>NW_020716837.1:697874-715355 GCF_900518725.1 Notechis scutatus
TGAAGTCCAAAAGCTTTGCTGGCTGAGGAATTCTGGGAGTTGAAGTCTAAAAGCTTTGCTGGCTGGGAGTTGAAGTCCAAAAGCCTTAAAGTTTCAAAGTTGGAGACCCCTGACTTAGGTTTGGGGGGGGGGCTTTATTTTCCAAGCAGGACTCCTCTAAGTTCCGGAATCACGGGGCCCCTTGCGCCGCGGTGATTTGATTTGCGTGGGCGGGGCCTAGAAGACGGAACATTGGCGAATGTTCTCGAAGTCGCCGGGGTCTGGCTTGGCTCCTTTTGCGGGAGAAACCTGAGGAAAGAAGGAAATCCCCAGGGGAGGGGTGGAATTTGCAAAGCTTAGGTGGGGAAGGGTCTCTGGGTGTGTGCCGGGGATGGAGAAGCTTCCCCCGCGGTCCTCATAAGGCCACACCCGCTCTTGGCGCCTGAGGCAACTACTGCCCCGGGTTGTTGGCGTGGAGATAGATGTCTTCGCCTTTTTTCACCTGCGAGCCGCGCTTTGGTTCGCAGATTGGAACAAGGGAGAAGCAAATAAAAAGAGTAGAAAACTCCGTCCCCGACCGATTCTTTTTCTCTTTGCAGGTGCGTTAAATAGCTTCTCTACCCCGGGTCCGGCTAGTTTCCTGGGTGACTCTCAGTAAGGGTGCCCTGCCTTCCCTTTGAGGCTTGTCTAGAAGCGTTCCTGACCCTATTTGAGGGTTAATCGCTTTCCAACAACTTCGCGGTGGGGAAACAGAGTTTCGTTACAAGTACATTAAAATACATTCATCAAAAGACATAAGATACAACACAGTGATAATCATAGGATACTATATAAGCAATCAAACCATACTAGGAAACTAATATAAATATATAATTTATATATAAAGATATAAGCAACAAGGTTATAGTCATAAGTGGGAGGAGATAGGTAGTAGGAAGGATGGGAAGAATAATAGGAATACAGTGTTAGTGAATAGTTTGACAGTGTTGTGGGAATTGTTTAGCAGAGTGATGGCATTCAGGAAAAATCTTGTGTCTAGTTGTTCTGGTGTGCAGAGCTCGATAGAGTCATTTTGAGGGTAGGAGTTGAAACAGTTTCTGTCCAGGATGTGAGGGGTCTGTAGATATTTTCACAGCCCTCTTTTTGATTTGGGCAGTATACAGGTCCTCCTCCTCCTTCTTCCTCCTCCTCCTCCTCCTCTTCTTCCTCCTCCCTCCTCCTTCTGTTGCAGAGCCAAACTACAGGTGCAGATGACAGACTCAATAATTCCTCTGTAGAACTGAAACAGCAACTCCTTGGGCAGTTTGAGCTTTCTGAGTTGGTGCAGAAAAAACATTCTTTGTTATGCTTTTTTGATGACTTTCAGATGTTAGGTGTCCATTTTAAGTCTTGAGATATAATAGAATCTAGAAACTTGAAGGTCTCAACTGTTGATACTGTGTTGTCTTGTATTGTAAAAGGTGGTAGTATAGGAGGGTTTCTCCTAAAATCTACTACCATTTCTACAGATTTGAGTGTGTTTAATTCAAGATTGTTCCAGTCGCACCACAAAACTAGTTGTTCAACCTCCCTTCTGTTGTCTTGAATGAAACCAATCACTGTTGTATTATCTGCAAACTTCAGTACTTTAACAGAGGGATCTTTTGAGATGCAGTCGTTGGTATGTATAGAGAAGTGGAGAGAGCACACAGCCTTGTTGGGGGGGGGGGCTTGTGCTATTTGTATAGGTATCTGATGTGATTTTGCCTAGTTTCACCTGCTATGTCCTCTCTGTTACAAGCTTATGACCCACTTACAAGTGTTGTCAAGTACTGCTAGCTGATTTAGTTTAGTTAGAGGGATATCTGGAATTGTGGCGTTTGGGGATTGTATTTTGCAAGCGGGGTGCACCTGTGCTGCTAGTGCTGTCAAGGGCAGGTGTAATGAGATGATTGCGAGGAGTACCTTGTTGCATTTTGATGAGTATGTGTGTTTTCTAGTCTTGCGATAACTTTCACTTTGTGGACAGCATGAAGAAGCAGAGGCACCAGCGCTTTGTGGTTGTTGGGCTGTGGAGGAAAAATTGTTCTAAACGTTTGTTAATTATGCTATTGAACTCCACGCTTGAAAAAGTAAGCATAGGCATAAGAGGAAGTGGAAAGTGCAGAGACAGGAAATCTTTGGGGAGAGGGGAGGCCGGAAACGTGCCCCCCCCCGGCCCTTTTTCGCTTTCAGGGTGGTGCAGGAAGCCGATTAGGCCACGCCCACCCAGCAACTGGGCAGAGAACTGATTATTAAATTATTTGAAGCCCACCAGTAGAGGGAAGGAAAAGAAAGAAGGAATGAAAGAAAAAGGAAGGAAGAAAGAAAGAAAAAAAGAAAAGAGGGAGGGAGAGAAGGGAAAGTGAATGAGATATAGAGGGAGAGAGGAAAGGAGAGAGAGAGGGAAAGGAGAGGAAGGAAGGAACACAAACCCTAGCACTAGACATGGCTTCAGAAGAAGCTTTGAAACAGCACAGCAGTCCAGGGCTGGAAGGGACCTCAGAGGTCATCTAGTCCAATCCTCTTGAGGGAGGACCTTATATTGTCTGGGTTATTTTGGTGCCTCTTAACAGAGAGGAAAATTCCCAGAAAAGGGAAGGTGTTTACTAGGACAAGGCTGCCATGCAGAGGAAGGCAGAGATGGTCCTCGACTTACAACCACAACTGAGTCCAAAATGTTGGTTGCTAAGCAAGAGTGTTGTAAAGTGAGTTTTGCTGCATTTTACTCAATATGTCCTCCAACAGTGAACATTAATTACTGGGGCTATTCCTGTCACCGTTCAAGATTCAGTGGAGGGGAGACATCGAAGAAGTTTACCGTATATTTCGGAGTATAAGACGCACTTTTTCTACCCCCAAAAGTGGGTGGAAATGTCTGTGCGTATTATACAGCGAATGTTGCCGAAGCCCCGCCCACCCGCTGCCCCCCACCCTTTGGCCTCTGCCTTCCAGCAAATTGCCTCCTTGCTGAAAACAGCAGAGGCTGGTCAGCTTCAGCACAGTCTGATTAGTACAATCAGCTGATTGTCAGCTTGGCCTCCCGATATCAGCTGTTTCACACTGCAGGGGTTGCCATTGCCTATTGCTGCCTCTGCACGCCCCATTTTCGGCTTCCGCATCCTATTTTTGGCCTCTGTGCGCTCCATTTTCCGCCCATTCCGACCCCCCCCCCCAGAACGGGCTGAAAATGGGGTCTGCGGAGGCGGCAATAGGCTATGGCAATCCCTGCAGCCTGAAACAGCTGATCAGAGGCCAACCGACAATCAGCTGCTTGTGCTACTTGAGCTGTGCTGAAGCTGACCAGACTGTTTGCTGTTTGCTGCAAGGAGGCAAATTGCTGGGAGGCAGAGGCAGATATTTTCTTATTTTCCTCCCCAAAAGCTAGGTGCATCTTATACTTTGGAGAGCATCTTATACTCTGAAAAATATGGTAGCTTAAGAAAGTATCTTCTCTACAATAATACATTAATGATGTACTCCTGTGCAGGAATGAGTAATACCAAATTCTTTTCTTTCCATACAGTCTGAATCCTGATATGTTTTGTAACCAGGAAAGAATACCAGGAAAAATTACAGGTGAGGTATTCATATACTTCTTTCATCTAACTGAGAACAACAGAAAATAGGAGAAAAATTCTAGAGTACTAATGAAGTTGGAGAAAAACTTTTAACTGAGTCTATGACTAAAACTAACAAACTCTTTTCTAAGCAGAGGAATCACAACAAATAAGTTGAAAAAGCAAACTTGGATGGACAAAAGTTTTGATCGGCAGCATTTGGAGATGACTGAACAAGAGGAAAACTTAAGGAAAATTGGTAAGAGAACTGGCTACCAGTAGGCTGATAATTCTGATAAGAGCTTTACCGGGAGCAAACACTCCTGACACTTAACACACAACACTGACCAACCAGGAGGAGCATCTGAGGACTCTGCCAGATGATTTTCTAAGCTTTAAGAGGCTCATTGAGTAAATCAAAGACTTTCTCACCTGGGATTCTGTTTACCTGCTTGTAGAAAAACAATATGCACTGCCAAGACTATGGAAATACCCGAGACTTAGGCCCAGTTTTGTCCTATGGCATGGGCACCACTCCCTAATATAATCACCCCAAATCTTGCAAGATGGTCAACTATCATGAGGTTTTTGGCAGTCATCTTGAGTTCTGCCTGTGAACATTCAACAGGGCGAGACTTGGGAATCTTGCGAGGTTTCAGCTACTTAAAATATTTCTTTAAATTGTTTTGAGTGAGAAAGAGGGATCCCTGGTTGGGAATTTGGGGGGCAGCACCTTCCTAATAGTGAAAGTAGACCATGTCTCTGTGTATTGTCATACTTGATGTCTTCTACTTTCTTTTAGATGTAGAAACAGATTCTGGAATTTATGATCCTTCGACTTCTGAGGTGACGACTGATGCAAAGAGGGCAAGAAATGCTAGTAGAAGTAAAGGTGGGCCCCTGCCTGACATCCTTTGTAATCTTTGAGGGGAGAGGGGAAGTAATTAAGGGGAGATGGAAGTAATAAAATGAAGTGGGTGCAGCTGGGCCACACTTATGGAACAGCCAGGATCCTTTTATTTTATTTTACCCCCCTCTGGGTTTTTTGAGAGGAGATTGAGTGTTCCTCTCTTTGAAAAGAAATATGTCGCACAATGCCAACTTTATGCTAACACTCTGCTTTTGGTCAGTTTCCCACATCTCCTTAGCGGGAATTTCCCATTTTCAGGACAAAAATCCTGCCACTGAGGTTTGACCATTAGGGTTGGAGAGGGATGTTAACACTTTTGTCACAAAGGACAAGATTTGGTTAAACTTGGTTAATAGTGCTGTTGGAAAAGATGGGGAGCTGGGGTGGCATGTTCTATTTTTTTTTTTTCTGGCTAAAATGGTTTCCTTCAAGTATCCGCCTGCCTGCCTGCCTTGCCTTCCCTCGTCCTCAGTTGTTTTCCGTAACAAATTGTCTTTTTGTACAGCTGAGGTTTCTGTTTTCTTGGAACTGCTTTGCAAAGGGCAGGCACTTTGGCAGAGAAAGTTTTTCTGATCCTTTTTTCGGGCACATTTATACCAACTTTTAGCAAGGCAAAGTAAAGGTGCACTTAATTCTAAGTATGTTACATCCTTGCAAGAATTGCAAGGCTGCTACCATTGCTGGGAAACCCCTCTTAAGGAGGGCCTTGAAGGCAGAGCTGGGGCTATGAACATCATTGTGGATTAGCCTAAGGAAAGTGAGGAATATCTGTTACGAAGAATCACCCACTGTAAGTGGTGTCCTGAAAAAGATACAGCCTGGCACAGAAGCCAATCACAGCCAGACACGAGTGACAGAGTATGTGTTGTTACATTCCCTCCATTTCAAACTGATGTTCAGTTACATTCCTACCTCCCCTCTCAGAATGGGGATATATTGTTTCTTAGTGGGTGATCCACCATGACTCAAGAGCAAATCTTTAATTGTAAACACGTGGAAATAACACCAGACTTTTCCAACCCAAACCCAAAGCTGTCCAAATATTTTGAACTTCCGTTCCCAAATTTCCCAGCATGCCAGCCGGAATACACAAAGCTGAAGGAAGACAATTCTAAGATACAAAATGCCAAAAAACTATTATACAAATTACTGCCAGTCATTTGGGGTAAATGTGAAAAGTCTCTGGCATTAAGAGTAGCTGATGCTTTCCTTCTGTCTGTTCACCTGTCTGTCTAAGTGTGCCATAGTGTCTCTCTGTCCTATAAAGCCACCACAGTGTGACTACGATCTGGGCAGCTTACAAGACAACAAAATAAATAAATAAATAAATAAATAAATAAATAAACAGCCACAATAAAATCTTGAACTTCATCCCCTGATATTTTCCTGTTTGTTTTTCAGCTTGCATACCTCAATGCATTTCAGACAACAAAACAGTTACTCTGCTCATCTGTATTATTATCGTATTGGTTTTCATTATAATTGCATTGATTATCAAAATTGTAACGCTTGGTAAGTAATGAGAAATTTCTATTTAACTTTCTCCATAGTTATTGCTTACATCAAGATTACCACATGCATGAATAATTACAGGTAGTTCTCGAGTTACAACCACAATTGAGCCCAAAATTAATGTTGCTAAGTGAAACATTTGTTAAGTGAGTTTTACCCCATTTTATGATTTCTCTTGCCATGGATGTTAAGTGAATAATTGCTTTTGTTAAGTTAATAATATGGCTATTAAGTGAGTGTAGATTCTCCATTGACTTTGCTTGTCAGAAGGTTGCAAAAGCTGATCACGTGACTGCACAACACTGCAACTGTCATAAATATGAACCAATCTCCAAAGATTTGAATTTTGATCATGTGACCATGGGGATGCTGCAACAGTTGTAAGTGTGAAAAATGGTCATAAGTCATTTTTTTCAGTGTCATTGTAATTTTGAATGGTCACTAAATGAACTGTTGTAAGCCAAGGAAGGAAGTAGCAGCAATTGTGTATGTGTGTTTGTCAAATAAGTAAAAATGATGCCTGCAGCAGTGCAATTGAAGCTAGGATTTTTGTAGGCGTGTCAAATATTTCCTGCATGTCAACGAAGAGAAAAACTTTATTACACTGCTCTGGTTGCCATCTTTTTGACACCCTCACAAATGCGCCAGGAAGTTTGCCATGTGAAAGGTAGGATAAGCCCAATGCAGATGAAAGCAGCCAGGAGGGGAGGGGAGAGAAAAGTAATATAATCCAACAAACACATTTGTATTTGGACAAATATATTGCCCTGTTTGAAAGAGTTGATGCCATGGACACACAAATAACATCCCTTGATACCATAGTAGCATCCCTGGACACTTTAAAAGAAAGATTAATTAACCTTGAAAAAAAAGACACAACACAAAAACCTGAACATCCAATAGCTAGAAACCACATATCTACCCAGCAACTGCAACCCAATCCACAAAAAACCACAAATCCAACAAATAATGATATCCCAATCCTCGTCAGAGAAGGTGTCGAGTGTGAATGGAAGCATCCAAACGCCATTTTATTTGGACTAGACATCAATGACAATGATGACATCACAATTGTCCGCAACATCATCAGTGACTATCAAGCATCAACCATCTCCCATGATGAAATACTTGACATTTCCCGCATCGGCCCAGAGTTAAAAAAATGGAGATGGCTCGGTGGCCCCACGCTTCTGCAGGGTCATTTGCAAAAATGAATCTAGCAAACATAAATTCATTTATACTATAAATTCACTCGCCAAAAGCAACACCAACCATAAGAACCTCCATTCTCGCCCTGACCTAAGCTTAGAGCAACGTGTCCGCTCCTGTGAACTCCGCACAGAACTCAAAAAACATCTAGACAATGGAGAGAAGGACCTGTACATTGACTACCGTGCTGACTGTATCAAAACCAACAATACTAGATGTCAGGATTCCAGAAATTGTCTGAATTAATCATTAACTCCGAGACAGGAATCATCTTAAGGTTCTTTATTAAAACAGGTACTGGTAAAGTCTTTGAAATTTCAGCACTGAAGTTACTCCCAGACTTCGCACAAAATTCAATCTATCCCCACTCACTTTTCTACACCTCATTAATCACGTGAACCAATTACTCTGCAGCTGAAATTTCCAACTGCGACATACTTTTTTCCCTCTAAGAATTATTCTATTACATCACCCCCTACACACATTCTTCAACTATTTGACAGCGATGAATGCCAGAGCTGACAGGTGTCCCCCCTTGAAAATTCCTTCTATAAGAAAAGAAAAACAAAACACAATCAGGGATTAATGCATTGTCCTTAACACCCACCCACCCCCCACCTCACAAGGATGTTTCGGTTTGTGGGGAAAATCTTATAGTGGGTAACCCTTCCATAAAGCCAAATATTGTAGTTGTCCTCGATATAACCTAGAATCGAGGATTTTTTAAATTTCATAATGTGTCTAACCCTGTATAGTTAACGGTTCAGGGGGAGCAAAGTGGTATTTGGACTTATCAATAATGTAGAAACTGGATTTAATAAACTACTATGGAAAACTTTTCCCTAATAGTTGAGGAAGACTTAATTGGACTGTGACAGGATTGATTATTTTCGAAATCGGGAATGGACCCAAGAATTTTGGTCCCAACTGCTTACTAGGAAGTTTCAATTAAAGTTTCTTGGTTGACAAATATACTTTCTCTCCCACCTTAAACGGTGGTTGAAGGGATCTATGTCTGTCCGCATACTTTTTGTAATCTTTTGCAGCTTCAGTCAAAGCTTTTTTTGTATCCTCCCAACCTTTTTTTAATGAGTTCATCCATTCTGTTAGAGACATGGATGTAGTAGGTTCTTTAGGCAATTCTGGCATAGGGACAAAATCCATCCCAGTGTTGATTTGGAATGGAGTCAGGCCCGTGCTGCTATGTACTGCATTATTATGAGCAACCTCTGCAAATGGTAATAATTCAGCGCAGTTTTCCTGTTGATAATCTACATAACATCTTAGGTACTTTTCAACCATGGTGTTTGCCCGTTCTGCTGGTCCGTTGCAGGCCGTATGGAATGTGGAGGATAACCCTTGGGAGGACCCAATAGACTTCAAGAATTCTCTCCAGAACTTAGCAGTAAATTGTACCCCTCTGTCAGATATTATTCTACGAGGTACTCCATGTAGTCTATAGATATGCTTTACTAACAGGTTTGCAAGCTTTTTTGTAGATGGAAGTCCTTTACAGGCTGTAAAGTGGGCCTGCTTAGAGATCAAGTCAATGACAGTCCAAATGATTGTATTCCCTCCACTCTTAGGTAGTTGTACGATAAAGTCCACTACGACCTCTTTCCATGGCTGTGTTGGTTCAGTGACTTGTTGGAGGAGGCCAGTGGGTTTTCCAGTTCTGTGTTTCATCATGGCACAAATTGAGCAACTTTTTACGTAGTCCTTGACATCAGGTTTCATTTTTGGCCACCAGAACTGTCATCTTAGTAAATATAGGGTTTTTAAGAACCTGAAGTGCCCCCCTAGCTGCGAGTTGTGGCTACACTTTAGCACCAGTAGTCTTAGGGTTGTGGGTACATAAAGCTTAGTCCTTTTCCAAGCTAGTCCTCATTCATCATTAATTCGGTTTGATGATCCAGGAACCATGGATCGGTCAATAGGGCAGCTTTCAATTCCATGGTCAGTTTGTCTTCTAGGCGTTTGTGGTTGCGGTTGGCTTGGCTTCAAGTGGTTACTTGGCCCACCGCTTGAGCTCCTGATATTAAGGCTTGTACAATCTCTCGATGGCTATCAAACTGGGGTTTTCTGGACAGGGCGTCTGCCAATATGTTTTTCCCTCCAGGGATATATTTCATGTTGGAAGTTGAATCGTTTGAAGTATTGAGCCCAGCAAACTTGTTTAGGGGATAATCTCTTAGGGGTCTTTAGAGCATCGAGGTTTTTGTGATCAGTCCATACCTCAAACAGCTCCTTCACCTCTTCTAGGAAATGCCTCCAAGTCAACAAAGCCCATCGTACAGCAAATGCTTTTTTCTCCCAGACCGCCCATCTTCGCTCTGTGTCCGTTAGCTTTTTGGACACATAAGCACAAGGCATCAGTCGGTTCTGAGTCTTTTTGTAGCAAAACAGCTGCTACTGCTACATCACTTCCATCAGCTTGGACAATAAAAAGTTTGGGCGGGTCTGGGTGCTGGAGGATGGGCTCAGCGGCAAAGAGGCGTTTCAAGGTTTCAAAAGCTTTCTGACACTCCATGGTCCAAACCAAGGGTTGACTGGGCTTCAGTTTGGATAACAGGCCCATTTTCAATAACTCCATTAAAGGGAGGGCAACTTCGGCAAAGGAAGAAATGAATTGTCTATAGAAATTGGCAAAACCTTAAAAACTTTGAAGTTGTTTTCGGTTTTGGGGGGGTTGCCAGTCCAACATGGCTTTCACCTTTCCAGGGTCCATCTCAATCCCCAGGTTGAATATTCGGTAGCCTAAATAATCCAGCGACTCTTTGTGGAATTCGCATTTTGAGAGTTTTACATATAATTTGGCAGCTAGAAGTTTTTCTAGGACTTGTCTGACCAATTGGACATGTTCTTTGATGGTTTCGCTGAATATAAGGATGTCACCAGGTATACGAGGATCCCCCAGTAAAGGTGCAGGTGTAGCACCTCATTGATGAGTTGCATAAATACTGCGGGAGCCCCTTGAAGTCCAAAAGGCATGACTCTGAATTGGAAACTACCCAAAGGGCAGTCTCCCTCTTTGATGCGGACCTGCTAGTAAGCTTCTCTCAGATCTAGCTTGGTCTTTCGACGGGTGGCTTAATAAGTCATTCATGAGGGAGAGAGGGAGTCCTTGCCTTTTGACAGGTGGCTTAATAAGTCCTTCATGAGGGGGAGAGGGTACATGTTTTTGACACACACAGCGTTTATGCCCCTAAAGTCCACACATAATCTCAACCCACCATCCTTCTCTTTGAACCAGGGGTCCCCAACCACTGGTCCGCGGACCAGTACCGGTCCGCGGAACAACTCCTACCGGGCCGCTGGTTGCTGGGCGCCGCCATCTTTTTTTTATGAAAAAGTGCTTCCGGTGAGCTTTTCCGGGTAGAAAGCTCACCGGAAGCACTTTTTCATAAAAAAAAGATGGCGGCGCCCAGCTGATGCCGGTACCGGGCCGCGGCATAAAAAAGGTTGGGGATCACTGCTTTGAACAACATGGGGGCAGCTAACCTCGATTTGGCAGGTTCAGTAAAACTTCAGTCCAAATTGTTGTCGATGTATTTCCTTAATTCAGCCATTTCAGCAGGTGTCATGGAATACATCTTTGGTTTTGGTAGTTTCGCCCCAGGTTCTAATTCTATGGCGCAATCAGTGAATCGATGTGGAGGTAAAACATTACACTCCTTTTCACTGAATGCTTCAGCCAAGTCTTTGTATTGGTTGGGTATTTGGGGGGTATCTGGGAGAAGGTCGGATGCTGTGGATGCTGGTTCAGGTTTTGGGTTCAAGTTGGCTGGTGGCTTTGTAGTGGGAGGAAGGGGGGGGCAATGGGCCCGGCCCAATGAGGATTTTCCTGAATCCTCCCATTTGATTGTAGGGGCCCATTTGTCTAGCTAAGCAAGTCCCAATATGATTCTGACATTCTGGAGGACACTATAAAGCGAATGAGTTCGCAATGAGGACCCATTTCCATCTTGATCAACTCTGTTATTTGGGTAGCCAGGGTCCTCCCAATTAATGTCCCATCTACTTGCTCATATCGGATTGGGTGTCTTAGTGGTTTAGTCTTTATGCCCAATTGTTCAACGGTAGGGAGTCCGATAAGGCATCTAGAGCACCCAGTATCAATGACAACTTCTAACTCCCCGGCCTCCCCGGTGTTAGGTACCACTAACTTGACTTTGACAGTAAAAGGTATGATGGGAGCACTCACCATTGGGTCGCCTTCGCCGGTTGGGTTCTCAGGGAGGTGGTGTTGGTCTGGCAGTCTGCTGCTCCCTTCTGCGTAGAGGGGACTTTCCAGGCTGTGTCTAGCAAACCAGAGGTCTTCCTTGACTTTTCTGACCTGTGACAGCCATATTAGACTTTGATTGTGGTGCTCGTGGTACAGGTGCAGGAGCCCAATGGTCAGCTGCTCTGTGGCCATGTTGGCCACAGTGGTAACATTTTATCATTTTGTTGGGTTGGATACGCATAGTTTCAGTGGGTTTGGTCAACGGTTTCCTAGCCACAGTTCTCTTAGGCGGGCCTTCAGGAAGGGGTTTTCTATGTGGGTTGATATCACGGTCCAATCTGAGGGCGTTGGTATACCATGCTTACAGAGTCTCTGGTATTCCCCTAATGTTACAGGCCTTCCTTACTTCTAGGTCAGTGGTGTTCTTAAAATAGTGTAAAGTCATTCTTTCAGGCCAATCCATGAGATGGCTCGCGAACCTTCTAATGTCCCAAATAAAGTCTGATAAGGGTCGTTTGCCTGGGTCTCATTTCCATTAACTTCTCTTCATTCTCTGCCACCCTGTCTGGATTTTCAAATCTGAGTCTTAATAATTGAATAAATCCATTGACATCTTGTAATTCTGGGCTTGTTCATTGTGTAGTTGGGCCACCCAGTCAGAAGCATCCCCTTCATTCATCCCATCTGTTATGGCAGTAACCAAATTGCGCTCTGTCGCATATTGATCTCCAAATTGGTCTATCTAGGACCAGATTCGAGTGAGGAAGTAATTAAAATGCTCATGGCACCCATTGAAGACTGCCTTGAACTTTATTTGGTCCGGTCTGGGTCATGGTTGGGGAGGTATGGGCCTGGCACCTGCAGGTTGAACTAGAATGAAAGGGGCCTGATGGGCTGCATATCTAGACTGGGCAGGGCCCCTGAGGCCTGGCTGGGTTGTGCCTCTCTGGGACAGGGGTCCCTGCAGGGTTGCTCCAATAGGTGTTTGCAATTGTGGCTGCCATGAGGGAGGTGGGTGTTGGCCGGTTCCCTGCCTGGTGGGAGGGGGAGTACCTTTGGGTTGCTGCCTGGGTAGACCCCTTCAACCCAGGGCTTTGCTGGCGCTGGCATCCATTGGCACTGAATTCACCCCTTGCCTGGATAAAATTCCCACCCTGGGGGGATACTTTCTGCAGGGGGTAACCTTTCTGGAAGGTGGGGAGCAGGACTTGGGGGTTGCAACGTACCTCTGGTAGTCAGCACCCCTTGTTGCCTTCGGCTTTCATGCTGGGCTCCTCCAGCTGGCATCTATGTAGTCTCCTCATCCCTCATGTTACTTGGATAAGAGAAGATGAGTTCTGTCAGGCTCCAACTTGGCCAGACAAGTTGTGGCTTTGAGACCAAATTCCCCACTTTTAATTGCTGGAATTGTTGTGGTAACTCCTCCATCGATGGACCTCCAGAATAAATCTTGGGGTTATCATTTTGGGAGAGTTCCAACTCAAATTTGGCCTCTTCCCTCCAGTCTACCTCCTTCACTGTGGTCAGAGGGAAAGTTTTTTCTTCAGGCTGTCTGATTAAAGTAATCCAGCAACTCCCCCATGAGCTGGAACGTCTTGGCCTGGCTCCCAAATTCTCGCCCTCTTCTGCAATTCTAAAGGCATCCATCATCTCCTCCAAAGGGGGGGCTGAAAGATTCAGCTATGGCTGCAGCCCCCCCCCCCAGCCCCCTCCTGCTCACCTTCAGTTTCGGCTGATTGTTGAGCTTTCTCCATCATTGGAAAAGAAGTCTCTGGGGTATCAGCAGCCCCGTAATAAAAATGTGAGTGCTGAAATAATGTCAGGGTTCCAGAAATTGTCTGAATTAATCATTAACTCCGAGACAGGAATCATCTCAAGGTTCTTTATTAAAACAGGTACTGGTAAAGTCTTTGAAATTTCAGCACTGAAGTCACTCCCAGACTTCGCACAAAATTCAACCTACCCCCACCCACTTTTCTATACCTCATTAATCACGTGAACCAATTACTCTGCAGCTGAAATTTCCAACTGTGACATACTTAATAACCTTGAACTTTCAAACTAACTTTTTCCCTCTAAGAATTATTCCATTACATCACCCCCCCACACACATTCTTCAACTATTTGACAGCGATGAATTCCACAGCTGACACTAGACTTAACAACTGCCTCAATTTCATCTTCGGCAATAGTTTGAATTCAATTTACAGAATACAAATTAAAAAACCCTTTTTCAACAGTGACCACAACATGATTGACTTTTGTCTCAACATATATCCACAAAAATATCATCATAACGATGGGATCCCCAATTATAACTTCAAAAAAGGCAACTATGATCTTATAGACAACTATCTCTCATCCCTTGATTGGCAATTCCTATTCACTGGATGCAATACTGTTGAAGACCATTACAACATATTTTTACTTGAAGTCAAAGGAGTCATCAAACTATATGTACGAATAACAACTCCCAAAACCAGAAAAAAACAGATTACCCATAACAATAAGGAAGCTTCAATCCAAAAAGAGATCACTTTGGCGAAAAAACAAACCTGGTCTCGTTGCCAACTTCAAAAGCCGATACAAAAATTTATGCCACCAGATAAACACTGAATGCACCAATTATCACATTAAACAAGAGGAAAACCTTCTATGCACCAATTCCACCCGCGCTTTCTACAATTTTATAAACAACAAACTAAAAGACTCGACTTCCGGTTTGTCGGCTTCGCGAGCGGCAGGGATTTGCGAAGCTGCGCGATCCCTGCCGCGCTAGCCGTTTTTGGGGCTCCGACCCAGACGGGTACGGAGCTAGGCTGCCCTGCAGGGGCAGCTGAAGGTAGGGGGGATCCGGAGAAGGGACTGGGGGTGTTGCAGACCCCCTCCCTGGCCGGCAGAACCCCCTTTTCCCAGGACGGTGCAGCGGCGGTCCGTAATGGCCGCCACAAAGAAGCTGGCAGCCGGGTAAGAATGCGCAGGAGGAAGTGGAGAAAGTGCTTGAGAGGAGAAAGTTTTTCTTGGCTCCTAGGACTCTAAGACATATTTAATAAAATTCCTGAAAAGTATGACTTTCTGAATAATACCTGCCAGAAGAGGAAAAAAGCGGCTGTTTGAAGGTGCTGAAAGGATAGCTTTCCCTCTTTTCCTACGGAATAAATAACTGGATATTAAGAAACCTATTTTTTTAGGTGAAAATTGGTTTTAAGCGATGAGTGGGAAGAGAGAGGATTAAAAAGAAAATATTTGTATGCTAAGATTTTGTTGGAGCAGATGCCTTAAGGATTTGAAGACTAGAATATATTGTAATAAGATTTTAAACAGATTTGGACTTTCTTTCTCTTTGATTGATATTACCCCAGAAGGAGAAAGTGAGAACTCTGCCTTGGTTTGGACTGATTGATAACTTTGGGACTGTTTTATCTTTTTTATTTTCTTTTGAATATTCTGGTTGTTGTAAGAAGAAAGAAGGAGAAAAGAAAAGAAAAGATTTATAATGGCTCTTTCTGTTGAGGAACTAAGAAAAGAATATGAACAAGCAAAAAAAAATGGTAAAGATGGTGTGGAAGAAGCTTTCCTTTTCTTAGAAATGGCGCTTACTAATTATCAACAAACATTACAACAGATGAAGACAGCAGAGGAACAAGAAAGAAAGGAAGGAGCCATCTTTAATGAATCTCAGAATTTGATCCAGAAAGAAGGAAGAGAGAAAGAAAAGAAAAGAAGAGAAAAGAAGAAAACTAAAGGACTTAAGGACTTAAGATCTAAAAAAACATTTAAGAAAGGGAAAAATAAAGTGCAAAACCAATATGATGAGAGTAAACAAAAGGGAAAAGGAATACGACAGAGAAGGGAAGCTGGTAAGGCAGAGGCTAGAAGAAGGGGGGGTAGAAAGGTTTGTTGGGAGAAGAAAGAAAGGGAAAAGGTGGAGAAAAGCTACAATGTTTTGAAATTAAATGAAAAAAAGGAATTTTTTATGGATAATGGATAAAGTATAATTTTTTTTTAAAAAAAAAGATTTTGCAAGGTACATAAGATGAGATGGTAGTATTGCAATGGTTTAAGAGTTGACAAGAGATTAAAATGTTAAAATGTTTAAAAATGATTGGCTTTAAAACTTAATAATAGGAGAGGTTTAGAATATTGTTTTAATTAAAGAGTTTAATAAAATTATGGTATTGATGTTATTATAAAATTTTTATTATAGTATTTTTTTTTAATATTTGGATTTATTGTCTAATTATGCACTTAATTGTGTTGGATGTATTAGTTAGATAGAATGTACCAAGCAAAATCTGATTGGGTATTAGATATTATTTTAAAGATTAATTTGATTAACTTAGGGGGGAGATAGAAAGGCATCATACTCTGATTAATGATTTCAGGAGAAACTGATTTTCTTTTTTTTCATAAGGAATGAGACAAAGGGATGATAAAAAATGGACAAAAGATACAAATATAATGATTCAAACTAAGATGATTAATTAAGGTAGAATTAAGAAGTGTGAAATATGTGGAGAAGTTAATATAGAAGGCTTAGAATGGTAAATAAAATAAGTAATGATTTGTAAGATGAGCATGAATATAATTGAAGTCCATGAAGAGAGAGACACCTGGGTCCAAGTTACTTTCCAAAAAGATTTTTTTTTATGTTTTGTGTGTTGTGTGTATATGTCTTTTTTGGGGGGAGAATTAGTAAAAACTTGTAGAAATATAAAATGAGAATAATGGTAACTAAGTCAGAAAGAAACAGATGAAATAATAATAATGATATCGAATAAGAGTAAAGAGAAGTAAAGAGAAATTGAATAAGAGGTTTTGGTATGTTATATGGAAATGGTTTAAAACAGAATCATAATTTATCTGACTTGTTAAATTTACAATGGAAAAAGGTTTAAACATGTAATGAATAATGATAATTTGTGTGTTTTAAAAATTAATAAAACTTGTTTTTTAAAAAAAAAAAAAAACTAAAAGACTCAAAGTCCATCCCACCCCTGAAAGGACCTAATGGTAAAGACTGCAACAATGACACCATTAAAGCCAACATCTTTAACACATAGTTTGGCTCAATATTTGTAAACAGCAATGGATCATGCCCAGTATTTCCTAGTCGAACCACAGACAACTACTATGATCTAATACATATTGATTTTACAAAAGACATTGATGAAAAAGCACTATGCAATCTAAAACTATATCTATTGGACCAGGCGGAATATGCGCCTACTTCTTAAAAAAGCTATCCACTGCCATAGCCGAACCTCTAAGCATAATCTTTGAAAAATCCTTCAGGACCAGCTCCTTGCCAAATCTATGGTCACTAGCCATGGTCATCCCCATCTTCAAAAAGGGAGACCCCAGCCTGGTTGAAAATTACAGACCAATCTCTTTATGCTGCATCACCTGTAAAGTCATGGAATCAATTATTAACCAATCCATCATCCTCCACTTAGAAACAAACAACCTACTCTCTAATAAACAATTTGGTTTCAGAAAAAAACTATCCTGTAATCTGCAACTCTTACACTGCAAAAACATGGATTACACAACTTGATCAGGGCAAAGCAATAGACACAATTTACATAGACTTCTGTAAAGCCTTTGATTCAGTGGTACATGACAAACTACTCCTAAAACTAAAATCTTATGGTATCTCTGGACACCTGCATAACTGGATAGAAGCATTCCTGTCAAACAGACAACAAATGGTCAAAATTGGGAACATCCTATCAAATCCTGTACCTGTGTTCTAGGACCAACTCTCTTCATACTCTACATTAATGACCTCTGTGATCATATTAAGAGCAACTGCGTTCTTTTCGCTGATGATGTAAAGCTATTCAACACCACAGACAATACTGCTACCCTTCAAAAAGACCTCGACTATGTATCAGAATGGTCAAACAAATGGCAACTTCAAATTTCAACAAATAAATGCTCTGTCTGACATATTGGCAAACATAAATAAATAAATAAAATACAAGCTGAATAGTCCTTGTTGATGATCCAAGCTCTGTCAAGGACCTTGGAATACTCATCTCTAATGATCTAAGTGCTAGAGCCCA
>NW_020716837.1:715755-726762 GCF_900518725.1 Notechis scutatus
GAATACAGCTCATCAGTCTGGAACCCACATTACGTATCTGATATTAGCACAGTTGAGAAAGTCCAGAAATATTTCACAAGAAGAGTTCTCCACTCCTCTACTCGTTGTAGAATACCTTATGCCACCAGACTTGAAATTCTAGACCTAGAAAACCTTGAATTACGCCGTCTTTGGTCCGATCTAAGTATGGTATATAAAATCATTCATTGCAATGACTTACCTGTCAATCAATACTTCAGCTTCAACCATAACAACACAAGAGCACACAATAGAGACAAACTCAAGGTTAACCGCACCAAACTTGATTGCAGGAAATACGACTTCAGCAACAGAGTGGTGAATGTCTGGAATACTCTACCCGACTGTAGTTTCTTCCCCAAACCCCAGCAACTTTAACCTTAGACTCTCCACTATTGACCTCACCCCTTTCCTAAGAGGTCTGTAGGGGTGTGCATAAGCGCACCAACGCGCCTAGCGTCCCTATCCTATTGTTTTTTTTCTGTTATGAATCCATTTCAGGTATTCATAACTATGTTTATACTTACACCATTTTATAATCACTTGACAAATAAATAAATAAATAAATAAATAAATAAATAAACTTCAGCTGGAACTTACAAAGGAACTGATGTCATAACTTGGGCACAGTCATGTGACCTTTCACATTAGAATTGCACCACTTAGCTAATCACAATTCTGATAAGTGAGGACTGTATGTATTTGTGCATTAATTCACTTGGTTTTCTTTAAAAAAAATCCTTGAATTACAATTTAAAGGAGTTAGCTTAATGCTAATTATTCAAACTTTGTCATCAGAACTGTAGTTAATTACAAGCTCTTAACATTTGCTCATTTTGTTTTATTTCCAGGTAAAGAAGAGAAATCTTGTCCAATCTGTGCTCCGTGTGAAAGTTTTGCCTGCCCAGAAATTTGTGATAGATTCCGTGGAATATATATATATACAGAGCTAAAAAATTGGCATATGAGTTCAGACATCTGTTCCTCACTTAATGCCTCCTTGGTTGTGATTGATACACAGAAGAATTTGGTAAGGAATAAATGGACAACATGATCAATTGGATAATTGTCCTAGCATTCACAAATATAAAAACTAAACATATTAATTATATTTATTATTTTCTACATAATATTAAACTGTCATTGAATTTATCTGTTTGTCCCCCCCGTGTCAGCCCAAATGGAACTATTTTTGAATCAAGGTACATAAAATCCACTAATTGTCCTGACATTCAACAATAAACAATTTATCTGTTTGTATACTACATCAGCCCAAAAAGTGTATCAAACTGGAACAAACTTTGAATCAAGGTACTTAAATCCACTAACTTAGAGAATATGTAAAAAATCCAGGACCATTACTCCTGTGAAATCTTACAATGTACAGGCTGATTTTATTCACAAAGTTATGTCCTTCACAGCTTTTTCAATTATGATTTCCAATGCTCCCTGCCAGCTCCTCGCAACCAAAGCCAAAGGGGAAGCCAGCAGGAAGTTGGGAATCTCTCCCACTACTAGTGCTTTTTTGCCCATCCACACATTCTGATTAATCTGTTTAGCTAAATAATGACGTACTATTGCAGTTCATTTTTCACTGCAATTATTTTTCTATTATGACAGATAAACCCTGCTTAGATGATGATGTAACCATCTAGCGTTGGGGTTAAAAATGAAATTGGTCAACTTAAAATTTAATGTTCATTTTTGTCACGTCACTCTTAAAAAGCAACCCCAGTGGGTCATAGTTATTTATCATTATTGGTTTCTTTTAGTCTCAGCAACATTTTTCGACTGGATTTGGCATTTTTGTCCATCAAGTTCTTCCCAAGGATAAGGAATAGGCAGATATTGATTTTTTATGGTGTTAAAGGAGTCGTTGCAGGTTATAAGCAAAATTGCCTTTTTCAATTTGCTGATGGTGATTTTATCAGTGCCAATAGTGTTAAATGTTGCTCCAATTGTTTTCAGGTTGCACCAGAGGTGACTATTGGTACTACCTTTGCTTTATTTTTTCCACAGTCATTCTATTTCTATTTGAAATTCTTTATATTTTTTTCATTTTCTCCATTTCTTTCTCTTCTATTATGCTGCCTCCAGGTACTGCAACTATCTATACTTTGTTGTCTTTCTGATTGGTGGTTATTACATTTGGGCTGTTATATGGCAGGTGCCTGTCCATTTGAATTCTAAAGTCCCAGAGCAATTTAACTTCTTAATTTTCTGCCACTTTCTCAATTTTATGGTTCCATTTTTTTATTGTTGTTGTTACTCTCTAATCACAATAATGTGAAGCCAAAGCTGCCAGTTTTTTAAACTGGTGTTGGTCTTCATATGCATCAAGTTCTTACTAAGAACCTCAGGATTTTGTAGTGCTGTATACTGTATATATAGAGGGATCCAAACAGTGTGGCCCTCTGTAATTGATAGATGGAAATGTCAGTGCACAGCTCTAAGATTTTTTTGATATGCAGAGGTGGTATTCAACCGGTTTGCACTGGCTCAGGTGAACCGGTAGCAGTGCTTTGGTGTGGATCACTGAACCGGTGGCGACCCATCTGGCCACGCCCCTGACCCGGTCGCCCGGTCACTCACTTATCCCGGTCACTCTCCTAGCTCCTCCCTACCACATGGCGGCCGTGGCGGGCAGGTGGGTGGATGTCCCAGGGCTGCTGCACATGTGCACTGAGTGTGCAGCCACTACACATGCAATGTGCATGTGCAGCAGTCCCAGGACATCCGCCCACCTGCCCGCCCTCCTGGAGCACATTTTCTTCCTTCTCCTGGTGGATGCGCCTCTTCCGGCCCAGTCTGGCCAGCCAATAGGTGTGTGGGCGGATGTCCCGGGGCTTCTTGCCCCCCTTGTTGTGTGATGCATGCAGCTGCTGCATGCTTTTTCTGGTGTGGCTGCAGTACAGCAACCACACTGAAAAAACCATGCCCTGTTCTATGTGCCGGGCCTGGCAAGTCTGAGCAGCTGGTGCATAGAACAGGGCGGTGCTGGACCATTGGAGAAGTGGAGCAGAGCAGAGCCGGAAATCAGTAGCCACCTCTTTCGTAGTGCAAGAAGCCTCCCCCAACTGGTTGGCTGGTCTCCTTTTTCTCTGTCTGTTTGTTCTGTATGGCCGAAGAGTAGGAGACTAGCTGGCTGGTTGGGGGAGGCTTTCTGTGCTGAAAGAGGTGGCTGGAGACCGAAAAAGAGTTGCCTCAAGCAGCAGTCCCTTTGGCTGGCTGGTCTCCTCCTCCTCGGTCATACAGAACAAACAGGCCGAGAAAGAGGAGACCATCTGTGCTGGCTGCTTGGACTTGCCAGTTGGGAGAGGCTTCTTTGTGCTGCAAAAGAGGCAGCTACAGATCTCTGGCTCCGCTCCACTTCTCCAATGCCCTGTTCTATGCACCGCCTGCTCGGACTTGCCGGGCCCGGCACATAGAACAGGGCACACTTTTTTTGGTGCGATTGTTGGACTGCAGCTGCACCGAAAAAAGCATGCAGCAATTGCAGGCATCTCACAATAAGGGGGGGGCGAAAAGCCCTGGGACATGTGGCCATCTTCTGGCTTGCCAGCCGGGCTGGGCTGGAAGAGGCGCATCTGCCAGGAGAAGGAAGAAAGTGCTCCGGGAGGGTGGGCAGGTGGACGGATGTCTCAGGACCACTTAAAGGTCGACTTTAAGAGCGCCCCCATGGAAGAAGCCGAGAACTGAGAGCAAATGTAGGGGGTGACGGGCTTGTGTGTCCCTCCACAAGAAGTGTGAAGGGAGGCAGACGTGCCTCTGAGGAAAAGAGGAGGTGCCAAAGCCCTGGCTGTCACCAGGAAGGGGACCGCGGAGGGACCCATCACATGCCCCTGTCACCCCCACCGCCGCTACTTTTGCTCTCATTCTCGGCTTCTTCCATGGGCGCACTCTTAAAGTCAATCTTTTAAGAGCTGGAAGACGTTTCGTTAGATCACCGCTAACTCACCGTTGGGAGAGGTGTAGCCCCTGAATACACAAGAAGTCTTGGGCAAAGTTCTCAGACTTTTAAAACGCATCTGCACGGTGTCTGCCTCCCTTCACGCTCCTTGTGCACACCAGGAGCGCCTAACCGGAGTAAGAGAGAGCGAAGTTGACTGCTGTGAGGTGAGTGTCTTGGCTTCCCCTCTTGCTCCGCCGAGTCGCCCTGAGCCAGTGTGGTTCTTTACTTGGGCAGCCAGATGCCCACAGCAGCAACAGGCAGCGCCGCAACAACGAGGTACAGTAAGATTTGGTGGTGCAAATTTATCTCCGAGTGGCTTCTGACGAAAAACAAAACAAAAACCACCCCAAAACAAAACCCATTCGGCAGGCAGTCCTGATCTTTAGTTGGGCTTTTTTTTTTTTTTGTGTCAGCCCAAGAGTGGAGGAGGGGGTGGAAGGTACATAGGAAATCACCCTGTCTCTGCAGCATCGGTCATGTGATTGAGTGGGTGTGGCCAATTCGACATCACTCGCAGCAAGGTGCCACCCCACCTTGCTGAGTTGGCCATGCCCACCCAGTCACATGACCACCAAGCCACGCCCACCAAACAAGCCACACCCACAGAACCAGTAGCAAAAAAAATTGAATCCCACCACTGTTGGTATGGTACTCAGTCTGCTGATAACCACTGGAACCACCATGACCGGTTTATGTTATAATCTTTCAGTTTCAATTTTTAGATCTTGATACTTTCTGATCTCCAATTCTTCTACTCTCTCCTGATACTGCCACATCAAACTTACTTCTTTTCAACCACTTAAATCTGATGTGTTATGAGCCAAGACTATCAGTTTGTACATGGAAATCCTGCAATATTTTAACCTCATTTTCAACTTCTTTTTCAACTCTATGTTCCCACCAATTTTTCACTGCTGGCACGTGAAAATGTTTACATATGTTCCAATGAATCATTTGGTGACTGCATTATGTCATTGTTTATAATTTATATGTGTGATCTTCTTGCATGAGCTACCCTGTTTCTCCAACAATATGGCCTCCCCCAATAGGAAGTCCCAGCATGTTTTATAGGCATGAAATGAAATTAAGTCCCTCCCCCCAAATTAAGGCCTATATTAAAACATGCGAAATGGGGGAGAATGGTGGGGGGGCTTGCCGTTAGGAAGTACTTTTGTTGCACACCCGGATATGGTGCTGCCTGCGTTGACCCCGATACGAAGTGCCCCACCAACGCCAAGGTCAACATCCAAGCCGTCGCCACCCGCCCACCCAAAGATGCAAGGGGGGGGGGAAATTAAGTCACCCCCGAAAAAACAACCTAGCCATTTTTTCGGGGCTCAAAAAAAAATAAGACCCGGCCTTATTATATGAGAAACACGGTAAGTATATGATCTACTGTTACTTCTGCCTCTTTACACAATCAATTGATAATTTTTCAATTCTGGCCTTGATTGCATTAGATCATTCATCGTCCTTGACTGTGTTAGTAGACCAGTTTTTTTCTCTCCAGTATTCAGTAGGCCTTTCTGGTATACAGGCTTCAGTTTATCTTCCTCCCTGTCCTTCAGATATTCTTACAATGCAATAGCAGTAGCACTTAGATTTATATATGACTCCATAGTGCTTTACAGCACTTTCTGAGCAGTTTACAGAGTCAGCATATTGGCCTCAACCATCTGGATCCTCATTTTACCAAGCTGGAAGGATGGACAGCTGAGTAAATCTTGAGCCGGTCAGGATTGAAGTCCTGGCTGTGGGCAGGGTTAGCCTTCAATACTGTATTCTAGCCACTATGCCACCATGGCTCATATATGCATTCTTTTCTTCTTCAAACGTCTGGTGTATTTGCTACATTCCATGTCCACCTATTTTTCTTGATTAGAGTTGATCAACATCACTGTGTGGATGAGGGGCATGATTCATTGTCATTATTTTTCTGGTTTTCCTATTTTTGTTCTGCTTGAGTCCAGTCTACTATTCCAGCTGTGTATCTAATGAGTAGAATTGCCCAGGTGGTATCCAAAACATAATTTCAGTCTAATCGTTTGCATAATTAAGAACTCTGGATTGATTTGTTCTATGACATATTTGTTAAATATCTATGGTATTTATAGGAGAGAGACTGGCAGAGCCAGGGGGAGGAGGCCTGAACTATAAATCAGTGATTTTATACTTTCATGTGTGGAACCTGTTTGCACTTGACATTATTCTCAGGAGTTTTCTTCAAAAGCTTCAATATTTTTCTGTCCTGTTTCTTCAAAGTTGAACTTTCACAGAGTGTTACAGAAAAACCATTGCCTTCACAGAGCGATCTTTGTAAGCTTAGACATGCCAAAGCATCTGGATATTCTTTCCAAAGCTTTCACAGCTGCCTTACCAATTACTAGTCTGCAGAGCATTTCTTGATCAGTAGTTCTTAGTAGAGCCTTAAAGGCAAAAACTATCCACCACTTCGGTATCTTCATTTTCATTTATAACACTGGTTCTTCTACATGGCCTTCTTTATATAGAATTTCATTTTATGCCATTTTTTCCACTTTTATTTTAGACTAGAGCATATGCAGATCCTTCACATTTTTGGCTCTCTGGGTAATGTCATCAGCATAGCACAACATATTGATGCTTCTTCCTCCAGTTATTAAACCATATTTTTTCTAATTCAGCTTGCCTTGTGACCCAGGCTTAAATTTTGGACACTGTATAAATGCATAGATCTGGGTAAGGTCAAAGGAAAGAGAAAAAGAGGATGACCAGCTGCAAGATGTATGATCAATTGCGGCAGCAACTGGCCCACCATTAGAAGGTTGGGGACAGGCCCTGCTAGAGAAGGTCAATAAACGATCAGGAAGAATCAACATCAACTTAATGGAACATAACCAGATAAACACATCATCTGCAAAAAGCTGCCATAAGCATTTTTATTATCTTGATGAGTTGTTAATAAATATTTAAGGAAGGATATCATTATGAGTAAGAGAAACTAATATATTTGTGCTGAGTCCTATGTAATGCACTTTAAATTTAACTACAGATATATATCATTGCAGTGAAAATCTTGATTTAATATTCTTCCTTTAGTGGAGTTTGTACACAATGGATCCAATTTTTATGCAGTTATCTCCCCAAAATAACAAGCCCATTATATCTGAAATAGTTCTGACAAGGCAGTTACATATACATTAATTTTATCTTAGTTGATTATGATCTTGTACAAATGAAATACATTTGACACAAATTGTGTATTTTGGTATTCCATAGATGGTAAAAAGTAATAGACACTTGCTTTCCAAAATTAATGTGTTAAATGAGGATTTTATTATACATTATTTCCTTTCTCCTAGGACTTTTTGGTGGAAAATTTAAATCCCGGTGATTACTGGTTTGGACTCTCAAAAAAAGATCAGGTCTGGAAATGGCCCAATGGTACAGAGTTTACAAATCAGTAAGTATGTTTCATCTATTTGTAGAACTTATACAGCTATTTACCTGTTTTTGATGCATTTATACACATTATACTAAAGTTTGAATGGCTGAAAGAATAAGAATCAAGGTTCTCTCCTCAAAAATAAGACACAAAAAGGGAAGAAAAATGAAAAAAAAAGATGTGCCACAGGTGTGACAAGCCACACAGTGTCCTGCTGCAAGCATTGGCACCGGCGCGATGTGCCTTGTGGCATTCTGCCTTGAGCTGCGGCAGTGGCACGATGAGCCACGTGACACAAGCAGATACACAAGAAGTCAAGCAGTGGCACAACAGGTGTCAGGGCATGGGAGGCCTGGCTGCTAAGGTAAGTGGGTGCAGGGTGCATGGAGCAGTTCTACCCCCCCACACCTTGATTTTTACACATGCGACTTGCCCCACCAAACAGTGGCCGGAGTCTAACTAGGGCATATTTGGGGGATAGGGTTTATATTAGGTGTAGACATGAATATCGGGCTAGAGCTTGTTTTCAGGGTAGGTCGTTTTTTGGGGAAAACATGGTAGTGAAATGGCAAATTTGAGTATGTATTAAGTTCATACTGTATGTGTTGGTGTATCAGCCACCCCTGATCTGATTCAAATTCTTGATCTTGTGAATTCTCAAGTTTCCCCTTTCCATTACATATTCACAATGGACAGTGATTAGTTGTGTGTGGTATGTGTGTGTGTTCGTGCGTGTATAAATACACACACACACACATATATATATATAGTACAAGTATATATGTATGTGTTGTGACTCCGGGTTTGGAATCTGCTCCTGTGGCAGATATGAGTTCGAGCGACGAGCATATGGCAGAAAAATATGAGCTGGCATTGCTTAGTGACTTGGATAGTAGCCAGGATGAGGAGATGGATGTAACAAGGGGAGATAAACCTGATTTATTAGAGTTGTCAGGACCTTCGACCTCCTCTGGTTCTTTATCTGAGCAGCAGCCGGGAATGGCTAACAAGGAAGGCATGCGAGACTTTTCCAGAGGAGAAGACAACTTGGAGAACTTATGGCTTGACGTCAGAAATAGAAGGAGGCTGAGACGCCAATCTCAGTTAGAAAGGAGGCGTCGAGCTAGTAACTAATTAGGAAAATTAACACGCTCCATAAGTGGATAAAAGGACACGGCTGGGCTGGTGGAATTCGCCAGAAGCAAAGTGATTAAATGGAGTGAAGACATGCAGCAAACTCTCTGAGGCTTGTGAATTACTGCCACGCCAGGATTGCCGGACAGAGTGTGGATTTATTGCTATGTTTTGGAATTTACTCCAGCCGTTTCTTGTGTGGGTTTGTTTTTGATTTGAGTTAATTCTGAAACGGCTGAATTTTGTTTTGCTCACCTGAAATTAAAGGGGAGACATAACATGTATGTATATAGCATGTGCATATGGATGTGTTTGGATAGATACACATTTTCTCTTGAGAATATAAAACAGAATTTCACTTTTAATCTGGACCGGTGTGGTCACAGTAAAAAAAAATGACAATAAAAATTATCTTAATTCAAAACGTTTCCTTAGCTTCCTTTAGAAAAGCATATTTATTTGAAAAGTAATCAGATCAGGCTGACTAGACAATTGAATTTTGTGAAGGGATCTGATTGTAGATTCCATCAAAGGGACTTCAGATTAAGTATCTTAATCAAATAACTGGAATATGCAGATAAAAGAGAGAAAGTATGCACCTGAAATTCAAAATTTGAATGACTGAGCATAATACTTCAGAGGTGCTAGGAACTTGCCTAAACATCCCCTGGATCACTGAAATTTGAAACCAAAATTTTACTTTTGCACATTATATTTCAACATCCAAATGCTGTAGACTTCCTGATGTGTTTGTCAAACCCCATATATGCTCTCTCAGCATTTAATAGCTCAGATTATTACATTTGAGTTATTTATTTATTCCTCTAATTTATATGCTGCCCCTCTTGCTATCTAAAATGACTCAGGGCAAATATATGGAAACCAAATATAGCTTAAACAAATTACTTAAGAAGTGCTCACAGCTTATAATATTCAGATTTAACGTGTAAAGGGAGGTCTGAAAATAATTTGTAAGACAGACATAAGTTTCACTAAGAGTTGGCTAGTTGTCTCTCAGGTTCTAGATTCCATTGATGGTTAAAAAACATTCTGGAATCTCTTCTAATAATAGAACAAACTGCCATATTTCGACTATTATGTCATTTACGCCTGACCAGCAAGACTTTTACTCCTCTGTGAAGTTGACGGTATGACCATCATGTGCTGTGCAGTTGTTCCAGATGCCAGGAAATGGATACTTCATGCATGTGTGTATTTATATGTACACCAGCTTTTCCCAGTCATGTATCCTCCAGACATGTTTATTGGATAAAACTTTTATAAACTCCAGACTTCATAATGAAGTTGACCCACTGCACCATGTAGGCTACATTGTTGGTTGTTGTTCCCTACACTCAAAAACTGGGGATCTTCATGAAAGTATCCTTCCTGCAATGCTAATTCTGTTCATGCAGATACAGTAGTAACCCCCCCCCCCCTTTTTTTTTTTTTTTTGCAGGTTTCCAGTGGAAGGAGAAGGCGCCTGTGCTTATATAAATGAAAAAGGGGCCAATAGCACCATATGCTCCATGGAGAAACATTTTATTTGCAGCATTCCGAAACATTGTCGCAAAGCTGGATAGATAACCTCATCAAAAGATGGAAGCTCCCAAGCGAAATTGATTTATACCAATGACGATGAAAGATTACTAATGGTGGAAATAATGGACAATAATATGAAAACACTCCTGATTGCAATCTATGCCCCAAATGACAATCAAGAAGAATTTTATAGAAAATTACATATGAAAATAATTGAACTGGACTATGCTAATATAGTTATGATGGGAGACTTTAATGGAATTGTAGATAATAAATTGGACTATACAGCACAGAAAACAACAAAGCAAAACAGAAAGACTCTCCCTAAATCTTTTTTTAAAAGGATAGATGAAATAAATTTAAAAGATACATGGAGAAAAAGAAATGCTAAGACTAAACAACACACCTTCTATTCAAACAGACATTTATCATGGTCCAGAATAGATATGATATGGATGTCAACAGAATTGTTAGCTAATATTCAAGAAATAAATATTGAAACAAGTACTTGGGCAGATCACAATCCAATGACAATTAAATGTAAAGGACAAAGAAGAAGATCTAGATGGACGTTAAATAATACTATATTAAAGGAAAAAGACTTAATACAGTGGATGGAGAAAGAACTGGTTTTCTTCTTTAGAGAAAACAAAAAAGAAGATACATCAATGCAGAACGTATGGGATACAATAAAGGCATATGCCAGAGGCTTGATAATACAAGGAATACAAGGAAAAGAAATACCATGAAAAGACTAGCCTCTAAGGCAGGGGTCTCAAACACAATTTACCTGGGGGGCCGCTGGAGGCAGAGTCTGGGCCGCATAATATTATACTTTATATTATACTTTATATTTATATTATACACTAATATTATACTTTCATATCACGGTTATGACATCAGTTCCTTTGTAAGTTCCAGCTGAAGTTTATTTATT
>NW_020716837.1:726772-755000 GCF_900518725.1 Notechis scutatus
TTTATTTATTTGTCAAGTGATTATAAGATGGTATAAGTATAAACATACTTATGAATACCTGAAATGGATTCATAACAGAAAAAAAAAACAATAGGATAGGGACGCTAGGCGCGTTGGTGCGCTTATGCACACCCCTACAGACCTCTTAGGAAAGGGGTGAGGTCAATAGTAGACAGTCTAAGGTTAAAGTTGCTAGGGTTTGGGGAAGAAACCACAGAGTCAGGTAGAGTATTCCAGACATTGACCACTCTGTTGCTGAAGTCGTATTTCCTGCAATCAAGTTTGGTGCGGTTAACCTTGAGTTTGTATCTATTGTGTGCTCTTGTGTTGTTATGGTTGAAGCTGAAGTATTGATTGACAGGTAAGTCATTGCAATGTATGATTTTATATACCATACTTAGATCGGACCAAAGACGGCGTAATTCAAGGTTTTCTAGGTCTAGAATTTCAAGTCTGGTGGCATAAGGTATTCTACAACGAGTAGAGGAGTGGAGAACTCTTCTTGTGAAATATTTCTGGACTTTCTCAACTGTGCTAATATCAGATACGTAATGTGGGTTCCAGACTGATGAGCTGTATTCAAGTATTGGTCTAGTATGCTCTAGTTCAGGGGTCTCAAACATAATTTACCTGGGGGCCACTGGAGGCAGAGTCTGGGTGAGGCTGGGCCACATAATAGTATACTTTATATTATACTTTATATTTATATTATACACTAATATTATACTTTCATATCACGGTGGGGGCCACAGGATATCATCCTGTGGGCCACAATTGGCCTGCGGGCCACGAGAATGAGACCTCTGCTCTAAGGCATTAGAGGATGAGTATAAAGGACTTGAAAAAGAGCTACAGAAAATGCACAGAAAAAGGACATTAAGTTAAAAATGGATATAGTTAAACATAAAATGGGACTAATGGAAAAAGAAGAACTAGCACAGAAAATCAGAGGTGCGAAACAGAACTATTTTGAAGATGCAAATAAACCAGGTAGATGGTTAGCATATAAATTGAGAAAGGAGAAAGAATCAAGGAAAATATTGCAATTAATAGATGGCCAAGGCCAAGTTTGCTATGGCAGTAAAGAGAAGAAGGAAATTATACGAGACTATTATGGGAAACTATACACACAAGAGTATATTGATGATTGCCCACTATCACCTTTGTTGTTTGTGTTAACCTTGGAAGTGTTAAACAGAAATATTAGAGAAGAAAAGGATATAAAAGGGATGAAAATTAAAAAAAGGAAGAATTTAAGTTGCATGCATTCGCAGATGATCTGGTTTTCATTTTAGAAGACCCACTAGAAACAGCATCAAAATTGATAGAAAAGATAGAGGTATATGGAAAGATGGCTGGTTTGAAAATAAATAAAGACAAAACAAAGATTTTGACAAAGAATACGCTATCAAGACAAAAGGAAGAACTGGCGGATGTATTGAAAATTCAGGTCATGAATAAGATCAAGTAATGGGGATACATTTGACAGCAAGATGTAGTACACTAAAAGAGAATAATTATATCAAACTTAAGCAGCAGATAGCGCTAGATTTGGTGAAATGGGAAAATTTCCAACTGTCATTAATAGGGAGAATATCAACAATCGATGAATATACTACCCAGAATTTTATATTTGTTCCAAACAATTCCAGTTAGGCTTGGAAAAGATTATTTTGAAGATTTAAATAAAATTGTGTTGAAATATATATGGCAAGATAAGAAAGCGAGAATAAAGTTAAAACTTTTGCAGGATGCCAGAATGTTGTGACTACGGGAGTTTTTGAAACTGGTTGCTGTAAATCTCAGAGTTCTTATCTTGCTCCCGGACCTTCAGGATTAATTAAGAAAACTTTACCAGAGCTGTGGGATGTTTCAATCAGGTTTTATTCAGGAAGCTAACTCATCCTCAGGACATGATGTGACTACGGGAGTTTTTGAAACTTTGCTTTAAATCTCAGAGTTCTTGTCTTGCTCCCAGACCTTCAGGATTAATTAGTAAAACTAACCGGAGTTGTGGGGAGGTTCCAATCAGGGTTTACTGAGGAAGCGGACACACCCCCAGGACATAAAAGGAAGTGTGTCAGCCCACAAGCTTTGTCCGGGTCAAACTGTTACAAACTGTTTAATTGGTTACAAACTGTTACCAACACTGTTACAAACTGTTCTCACTGTGAATCTGTTATGACCGTCATACTTGTCGTCTTAACATTCTGTTAAACTGTGAGTTTTTGGAAGAGACGTTATTGCTGGTGTAGAAGATAACTTCAAAGGTATTTTGCTATCTGGTCTGGCCGACAGTTTCTGGGAGAACTGCTAACGATAATTTACTGTCGGAGTGAATTTGGCTCTTCAGTCCATGTGTTTTCCAGCTTGTCAAACTGTTGTTACTGTAAGAGTCATTCTGCTAAGTCTGTTATCTCGTGATCCTATTGTCTGGTCATCTTGTGAATATATTATTCTGGGAGAGCTGCTAATGAGAGAATGAAATAAACTTCAGAGGTGTTTTTGCTACCTGGTCTGGCTGACAGTTTCTTGGGAGAGCTGCCAACGACAATTTACTGCCAGAGTGAATTTGGCTCTTCAGTCCCGGTGTTTTTCCAGCTGGTTTACTGTGGCATTCTAGTCTCTCACTTTGTGGCCTGGGATGGGACAGAACACCAGAATAAGAGGAGGAATTGGTTTGCCTAATTGGGAGTTGTATTACCAAGCTACAAATTTGATGTGGGTAGATGACCAAGGCCAAGTTTGTTATGGCAATAAAGAGAAAAGGGAAATTATTCGAGACTTTTATGGGCAATTATATAATCTCCTTCCATGAGGCACTAGGGCTGGTTACACTCTGGAGGAGACCCGCTGGCTCTCCAGGGAGTCTTCAACTGCACATATAGGGCAACTGGCTACATAGGCCTCTAAGTCCTTCATTGAAAGCAAAGTTTTAATGAACCCAAAGTATCCAGCATCTTTAAAATCATGGGCTCTTTGCAGCACAGTCCCCCTAAGACTGGCTGGCACATAAAGTTTAGTATCCATCTATGCTAAGCCATCTTGTAGGGTGCATTTGTTGGCATGATATAAAAACCAATCATCACTTTTCAATGCCCCTTTCAACTCTTCGCATAAGTCATTGGGAAGGTCGAGATCCATTTTTGCCTGGGCTCTAGTTACCACGGGGGCAGTCAGCTGTTTCGAGGGGGTGACCAGATGAATCACTTCTGGTCTGACACTGATGTACTGGGGTAGTCTAGATAAAGCATCCCCCATGAAATTCTTTCTCCCAGGAATGTAGTGCAAGGAAAAGTTGAAATGATTAAAGTATTGCGCCCAATGAACTTGCTTAGGGAACAATTTGTCGGATGTTTTCAAGACCTCCAAGTTTTTATGGTGAGTCCATACCTCAAAAGGATGTTCTGTGCTTATAGAAAATGTCTCCAAGTCAATAGGGCCCATTGGATCGCAAAGGCTTCCTTCTCCCAAATTGCCCATCTCTTCTCAGTATTTGTTAGTTTCCTGGACGTATAAGCACAGGGTTGCAGGTCACCATTAGAGTTAGCCTGCAAGCAGCACCCACAGCTAAATCACTGGCATCCACCTGGATCACAAATGGGGCATCTGTATCGGGATCTTTGAGTATGGATTTGGCTGCAAATATCTGAGGTTTTCAAAGGCCACTTGGCAGTCCATCGTCCACTCAAGGGGATGACTAGGCTTGGCCTTGGCCTCAACCTTTGTCTTCAACAGGTTGGTGATGGGTAATGCAATCTTAGCAAAGGAGGGGATGAATTGTCTATAAAAGTTGACAAAACCCAGTAAACTTTGCAACTGCTTTCTGGTGTGGGGGGCGATCCACTCCAAGACCGCTTGCACTTTCTCTGGGTCCATCTCTATCCCCTCATGTCGTATATGATAACCTAAATAGTCAATTTTATACTGGTGAAATTCACACTTAGATAATTTGGCATACAGTTCAGTGGCCCTGAGTTTTTTCAGTACTGCACTCCCTAACTTCACATGTTCCTCCATGGTTTTGGTGTATATCAGAATGTCATATAAGTAGACTTATACAAGTGCTCATGCAGCACCTCGTTAATCAATTGCATGAATACAGGAGACGCCTCTTGTAGCCCAAACAGGAGCACCCTGAACTGGAAACAACCTGTTCTGGCCAAGGCTTATGGAGACACCAACAAACATGTTAGTCCCAAAACGCTTTTTTCTTTATTTCAATGGCTGTGAATTTTAGTCATTCACAGCCCGTAATGAGTCTGAAACAGTTTGTAAATAGTCCCATGGAAGTCTGCCAAAGTCCTTCAGGATAAGCGTGATAGCACACATCTTTATCTTCCTTGAAATGCTGCCAACAACTAAATGTCCAATTAATTATATGAGGCCAAAACAGAACACAAATTCAACACCAAACTTTGTGTTTCCATCTGACCAGCATGAACAAAGTTGCTTCCTGGAAAGATTTCTATCCTTTTGCTCCTCCTTTATGTCTTATGGGAGGGCCAATCACCTCCAAGCCTTACTCCCAACTCTCCCCTTTTATCTTAATTGTTCTTGCCTTCTGGCAGCTCTGCGCACTGGGAACGGGCTCCCCTTGTTCCTCTGCCTCGCTGCTGTCAGATTCTGGAGGCTCTGGAGTCAGCACATAACTCCCAGATGACCCTGGCTCCATCTCTGTTTCAGACGCAGGACCCTCATCCGAGTTCTCCAGACTCCCAGACTGGCCCATGTTCCTCCCCACTGTCCGACTCTGTTGCCGTCTCTGCAGGCTGCCGACAGACCACAACACAACCCAGATGACAGTTGAAAGCAGCTTTCCAGTCATCTCCCTCTTTAATTCAAACTCTGTAATAGGCTTCCCTCAGGTCCAATTTAGTAAAGATTTTCTCTTTGGGCAGATATGCCATCATTTCCTTCATCAGAGACAGTGGGTAAACATTCTCCACACACACTACATTCAGGTTTTTATAATCTACGCATAAACGAAGAGACCCATCCTTTTCATGAAACAACACGGGGGAAGCAATCCGTGGCCTAGCTGGTTGGATGAAACCCCACCTTAGGTTCTTGTCGATAAAGGCCCTCACTCATCCAGCTCTTGCGGGATCATTGAATAGATCTTTGACTTGTGGAGCTTCGCACCAGGGAAGATCTCTATGCTGCAGCCTGTGGGGCGGTGGGGTGGGAATGTATCTGAACCCTTCTTGCTGAAGGCCTCCCTGAGGTCCCAGTATTCCTTTGGAATTCTCTCCATCTAGGATCTCATCTAGGACTGCAGCTGCCAGCTCCCTCGCAACATTGGCTCTGGGTGGGGTTCTGCCATCCCCTCCTCCCAGTTGTGTGGATCGGATTCTTAAAAGCCCCTTCCTGCAATTCACATGAAGGTTCCATTTTCAGAGCCACGTTAGTCCAAGCAAGAGGAGCCTCTCCATTCCAGATGCTACAATGAAACTCAATGTCTCTCTGTGGTCCCTCATCCACATCTCCACTGATTCCAACACAAAGTGTGCTGGGCCTCCCCCAGCCACCATCCCATCCAGTTGGCAGGAGGCAATGGGCACCCTCAATGTTCTCAGTCTCATCCCTAGCTTCTCTACCACCTCGGGGCTAATCACACATCTGGTGCATCCTGAGTCCAAAAGGGCTAGCATTTCCCCCTGGGTACCTGACAAAGGCACCCACAGCTTCCATGGTGCTGGTCTCTAGCCAGGTCAATCTCCATCTCCCCCACCATATACCATCCTTGGAGGACTCGAGGGGCCCCTCGGGAAACACAGCCTTGATAGGTTTATTCATTAAGCCCATCTTTGTAGCACTCCATCAGGGCCTCTGGGGGGCCAGCCATGCATGTGTCAGACCAGCTCATGAAATTCCTGGGTGTATTCTGCCACTGGCCTCCGCCTCTGGCCGATAGTCTTCATCCTGGCCTTGCGTTCGGCTAGGAGGTCCTTGAAACGCACACAGAGAGCCATCATAAACCGGTTGTAGTCTCTCAGCTGGGGGGGCATTATCATTGTGAAGAGTGACCATCCAGTCAGCTGCAGCTCCTTCCAGGGCCATTCTGATACATCTCCCTTGAGCAGCTTCCGGTGCAAAGTCCTCTCCATACTCATGCATGTGATTCCAAACTTGAGCTAAGAAGAATCCCAAAGCTTTGGGATCCCCTCCGTATTTTACTCCCAGCGGAGGAAGCTTAGGAATTCAGTGCCCTTTGGGATTGCTCCCTCCCCTGCTGAGGGGGGTGCCTGCACTGCTGCAGTGGCTGCAGCTGGAGCAGCAGCGGCTGCCAGAGCTGCTCCCTGCGGAGTGACGGGCTGCTGCTGAGGTTGCTGCAACAGCGGCTCCCCCTGCTGCCTCTCCAGCCTCATCGTGCACTGGCAGGGCATGCTTCTGTGCACGGGCCCACGAGCTCTCCAACTTTCAAGCACTTTGTGCAGAAGTTGCAGCGCATGGGTCAGCAGGAGGTCCTCTTTGTCTTCTTCTGGCAGGGCATAATCTCCACGCTGGCCTCTGGTGAAAGTCACCCCAGGGGGTTGCTCCTCTGGATCTTCCAAGTGTCCAACACCCAATGACAATGTGGCTTGGACTGGATCCTCGAGGCGCAGCTCTTCCAACCACTCAGTCTCCTCACGGCATCGGTGTGGCTGTGGGGGCTCCAGACTCTTCCTGATCACTGTCGTGAGTGGACATTGTGTGCTCAGCCCCCCTTGGTAGACTGGTGTCTCCGGGTTGGCTGATAATGCAGATCTTGCTTAATGTGAGGCCTCCTCTCTTCAATACCCAAGAAAGAAAACCTCTGACTTCATTGAACTGGGAAAAGAGTGCCTTTTATACGGAGTCTGAATGGATAGAAGCGAAAGCAAGCAAGATCTGAGTCAAATGTTACAGACTGAATAATTCCTCAAAACCCCCCCCCCCCCCCCCCAGGATCCCAAGCCAAATGTCCAATCAACAACCAAGATTTGTATGTGTAAGATTCAATGTCAGGTATTTTGCCCACCTGGAGTCCAGGACGTTTGGCCTTGACAAGGTGTAAGCAATTCCTCGCAGCAGTTAAATCACCAGAGCAAAACTCCCATTCAGTTTACAGAGTACATCTTCACTCCAGCTCGCTTCCCCATCCCAAATACCATGCCCTCCCTCCCCGTTACTATGGCAGCCGATATCAAGCATGCATTAGTCAAATCCCATGCTGGAGATCTGGCTGACAATAGAAGTATTCTGGTATTTGAGGGGTTGCCACAAAAAAGAGGGGGTCAAATTATTTTCCAAAGCACCAGAAGGCAGGACAAGAAACAATGGTTGGAAACTAACCAAAGAGAGAAGCAACCTGGAATTAAGAAGAAACTTCCTAACAGTGAGGACAATCTTTTTATCCAAAATATTTTTTTTATTTTTTAATTATATAAAATACAAAGAAGAGAAGGGTGGAAAGGGGAATTTAAGGGAAGGGCGCAGGGAAAAGGGGGTGTGAAATACTAGAAGAGAAAAAAGAAGAGAAAAAAGGAAGAAAAGGAGCACTGACTTCCAACTCTTCTTAGCATAGTACAAAATAAACACACTCCAACCTCAGCTTTTTGCTTTTACACGTTAATATATAACTAGCCATTCCTATAACATCAAGTCTTTCTAATCAGCAAAATCAAAGTCAAAGTTTCATTTTGTTTTCTTCACAAGCACAAATTCCAGAAGTGATATCGAAATAAAAATGTATTTTCCTCTTTGAATAAAATAATCAATTTAACCATTATTGCTTTATCTTCCTTGCTGTGGGAATAATGTGGATTTCTATTTGCACCTAGTAATCTTTGTGAACTGTCCCAGTGAACTGTCGTGTGTGTGTGTGTGTGTGTGTGTGTGTGTGTGTGTGTGTGTAAAAATTACATTACATTTTCAAATTTTGGGTTAAACCTTTCAGTCGCACATACCAAGCACATGAAAATCCAATTAACTCATTAAGTTTAAGTCACTCTTTCCAGCTTATCTTCATGAAGTAGAATATTTTTCTTCTCTGAAAGTTTTATCAAAGACTTATAAGCAAATGACCAGCTGTCTGCAAGGAATATAAACCCTTCCATTCCCCGCCATCCAGTCAGAGCTGAAGAAGATTCTTGGATGAGAAGCGAAATGACTTCAAAGAAAAAACAAGAAAGTCCAGTTGCCTCCTGAAAAAGCACCTTTGGGACTAGGAATATTTTGGCAAACTCCAAGTGAATTCCATACCCCCAGGGTTATTTGATAAAAGGTTTATCCCAATGATGTTGGAGCAACAGCAGCCCACTAGGAAGAAATAAAAGTTCTCTGAATGCATCTTCTGTCAGCTTTGGAAGCCATTTTAGCACCAGGCACTTCCACACTGCCACATTCTTGAGCCTGGGAAAATGGGAGGGGGGGAATTTCTTGGAGCGTACATGGTTAGACATAATAGCATTCTTCTTCTAAGTCAAGGTCATGTTATTTCTGCACCAGGGCTGAGGAGTGGTTGAGGGGACATCTCAAGTTGGGATGGATGGTGATTGGGGCATGTGATGCAATGAGGGGTGCAGGGGATGGATTTGTAATTTTTTACTTATTGAAGGGAAACCGGGAACTTTCAGATTCAAGATTTCCCAGATGTGCCAGTTTACTATCCAATTCAAACAGAACCTTTGAGAAGATGTCTGTCTCAGAGTTATTGATTGGGGTTGAGGTTTTCTGGAACACTGACATTTTCCTTTATCAGCTAAACCCCAGTAAACACCAGAGCAGATACCAATTGTAGATCTCACCGCAGCCGCAGACTAAGCCATCAGGAAGAATAAACTGGCAGAATGAGAGGCACAACCATGGAGAATGAAGGGATCTGCAGCCTTTGTCAAGGCCAAAAGACTCCCCACTCCAACTTCACAATGCAAGAAAGGGGAGCAGTGACATCCCTAGGAAAAGACATCTTGCCAACTGATAAATGAAGATGCATTGTTATCCTGAACACAGATGACTACAATGCCAATATGGACTCTTTTCTGAAGAACACTATTACCTGAAGAGAGATCCTACCAGCAGGTCATTGCTTTCCTGAAACAACTACTGAAGGGCAGTGCCATTGACAAGCCACAATATTATCCCCTTCACCCTAAGGATGCCACTCCATGCATGTATGACCTCCCCAAAGTCTACAGTAGAATAGAATAGAATTCTTTATTGGCCATGCGTGATTGGACACACAAGGAATTTGTTTTGGTGCATATGCTCTCAAAGATACATACATCAAGAATCATAGGTATAACACTTAGAAGTAGTCATAGGGTACTATAAATCATACTAGGAAATATAAATCAAACATGTACACATCATATATATACATATATGTATACATATCTCATATATAGGAAACATAAAACATATAAATCATACTAGAAAACATAATAAGCTAGGGCCTATCATATCATACTCGTAAACAGTCAATAAAATAAAATAAATCGTATGGATACAAGCAACAAAGTTATAGTCATACAGTCATAAGTGGGAGGAGATGGGAGAAGGGAAGATAAGATTAATAGTAATAGTAATGCAGACTTAGTAAATAGTTTGACAGTGTTGAGGAAATTTATTTGTTTAGCAGAGTGATGGCGTTCAGGAAAAAAACTGTTCTTGAAGGGACTCCAAAGAGTCACATGACTCCATCAGACCAATTGTCAGCAGCATCAACTCTGTCACCTACAACATTACAAAACATTTAATCACCTTATTAGTTTCTCTGGTTGGCAACACCAACTATTGAACTATTCCAAGTTAGGAAGAACAAAGATCTGGAAATCTAGCTACATCATATTAGTTGTGTAGGGCAGTGGTGGCTAACTTTTTTGGGCTCCTGTGCCAAAAATTGCACCCGCACTAGCACGTGCCAGCACCCAAAATGCACTGCCCCTCACACCCCCTGCGCATGCATGGGCAATCCCCCATGCCACCCCCTTACCTGCACTGTGCCTCACAGCTGATTTTTCGGCTGGTTTGAGGCCTTTTTTGGCCTCCCAGAGGCTTGGAAAAAGCCTCTGCAAGGCTTTTCAGGTCGAATAATAGGCCCATTTCGTCACGTCCGGAATTACAGTGAGTGACGAAATGGGCCTATTCAACCTGAGGCTTGCAGAGGCTTTTTCCAAGTCTCTGGGAGGCTGAAAAAGGCCTCAAACCAGCCAAAAAATCAGCTGTGAGGCACGCACATGCGCAGTGAGGTAAGTTTGCCTGCAGCTTGTGTGCCAGCACAAATGGATCTGCGTGCCACTTGTGGCACGCGTGCCATAGGTTCGCCATCACAGGTGTAGGGATAAAAGATTGCCAGTAGATGAGCTATAATGGGAAGTAGATTGAGATATTTTATCTCCCCTTTGCATTCATTAAACTTTTGTGGACTTCTGTTAACTGTAGCATGTTGTCAACCAAGTTTCTGCTTTCTTGTGTTTGACCACAGGTCTATTTGGCTTCTATCACACTAGTGTTATCTGAGTTCACTATTCAATTCAAATATCTGGACAGTTTGTAGTTTTCCTTGCACGATTTTGGAAATGGACTGCCCTTGGCTTCTTTTTCTTCTTCCTAGGGCTGAAGGAGAGGGACTGGCCCAAGGTCACCCAGCTGGCTTTGTGTCTAAGGCAAGACTACCAAACTGGTTCCCTGAGAGGGTTAATGAAGAGTTTAAATGGCCATCTGCCTGCAATGCTTTCATTTGGTTTCCTAAAGGAACCTCAAGTTTACCAGTTCTTAGATTTGGTATTGCCTACGAATAGATTTTCTCTTTGCTTCACCCCCTACATCAACAAAGGTATGACTTCTTGGGGAAGGGGGGCACTAGCTAGCCTACAACTGGGAGGGGGGGCTTCAGACAAATTGGCTTTAAATTGTTCCAAGTGGGGTCAGATGTATTCATGGAGAAGACATGAATAAAGAGAGAGCGCTCTTGTAATTAAATGGTTGTCCAATCTCTTCTTAAAAATTTCCAGTATGGAGCATTCACAACTTCTGGAGGCAAAATCTTTCCACTGATTAATTGTTCTCACCGTCAGGAAATTTCTCCTCCTATTTCTAGATTTTACTTGTCTCCTTGATTCATTTAGAGCTGCTCCAAGTTACCCTGGGGAGGGCAGGTGACTTACGGGTGGCCTGCGACGTTCTGGCACCTGAAATCCCAAATTCTGACAAAATTGGGAAGCGCAACTCGAGGAGGAATCGCTTCTGCTGCGAAAGCGAAAGGAAAAAGCGACGGTCTCTTCGCATTGATTGGACTTGTTAAAGAGGGAGGTTGTTTTGGTAACGGTCGCAGACCCGGAGACCCCAGGAGAAGTGGGGAGTATATGATTTAGGCTCAACGCTGCAAAATGCGGGAAGAGGGGAAAAAACCCTCGGGCGCTGCACGCTCAGGTGGGGAAGGGGGCTCGGCTCTGGGTCTGATGGGCTGGGTGGGGGAGTCCTTGGAAAGCCGGAGGCACTGCTGCCTGGCGCGGGGGATTCCCCCGCTTTGTTAACGCTGCGCTCCGTTATGCGGCTGCGCCTTTTTATCGCCAAGTCGGAACAAGGGAAAGGCGAAAACGTTGTACAAAGCTCCCTCAAGCGAGCAATTCTTTTCCTGGCAGGCGCGTTAACCACCGCGCTATCGGTTCCAGGAATAAACAAAATTATGTGTGGGGGCGGTGGCGGGGAGGGGCTGGACGCAGTTGCTCAGAAAGGACAGGCAGGTTACCTTTTTATTTTTCGGACGAAGAGCTGCAAGGTTTTGAGGTCTAACAAAGATTGGAAGGGCGGCCTGGATAGTAGGTTTAATCTCAGTACGTCTTTTGCGGGCGGACTCACAGCGGGGCTGCACAGCCTCCATTGAGGCGTTATGGAAAAACCTGCCCGTCCTTTAGCATGAGGGTTAATTAATCTCCGGGATTTTTTTTTCCAGCAATAACTTCCAGGTGGAGAAATGGAAGAGTTCATGTAGGGGTTCTCTGGGTTTGGGGGCTTTATTTTACAAGCAGGGGGTGCGCTACTAAGTTGCACTTGCTAAGGATATGTGTAATGCAATGATTAGTAGGACTAATTGGGGTGGCACTGTTAATCTCAAATTTCAGGCTCCATTATTAGCATTTTATAAGGTTATATTAGCACTTTTAAGGTGGCAGTTTTTTTTTCTTTTAGGAAACATGTTTTTCCCTTCTTAGCCAAGGACATTTCTTTGTCATGTGAGAACTTGCTTTTTTGGCAACTGCACAATAGATATCAGATTCTGAAAGTCCTTGAATACATTTGCAAGTTTTAAGAAAGATAGAAATGCAGCTGGCAAAGAGCAAGATAACCCATAAATTTCTGGATGACCTTGGGAATATTTTCTATGTTGCTAAGTGAGAAATTTATTGAGTTTTGCCCCATTTTATGACTTTTCTTACCGCATTTGTTAAGTGAATTGTTGCAGTTGTTAAGTTAGTAACACAGTTGTTAAGTGGTGAATCTGGTTTCCCCATTGGTTTTGCTTGTCAGAAGGCTGCAAACAGTGATCCCATGACGCTGGGACACTGCAACCTTCATAAATATGACCCAGTTGTCAAGCATCCGAATGTAAATCGTGACCATGGGGATGCTGCAACAGCCATAAAAGTGCAAAATGATGATAAGTCACTTTTTTCAGTGCCGTTGTAATTTAGAATGGTTACTAAACAAACGGTTGTAAGTTGAGCACTACCTATAAACGCTTTTTGCTTTGCCTGAATTTATTTGGTGTTTTGTATTTCCAGGTGGGCAAAGAAGTCTCCTTTGCAAAGGTAAAATTCTATCTTTCCCATTGAAGTTTTTATCTGCTTCACACCAAACTCTGGATGCCTGAGTTTCTATGCAACAGCCCAACCCTATTCTATTTTAGGAAGAAGATTAAGATAAAAATAGATCTGTATATTCAGCACTTTGGGTAGGATGGGGGTGTTGGTTTTTATCATGCTAACTACTGGATTGAATTCACTGCTTTAAATGTTTGTAAGTTCCTTCCTGCATCCTGTTTAGAATTCTCCCAAACACCTTCCATGCATGCTTTACAAACTAATCTCTCTGTATTTTTAATTAGCACTCCTGTCCACTTTCTGTTGAATGGAGAACAGGGTACCTGAGGGATCGCCTTTTTTCCCAAAGTTTCTACGTATCCAGTTAGATCAAATAGGACAGGCATGTTGCAGATCCATCAGCCAAAGAATGTCAGCTAAAGGGGACTAGGAAGACAAGGTGTTTTTTTCTACAGCAGCCCTTGCTTTGTGGAATCCTCTCTTTGGAGATTAGAGTGGTCCTAACTCTATTAGCCTTCCATAAAACTTTTAAAACCTGGTTATGCTCCTGAGTCTAGGGCCCACTACATGCACTAAGACCCTCCTCTCCTGGCTATATGGTTAACAGGCCAGGTGTCTTGCTTATTATGTACTCAAATTAGACGTTTTTAATCTTTTTTATTATTTTAATGGTTTTTTTTTACTGTTTTTGTTTTAAACTATTTTTAAGTTTTAATTGTAATATCTTTTTGCAGGTGAGCCGTCCAGAGTCAGCTGAGATGGGCAGCTATAGAAATCAAATAAATAACAACAAAAATAAAACAAATAAATATGGGGTTCTTTGAACAGGTGCAATCCTCACACACATTAAAAATGGAATATGTATTTTATAATTACATTGTGTGCTTATGTTTTTACTCTTATTCAGGTAACATGTTTTCAATATTCCTACATCATTTGTTTTCAGCATTTGTGGTGTGGTGGTGGACGTAATATTTTAATCTTTAAAGCATTCTTAGTTTCCATATTTTATCATATTAGTTTCATAAACATCTCCAAAATCATACTTTGATCATTCCATTTCTTCTATTCCATTCTGAATTGTTTCATTACTTTTATATTTATTTTCATTTGCTGTTTTAAGCACTGCTTAATTTCCTTTATCCACTTCTAAAACTATTTTATCCACTTTAAAACTATTTCTACCACAATCCTGTGTTTCTCTGATTAACTGTTCATTGTTTTCTTTTACCATATTTCTGCAACTGTCTTTTCTTCTTATATATATATTAATATGTCTATCACCTTCATTTTTTGCTTTGGGTGGGGGCACAGCACTATTGGATGGAAAGGAGGGGCGGGTTACCTTTTTAGGTCGAAGAGCCACAAGAGTTTGAGGCCTAAGAGGCTGAATAGTAGTTGGCCAAGCTCTTTGAAGCTTCTCAAACAGGGTGCCTGGTTTTTTCCCCCCAGCAATAACTTTGCAGTTGAGAGATTAGAATTCATGTTGGGGTTCTCTGGGTTTGGGGGCTACATTACACTGGAAGTTTTCAAGAAGAGATTGGACAACCATTTGTCTGAAATGGTATATAGGATTTCCTGCCTGAGTAGGAGGGTTGAACCAGGGGTGGGATTCTACCAGTTCGGCCCGGTTCTGTAGAACCGGTTCTTACCATTCCCGGTAGTTCGGAGAACCAGTAAATCGGGCCTCTGGCTGGCCCCGCCCCTCTCTGCCCGCTTCTCCACTGCCTGCCCATCAGTCCTTATCACGCATGCGCGACATTGCACACATGCACAACACTGCTGCCTGCAGCCTGTTCTTGCATGCCCGCCAGGCCAGCCATTGCTACCCGCCTTCTGCTGTGGTTCTGCCTTTACTGATGTCCCTGGGTAAGTGAGTCTCTGCAAGCCCCAGTCGCCTTCCCCCACCCCTTTTGCTGCTGCCACCAGTTGCCTTTCCCAAATCACTTGCCTTCCACCAAGGAACACGTGGAGAGGCTTTTATAGATCTGGTCAGGTCAGTGGCTGCTTCTCTCACCTGCTGCTACACAGCGGAAAGCTTCCAAGTCCCTCCCCTCCCATTAGAAATGGCTCCCGGGCAAGCAGAGAAGCAAGCCAGGTTGAATCCTGCTTCTCTCTGCTTGCCCAGGAGCTGTTTCCGATGGGGGGGTGATTCGGAAGCTTTCTGCTGTTTTGGGAAACTCTTGCTCTCCTAAAAACAGCAACAGGTGATAGAAGCAGCTGCTAACCTGGCTGGAGCCTCCATGAGCCTCCACGTGTTCCTTCCTGCTGCTGTTGATGGGACACGAGTTTCCCAGCACAGAGGAAAGCTTCCAAGCCCCCCCCTCCCATTAGAAATGGCTCCCGGGCAAGCAGAGAAGCAAGCCCGGTTGAATCCTGCTTCTCTCTGCTGCCCGGAAGCTGTTTCCAATGGGAAGGGGGATTTTGAAGCTTTTCGCTCTTGGGAGAGGCTCCCTCGCTTCCACAGCAAGAGCAGGTGAGAGAACTGGCTGAACAATGATCGCCAACTGCGGTGGAAGCGACCCTTCAGGTGACTCTCCTCCCCCTCTTCTCATGACCGGTGGCTGTGGTGGGGCGGGGGAGTGCACACGTGTGGGGAGACCCTCAAACAAGTGTCAAAGCACAACAAAACTGGGCATGGGGCGAGCGGCTGCTCGCTTGAGGAGGGTCTCCCTGTGCATGTTCACCCACCTGGCTCCGCCACAGCTGCCAGTTATGAGAGGGGGAGGAGGAGAAGGGTCGCCTGAAGGGACACTTGCACCGCAGCTGGCAATCATTGTTCAGCCAGTCTGGATTCCAAAAAGAAGAAATGAAAGAAGTAGCGAAGAGCTCCAAGGAAAGCTTGCTGGCTTGGCCCAGCCCTGGCTTTGAGAGACAGACAGACAGACAGACAGACAGACAGACAGACAGACAGACAGACAGACAGACAGACAGACAGACAGACAGACAGACAGACAGAGACACAGAGTGGGGGAGAGAGAGAGGAAGATAGGGAGGGGGCAGAGAGAGACAGGGAGAGATACAGAGGGGGGAGATAGAGCCATAGAGAGAGGGGGGGAGAAAGAGAGAGGGAAAGAGAAAAAGAAAAAGGGAATAAGGAAGAGAGAGAGACAAAGAAAAAGAAAAGACAAAGAAAAAAGAAAGGAAGCGAAAGGAAGAAAAGGGATAGACAAAGGGAGAGATGGAAGGAAGGGACAAAGAGAAAGTGAGGGAGGAGAAAGAGATATATGGGTGGATAGATAAATAGATGAAGGGAGGGAGGGAGAGAGAAAAAAAGGAGAGGAAGGAAAGACACAAACCTTCAGAAGACTCTTTGAAGCAGCACAGCAATCTAGGACTGGCCTGCAAGGGATCTTGGAGGTCATCTAGTCCAACCCCCTCCTCCAGCAGGAGATCCTTACAGAATCATAGAATAGCAGTGTTAGAAGGAGGTTTGAATGTGTGTGTGTGCGCGCGCGCGCACATGCGTGCATGCATGGCTGTCAAAACTCCAAAAACAGGTCAAATAGTTCTGGGGAGATCAGTCATAAATTAGAACACTTGCTAAGCAACTGGCGATTAAGTGAGGACCACTTATATTTGGTTTGCCAGTCACATGGCCACCTGGCCATGCCCACCAAGCCACACCCACAAATTAAGCCATGCCCACAGAACCGGTTGTTACAAAATTTGAATCCCACCCTGGGTTGGTCTAGAGGACCTCCAAGGTCAGGGGTGGGATTCAACCGGTGTAACTACTGGTTTGGTGATTACGTTTTGCAGAGCTTCCCTCACGGTTGTCGGAGGATTTTCTTCGCGGTTTTTTTTCTTCTCCAGCTGCTTTCGGCGCTTTTGATTCGCAAATCAGAACAAGGAAGAAGCTAAGAAGAGTAGAAAACGTCACCTGCTGAGGAGGGGCTGCCAGGTGTTGCTCGCAGGAAGGAAGGGAGAAGCGGGTAACTTTGGCAGCATGAACAGATATGGAAGCCGCTCTAATGTTTTCTCACCCAGGACTGGGAGTAAATACTGTGCAAGAGCCGGGATGGGCTGGCACCAGTCGGTGGAGGAGGATCAGGCTTCTGGCTGCAGCCTAACGAGGCTGAACAGGCTGCCTGTAGAGAGCATTGTTCCACCCACCCCAAATCTGCACGCGTTTCCCACTCGTGAATCTCAGTGAGGTTGGCCGCCTCCCTTTGAGGCGAGTCCAGAGGCATTCCTGCCTCTTTGTCTGAGGGTGAATCGCTTTCTGACAACAACTTTGCCATGGAGAGACTAGAATTCATGTAGGGGTCCAGCCAGTTCGGGGTTTTTATTTTGCAAGCAGGAGGTGCACTAGTTTGGGTCACACACACCCAGGCTGCGAGTGCTGGTAAGGACACATGCAATGCGATGATTGTGAGGACTGCTTGATTACATTTTGGTGAGTAGGTGTGTTTTCTAGCCCTATGTTAACTTTCATGCTGTGGGTGTAAATTTGGCATTTTTGTCCCCCTATCGAGTTCTTCCCAAGGACAAGGGATAGGCAGATGTTGATGTTGTATGGCAAGGGTCTTCAAACTTGGCAAGTTTAAGACTTGTGGACTTCAACTCCCAGAATTCCCGAGCTAACATGACTGGAGGAGGAATTCTGGGAGTTGAAGCACTGTATCTTACTAACTACAGTGTAGTATAAATCAAGGGTCTTCAAACTTGGCAAGTTTAAGACTTGTGGATTTCAACTCCCAGAATTCCTGAGCTAACATGACTGGAGGAGGAATTTTGGGAGTTGAAGTCCACAAGTCTTAAAGCTGTGAAGTTTGAAGGCTCCTGTTTTACGGTGTTAAATGAGTTGTCACAGGATGTAAGCTGTTCCAAGTAAAGCTGCCTTTTGCAATTGACTGGTCGTGATCTTATCAATGCCGATGGTGCTAGATTAGATTAGATTAACAGAGTTGGAAGGGACCTTGTAGGTCATCTAGTCCAACCCCATGCCCAAGCAGGAGACCCTGCTACACCATTTCTGACAGATGGCAGTCCAAATGGTGCTCCAATTGTTTTCAGATTGCACCAAAGGCAGTTATGACTATTGGTACTACCTTTGCTTTATTTTTCCCCACAGTCTTTCTATTTGAAATTCTTTATTTTTTTTTCATTTTCTCCATTTCTTTCTCTTCTATTATGCTGCCTCCAGGTACTGCAACTATCTATACTTTGTTGTCTTTCTGATTGGTGGTTATTTCATTTGGGCTGTTATATGGCAGGTGCCTGTCCATTTGAATTCTAAAGTCCCAGAGCAATTTAACTTCTTAATTTTCTGCTACTTTCTCAATTTTATGGTTCCATTTTTTTATTGTTGTTGTTACTCTCTAATCACAACAATGTGAAGCCAAAGCTGCCAGTTTTTTAAACTGGTGTTGATCTTCATATGCATCAAGTTCTTACTAAGAACCTCAGGATTTTGTACTGCTGTATACTGTATATATAGAGGGATCCAAACAGTGTGGCCTTGTGTAATTCACAGATGGAAATATCAATACACAGATCTAAGATTTTTTTTGGTATGGTACTCAGTCTGCTGATAACCACTGGAACCACTATGACCGGTTTATGTTATCTTTCCGTTTCAATTTTCAGATCTTGATACTTTCTGCTCTTTTCCAGTTCTTTGTCTTCTACTCCCTCCTGGTATTGTCACATCAATTATACAAACTTTCTTCTTTTCAGCCACTTAAATCTGATGTGTTATGATGTATTTGTATTTGGAAATCCTGCAATATTTTAACCTCATTTTCAACTTCCTTTTCAACTCATATGTTCCCACCAATTTTTCACTGCTGGCACATGAAAATGTTTACAGATGTTCCAGTGAATCATTTGGTGACTGTATTATGTCTTTGTTTATAATTTATATGTGTGATCCAGAGGTGGTATTCAGCAGGTTCTGACCAGTTCTGGAGAACCAGTAGCAGAAATTTTGAGTAGTTCGGAGAACCGGCAAATGCCACCTCTGACCGGCCCCATCCCCATCTATTCTCTGCCCCCCGAGTCCCAGCTGATTGGCTGGGTCTTCTTTTGTTGCCCTGCACAGGAGAACGGAGCTGGAAAGCAGGTTAGTGGGGTGGGGAGGGAATGGGGATTTTGCAGTAACCTTCCCCTGCCACGACCACCAAGCCACGCCACGCCCATAGAACTGGTAGTAAAAAATTTGGAATCCCACCACTGGTGAGATATTCTTACATGAGCTAAGTATATGATGATGTACTGTTACTTCTGCCTCTTTACACAATCTGTACTTTGACTCAATTGACGATTTTTCAATTCAGGCCTTAATTGAAGGAAGGAGAGCAACATGAATAGCTATGCAATGTGGAGGCTGAGTGGTTGCTTCTCGTCCGGGACTGGGAGTAAATACAGGTAGTCCTCGACTTACAACAGTTCATTTAGTAACCATTCAAAGTTACAACAACACTGCAAAAAGTGATGTTTGACCGTTTTTCACAGTTACCATCTTTCCAGCATCCCCATGGTCACGGGATCAAAATTCAGATGCTTGGTAACTGGTTCATATTTATGACCTTTGCTGGTCCCTGAGTCATGTGATCCCCTTTTGCAACCTCTGACAAGCAAAAGTCAGTAGGGAAGGCAGATTCACTTAACAACTGTGTTATTAACTTCTCAACTGCAATGATTCACTAAACAACGGAGGCAGGAAAGGTCGTAAAATTCAGTTAACAAATGTCTCACTTAACAACAGAAATATCTTGGCTCAATTGTGGTCGTAAGTCAAAGGCTACCTGTACAGTGGAAGAGGCGGGTTAGCATGCAGGTGTGGGTGGGCTCCTGGCTGAAGCCTAACAAGGCTGAACGGGCTGCCTGGACAGCAGTTGGGCCTCCTAGATTTGGGCCTACATGTAGTCTTCAGCTTAGACCATAACTGAGCCCAAAATTTCTGTGTCTAAATGAAACATTTGTTAAGTGAGTTTTGCCCCATTTTACGACCTTTCTTGCCACATTTGTTAAGGGAATCACCGCAGTTGTTAAGTATCACAATTGTTAAGTAAATCTGCCTTCCCCACTGACTTGTCAGAAGGCCGCAGAAGGGTATCATATCACCCCGGGACACTGCAGTCATAAATGTGAGTCAGTTTCCCAAATGTCTCAATTTTGATCCTGTGACCTTGGGGGTATGCTGCAATGGTCGTAAGTCACTTTTTAAAATCCATGTTGTAACTTTGGTCACTAAATGAACCATTGTAAGTCAAGGACTACCTGTATTTCAAGGCTGAGACTCAGTGGAGTTGCATTTTGAGGCTTGGGCAGAAGCATGCCAGGCCCCTTTGCCTAAGGGTTAATTATTTTCTAACAACAGCTTTGCTTTGAAGAGACTATAAAGTTTGTGCAGGGGTCCTGCGTGTTTGGGGGGCTTTATTTTGCAAAGCAGGGTGTGCTCTAGTTTGTGGTAGAATGATTAATAGGACTCATTGAGTACATTGTGGTGAGTAGGTGTGTTCTTTCGTCTTGTGATGAGGTTCCTGCTGTGGGCAGCATGAAGAAACACAGCGCTTTTTGTGACTGTGAGGGCTTTTTGGTTGTGAGGACTCCCACTGCAAGGGAGGAAAAACAGTTTTCCTTTAAACTCTTTTGTAACCATTTTATTAAACATTACAATTAAAAAGATAACTAAAGCCAAAGTAAAATAAAGAGAAAGGGAGTAGAAAGTGCAGAGAATGAAGGAAGAAAGAAAATCCGGAAAGTAATGACTTCCCCCTACATAATAAGCATAAGCAGTTTTAATAAATTATCACCGTCTCTAATATTTCAGCCAGAGATGTCTTCTTCCCCTATCTCATCTCTTTTTCTATAAACAAATCTTTAAAACCTCTTCACTTATTCGAGTTAACAAAAGTCCATCAAATTTACCAAAGATTATATCTATTCTAACTTTAATCAAATATACCAACTTTACTTTTAGTTTTAACAGTCTTCATGCTTAGTCTCCCCAAATAATGTCCTAGAAATTGATTTCTTGTTTTATTTTTATAGGAGCTTCACGTCTCTTCTGTCAAGCACTGCTCTCTGGCTAGTTTCTTGACTTGTTTTCCTTTTGCTATTTATTAATAGTTGATTCAAAAGGCAAAAGCTGTCTAATACTTCCATATGTTCGTTGTCAGTAGTAAGGCTGATTCTGATGTTAGTTGGTCTTTTTATTTTTTATTTTTGCAGACAGCTTGGAAGATGCCAGAAGAAATTAAAGGTGAGGAATTCAGATCTTTCTTTCACTAAGCTGAAAACTACAGAAAGCAGGAGAAAAGCTCTAGTAATGAAGTCAGAGGAAAACGCTTATTGGTTCTATGGCCGAAAAACATTGGTTTCTATTCTAAGCAAAGGAATCAAAATAAATAAAGCAGGCATGAATTGAAAAAGCAAACTTGGATGGGCAAAAGTTTTGACTTGCAATATCTGGAGATGACTTGGGAAGAGAAAACTGGTAAGAGAACTGGTTACCAGCAGGATTGTTTCCTTCAGTCATCCTCCATTCTTATGATACAAGAGCTTTATTGGAAATAAATATTCTAAATCTGGTGAACCAGGAAGAGCATTTGAGAGGAATATTCCAGGTGATCTGTGTGTGGTGATCTTAAAGCTTAGAAGATCATGCAGACCTTCTTGTGCAAAAGCAAGCAGGTCTTCCAATATGTCCCAAAAAAAGCCAATACCCCAGATCTAGGCCCGATTTTGTCCTATGACATGGGCACCACTTCCTAATATAAAATATTGCAAAATGTTCATCACTCATGAGATTTTTGGCAGTCACCTTGAGTTCTGCCTGTAAACTTTTCAGCGGTTGCAGGTTTTGGAGATCTTACGAGTTTCAGCTACTTAAAGTATTTCTTTAAATTGTTTTGACTGAGAAAGATATGGAGCCTCATTTGGGTATTGGGGGCAATGTCTTCCCAAGAGCAAAACTAGAACATTCTTGGGGTTTTTTTTGCCTTCTTTCAGGGGTAGAAGGAGATTCTGGGTATTGTGATTTGATTCCTGAGGTGACAACTACATCTGCCATGTTTTGTCTTCTGCCTTCCAGTATTAGTAGAAGGAGTTTCTCGATACTGTGATTGTTTGACTCCTGAGATGACAACTGCATCTTCTCCTGGAAGCTGTGATGAAAAAAGGGCAAGAAATGCTGGTCATAACAAAGGTGAACACCTGCCTGGGGCCCTTTGAGGGGAAAATATTAAAGTGGGTAGAGCCGTGCCACACCTAAGTAAAAATCAGAATTCTTTATTTATCTTCCTCCTGCCTTCTTTTGAAAAGAGAAACGTCGCACAAAACTATCCCAAAAGTGCTTTTTTCAGGAGGCAACTGGACTTCCTTGTTTTTTCTCTGAAGACATTTCGCTTCTCGTCCAAGAAGCTTCTTCAGCTCTGACTGGATGTTGGGGAATGGAAAGATTTATATTCCTTGCTTCCATTCCCCACCATCCAGTCAGAGTTGAAGAAGCTTCTTGGACGAGAAGCGAAACATCTTCAGAGAAAAAACAAGGAAGTCCAGTTGCCTCCTGAAAAAAGCACCTTTAGGACAACCATGACCTGGATGAGTGAGAATCTTTACAGACACAAAACTGACTTTAGGGCCAACACTACCTTTTGTGAGTTTCCCACATCACCTTGACAGGTATTTCCCATTTCCAGGGCAGAAACCCTGCCACTGACTTTTGGTAATTAGGGTTTGAGAGGGAAGTCCAGATCATCCATCTGAAGGGGGAAGGAATTGATATTGATGCCATTGTCTCAAAGAACAAGATCTGGTTAATTTTTGTAATGCTTTTGGAGAACATGAAGTTTTCCACTCTGCTCTTCTATACTTGAACTATACATTGTGATATTACATTTTAGGACTTGGATAAGGCGCTCACAATTGTTGCCGCCTTTTTCTTCCGACGGGGCTATTCAACATTTAAGAGTAATGGGATTGAGATTGATTGTGTGTCTCCCACAAATGTGAGAAGGATATACGTTATGAGCCATTTGAGAGCCAAGTCGTAAAATGGGGCAAATTCACATAATGTTTCACTTAACAACAGAAATGGGGTCAATTGTGGTCATAAGTCAAGGACTATCTGTATACTACAGTCTGAGTACAACCCTGGGTGGCTTATAAATCAATAAAAACTTAAAAAATTTAAACAATCAGAATCAGAATAAATTAAAGCTGGGAGGATCTTGGAATTCTTCTAGTCTAGTATTATTTCAGACATGTGACTGTCCAGTCACTTCTTAAAGATTTCCAGTATTGGAGCATTCACAACTTCTGAAGGCAAAGCTGTTCCACTGGTTAATTGTCCTCACTGTTAGGAAATTTCTTCTTAATTCCAAGTTGCTTCTCTCCTTGATTAGTTTCCATCCATTGTTTCTTATCCAGCTTTCAGGTGCTTTGGAGAATAGTGTTAGGGTTCCGGCAATTACTCCCAATTACATCATGAAGCTTGAGCCACACTCCCAAAACTAAAGAGGATTTATTTGAAGGTAACATTCTACGTCCGGCACTAATCTGGGCGTAGCCAACTCTGAGATATGTAATTCACTGTTATCCTTGATCCTGCTTCCCCCCCCCCCCTTCTGGGTGTATCATCCAACGAAAAACGTCCATAGCCAAGAGTTGTCAATCATGCTCTCCAATTAGATTTTTTCTGCAGCAGAAGCTTCAGCCATCTCATCAGTTTTAGAAGAAAATATGAATGGAATGTAGTTTCGATTTTGCCTGCTCTTTGAAACTCCCCCCCCCCCCCTTTTCTGTTGTCAATTATAAAATGTGTATACAAAATGAGTTGACAAATAGATTAACCCCCTTCTCTTTGTGGCAGCCCCTTAAAAACTGGAAAACCGCTATTATGCCCCCCCCCCCCTCCTCCCTTTCTCCAGACTAGCCAAACCCAAATCCTGCAACCGTTCTTCATGTGTTTTAGTCTCCAGGCCTTTAATCATCTTAGTTTCTCTTTGCACTTTTTCCAAAGTTCCAATATCATTTTTGTAAAGTGGTGACCAAAACTGGATGTAGTATTCCAGGTGTAACTTACTAAGGCTTTATAAAGTCATACTAATACTTCATGTAACTTTGATTCTATGCCTCTGTTTACACAACCAAGAATTGTAGTAGCTTTTTTGGGTGCTGCCACACAGTGCTGGCTCATGTTTTTTTTTTTAAATAAAGTTTTATTTGAGTTTTCACACATACAAAATACAAGTAAAACATCTTTTTTGAAAATAGCATGGTCCCGGGTTGAACTTCTTTATACAGACACAAAGCTCAATTTCATGCTCCTTTTTGTGTTCTATTCCATGTCTTATACTATTCTACATTTTCTATATAGTTTTTCCCCTCTTTTAATTTTCTCAATTTTACTTTGATTATCTCATCTCAATTCAAATCATTATATTTATACTTTTGTCTGTTCTGTTTCAATTTCATATTATCTTTTCTCATTAAACAAATTTTCTCCTGTAGTTACTAATTGGAGTATGACACCTTTATATCTTTTAATTACATCCATTCGACTCTTATTTAAACTTCAATATATACTTTAAGTTTATGACCTTCAATATAATACATAATACATTACTTCCAATCGAATTCTGCTTGGTACATTCTTATAATACACACTATATTCTTTTAAAAAAAAAGAAAGACTGTAAATATATGTAATTATAAACCCTCATTCCATTCCAGTTCAGTTCTATCATTAATAATCATTAAAATCTTAACATCTTTAACACTTCTTTTCAATTAAATATCATACTTCCTTAAAAACACATATAATCTCCATAATTAATTTTTCCCTTATTTCTCTTCACATATGTTTTATAAATAATTAAATATACCTTTTGTTACATTTATTTATTGACAAGCATTCCACTGAATTACGATAGCTATTTTATCAGACATTTTAATCATATATTGTTTCATATTTTCTAAAATTATTTCTGTTTCTAATATAACCATACTATCTTATGTACCTTTGCAGAATCCCTTTTTCCATTAGGTTTTCACCCATTATTAAATAGGCCCTGTTTCTCTATATTTATACCTTCTTTTCCTTTCTTTCTTCCCTCTCATCTTCTCCCTCCCCTTTTTACCCCCTTGTCTCTCTAGTTCTGATTCTCTCTTCTGCATTTCCCTCTTCTGTTGCTTTCTGATTTTATACTTCTTTTCACTCTTTTTTTTTTTTTTGGAGTTGTTTTTCCCAATCTTAAACTTTCCATTCTCTTTCTCCCTTTTCCTTTTTTCCCCCCATCTAAGATTACTTGTTCATTAAAGATGGCTTCTTCTTTGTCGCAATCTTCTTGTTCTGCAGGCATTTCTTGTTGTTTCTCATAATTCCAAATCTCCATTTCTAAAAACTGAAATACGAAGCCAAAAGAACCTCTCTCTTCTTGTGCATCTTCTTTGTACTTTTTAAGTTCCATTTTCAGTTCTTCTAAAAGTGGAGCCATTTTAAACAGTTTTAAACAACCACCCGATTAATTTTAGTCTTTCAAAACAATAACCAAGAATCCAGAAATCATCAAGTAATCCAGATAGTCCCGAGTTATATCTTCTTATTTCTTTTTCGACTTTCTCTTCCTGGGGTTTTGTTGCGATATTTCAGTTAGAATGTATCTTTTGGAAGTCTTGTTGAGATTTTACTGTAAGTTCTTTTTTAATTCGAGGCAGTCTCCTCCCTTCCAGATCCTGCCCTTTTATTCTTTTTCTCTCCTTTCCTGTTTTCAAAAGCTTTTAATTATCCAGAAATCTTTATTATCCCTTTGACTTTTTATTTTCAGCATTAAATGCCTATTGATGTCAAAGTGGATTTTTTTCCAATTTCTTGCTTGTCTCTTAGCTGTCAGTATAGGAAAAGGAGAAAACCAAATCTTTTCCCTTTTCTCTCTCCTTCACAGCTTAAAAATCTTAGGGAACAATGTTATTGTTTTTTAATAGTTTCAATTCCAGGGTACCTTATTTGTTGCTTTTGCTGTTTGACCCGGTCAACCAAAACTTTCTCTTCTTATCTTCCTCCTGCACATTCTTTTCCGGTCGAATTCTTCTTTGTGGTGGCCATTTCTGACCACCACTGCAACCACCTTCGGGAAAGGGAGTAATGGCCAGCTGGGGAGGAGAGATGCGGCTCTCCTCAACTCGGCAGTCTCCCCCCTCTTCACCACCTCTACGGGGTGGCTTAGCCCCGAAACCAGCCGGCTCAGGGTGCTCCAGCGGCGAGCATGGATCGAAGCCTCGGAGAGACGAGGTTTCGATCTGTCGCTGAAGAAGCTCAAACCGGAAGTCAGTGCTGGCTCATGTTTTAACTGATTGTCCACTAGGACTCCAAGGTCCTTCTCACAGTTACTGTTTTTGAGCCACGTTTCGCTTAATTTGTACTTGTATCTTTGGTTTTTCCTGCCCAGGTATAAAACCTTGGTTCACTCTACATTAAATTTCATTTTATTGGATAGGGCCCATTGTTCAAGTCTGTCAAGATCTTTTTGGATCCTGAGTTTGTCTTCTGGGGTGTTGGCTATTCCTGCCAGCTTAGTGTCACCTGCAAATTTGATGATTTCCCCTTCTATTCCCTCATCTAAGTCATTTATGAAAATTTTGAAGAGAACTGGGCCTAAGATGGAGCTCCTGATACCCCACTGCTTACTTTCCTCCATGTAGACGTAGTACCATTAAGGACTACTTGCTAAGTACGGTTAACCAGTTAAAAATGCATCTGGTGGTGATGCTGTTGTGGTCTTTGTCAAATGCCTTGCTGAAGTCTAAATCTACTATGTCCACAGCATTTCGTGAGTCTGTCAAAGAATAAATAATATAAATAAGAAAACCATAAACTTTACGTTCTAATATTTTTCTGTCTGTTTTTCAGGTCTCATACCTAAGTGCATTTCAGACAAACTATTCACTGTAGGAGCTGTTGTTGCAATTGCAACTTTGATCATTATTATCATTTCATTGGCTGGTAAGTAAGGAGAGATTTCTGTTTAATGTTCTCCATTTTGTTATTGTTATTGTTTAAATCAAGATCGTCCCATGCATGAATGATTACATTTAAGACGCGGAATATGGAAGGAAGTAGCAGCAACTAAAAATAGGGAGTGTCAAATAAGTCAAAATGATGGTTGTGGCAGTGCAATTGAATCCCAGTTGAATCCTAGACTTTTAATTATTGATTTATTTTTATTTATTTAGAAAATTTATATTGCTGCCTAGTCACACTTGGCGACTCAAGGCAGCTTACAGGAATATAAAAACATATATAAAACATAAAACTAATAGAAGAAAATAATCAAAAATAAATTACTGGTAATAAACCAATATAAAAGCCTTTTACCGAGCGACAGCACATCACACAAGCCATTTAATGGGCTCAAACCTGTCCTGGGTTCCTCAGGCCCACTGGCAGAGTCAAGTCTTCAGTGCCTTCCGGAAGAGTGTAGGTGTGGTCAAATATTGCCTGCATATCTAAAAAAGGCAAGAATGGTATTGCACTGCTGTGATTGCCTCTGGACATTTTTGACACTCACAAATGCCCCAGGAAGGGAATATTGCTATGTGAAAGTTAGGACAAGCCAATGTAGAAATAGAAATAGCAATAGCACTTAGACTAATATACTGCTTCATAGTGCTTTACAGCCCTCTCTAAGTGGTTTACAGAGTCAGCATATTTGCCCCCAACAATCTGGGTCCTCATTTTACCGACCTTGGAAGGATGGAAGGTTGAATCAACCTTGAGCCAGTCAGGATCAAACTCCTAGCAGTGGTCAGAATCAGCCTGCAATACTGCATTCTAACCACTGTGCCACCAAGGCTCTGGAGACAGGAAGAAGATAACACGATCCAACATAAACAAACTTGCATTTGATTTTAATGCCTTTTCATTCTCTACCATTTCTCTTTGTTTTATCGCACAAACCCAAATACGGTAGTTCTCAATTAGACCACAAAAGTAGACCACAATTGAGTCCCAGATTTATGTTCTTAAGTGAGACATTTGTTGAGTGAGTTTTGCCCCATTTTACAATCTTTCTTGTTAAAGTTGTTAAGGAAATCATTGCAGTTAAGTTAGTAATATGGTTGTTAAATGAATCTAGCTTTCTCATTGACTTGTCAGAAGGATCGCAAAAGCTGATCATATGACTCCAGAATGCTGCAACCATCTTTTTTTTTTTTTGCAAAAGTTTTATTCAATTTTCACATATTAGAGGAAAAAAAACTTTTTTCAGTGAACAGCATGATTCCAGGTTAACAAACTTGACTTACATTTCATATTCATCTTTCACATTTGATAACTTATCTTAAACTATCTTATATTAAACTAACTTATATTAAAACTAACTTATATTAAACTATATTAAACTAACTTATATTAAACTAACTTATATTAAACTAACTTATATTAAAACTATCCTGTAATCTGCAACTCTTACACTGCAAAAACATATGGA
>NW_020716837.1:755400-780107 GCF_900518725.1 Notechis scutatus
AACTATGTATACACTTATACTTATTATCTTGTAAACAATTGGCAAATAAATAAATAAATAAATAAATAAATAAATAAATAAACTTACTTTATATATTTTCTTTAATTTTAATCATCAAGCTTTTCCCATCTTATTTTATAATTTTTCCAATACATTGTTTGATCTCTGTGGTGCAGTGGTTAGGAGCCTCTGGCACAGCAGTTAGAGTGCAGTATGCAAGCTACTTCTGCTGCCAGCTAGCTACTATTTGGCAGTTCAAATCCCACCAGGCTCAAGGTTGAACAATAAACACCCCTATTTGCCAATTCCAAAGTGCCATCCCTGTGGTTAAACGTATCACATAATTAATCCCACCCTCTAAGATTCCCATAATTTAACTTTGAGTTAACACTTTAAAAAGAAGAAAAAGGCACAATAACAATTTTCTAGCAATTACTACATTACGTATATATCTTTTAAATCTGGATCTGCAAGTTCCCTTTCTCATTACCTAAAAAATATATCTAGATTAAAAAAATATATAGATAAAACAGACATAATTAATCATCATTTCATAAGAACTAATATTGTTTCCCCTTTGACATTACTCCTGCTCTGTTTGCCACAACTTATTAATTCACTTAGTATTATTAATATCTTTAGTCTAATTACCTCTCTTAATTTCATAATATAAAGGGAGAAGAAGCAAACGGTCACTACAATAGCAAAACAATATCAATCTCCTTCTCCCATTTTAATACTCTATATTCCACTGTTTTATCATTTCTTATGTTATTGCTTATTAATTCATTTAATATTATTAATGTCTTTGTTTTAGTTATCTCTCTTAATGTCAAAGCATAAATAAAGAAAAAGCAGACAATCACAATGAATAGCAAAACAATACCAGTCCCTCTCTCCCCTTTTAATAATCTACATTTCACTATTTTCTAAACTTATCATTTCTTGTTTATTTAAAGTAGTCCCAATACTCTTGCAGAATCCCCTTCTTTATAATTCTCAATCAACCATTACTCTGTGCCTTTTAATTAAGCAATTCCATTTCATTGTTATATGCTTGCCATATTCCTTTCTTTCCAAATCCCATTTCATTCTTGCCCTTATTTTATCACTCCAATTTCGACCTCCCTTCTTTTCCATTACTCCCCCCTGAAGTTTCATTTCCTGCTGTTTCCTTTTCTTTTGTTCGGTTTTTAGAATAAATCCCCTTTTACTTACAGTGTTAAACCTCCTATTATTAATTCTCTTTCTATTCCTCCTTTGCTTAAGTTTCCGTTGATTCAAATGTTCATTTAAGATGGCCAGTTCTTGTGTTGATTTCTCTTCATCTTGTTGTTCTTGGTATTTTGAAACCTCCATTTCCAGAAATTGCAATGCGAAACCCAATGATTTGCCTTCTTTTTGTAGTATGTCTTTCATGTTTTTAAGTTCCAATTTAAGTTCCAGTAACATTCCTGCCATCTTTAGACAATGTTTAAAGAAGTTTTTCCAACATTTTACTCTTATTGACTCCTGATTTCCAGATTAGCTCCACTTTTTAATATCCATTAATTAATTAAACACCAAACACATCCACAATTTCCCTTTGTTTTCAAATTTCACTTTTACTTTCCAAGATCCCTATTTTGTAGTATCCTAATTCCAATTCTTTTATATCAAGAAACTCTTTAATGCAGGGGTCCCCAACCACCGGGCCGCGGACCGTTACCGGTCCGTGGATCACTTTGCACCGGGCCGCAAAGAAAATAAAAATAAAATAAAAATGGCGGCTTTCTTCACCTTCGGTGAATGCTGCTGGGATCAGGGATCAAGGACACAAATGAAAGAAGGGGAGGGAGGAAGCAACCAAAGCCTGTCCTACTCTCTGGCTCAGTGGCTTCGGTTTACTCCCGCCTCGTTCCTCTCTCAGTCGCTCTCTCGCTCCTCCACCAGCCCAGGAAGAAACTGCTTCAAAGAAGCCGGCAGGGTGGCTTTTCCTGTCGGCGCAGCTCCCCCGAAGCGCCCGTTCACCCCCACCCCGCTGCCAATCAATCCAGGTTCAATCCAGTGCTCCATTCTGCCTGCCTTCGTTTCTGGTTGTTTCGGAGCAGCTTCGGCTGAGAATAATAACTATTTGCCTCTTTTACTCAGCCGAAGCTGCTCCGAAACAACCAGAAACGAAGGCAGGCAGGCAGGTAGGCAGAACGGAGCACTGGATTGAACCGCGGGCGGCGGGGTGGGGGTGAATGGGCGCTTCGGAAGAGCTGTGCCGACAGGAAAAGCCACCCTGCCGGCTTCTTTGAAGCAGTTTCTTCCTGGGCTGGTGGAGGAGCGAGAGAGTGACTGAGAGAGGAACGAGGCAGACACCTGAGGGATGAGGCTGAGGGAGGGAGGGAGACACCTGAGGGATGGGGCTGAGGAAGGCAGGGCCGAGAGGCAGGGCTTCTCAGCCGTCCTGCAGGGACTTGTCCTGAGCCGCAGAGACAGCCGTGGGCCGCCACCGCCCAGCGCTCAGTTTTGAAGGCGCTCCTCAGCCCGGCGCAGTTCCTGAATCTGCAGCTGAAACCCTCCGTTTTAAATGTCCCAATAGAAGAGAATATCTGTCGCTCAGGGTTGCAATGAGGAGGCATTGGCGCTCCCTGAACTTGGTGGTTTGCTGGCAGACGTTTTATTACCCGACTAGGTAACAACATCAGATGTTACCTAGTCAGGTAATGAAACGTCTGCAAGCAAACCACCAAACTCGGACTCCCCCCCCACCCCCGGTCCTTGAAAAAGTGTTTCTGCGTGAAACTGGTCCCTGGTACAAAAAAGGTTGGGGACCACTGCTTTAACGGATCCAAGTTTTAGAATAGAAAGGGATATGTATAAACAATTCCCTTCTCCACTAGATGGCACTCCCTGCTCTGTTTAGAGTAAATTCTTTTCCTTTTTCCTGATTTCACTTATTCAAGATTTTAAAGTTCCAATATCAGTAAATTCAAGCATTAATTTTCAAATTTTATTTTCCACCTTGACACGGCCCAATCCAGTTTTAATAAACCTGTTTGGTGTCAGGGTTGTATATTTAATTATTTCAAATGCAGGTTTCTTCTTTCGGCTTCTTCCTTTTAAGTACAAAGCCATTTCATCTGTCACAATTTTTCTTTCTTAATTTCTTTGTCCACAGCTTAAATCTACTTTCTTAACGCTTTTAAAAGATTTCAAAACTGGGGTACCTTATACCAAAATTCTCCTGGTTTCTATGCTGTCCTCTTTTTCCACCATTCCTCCTGCACACTCTTATTCCAGCAGACTCTTCCCCTTCAGGGTGGCCATTTTAGACCACCGCTTCAGACATCTTCGGGAGGGAGTGTTTGCCAAGCCAGGGAGGGGATATGTGGCTCCCCTGTACCTGGCTGGCAGTCTCCCTTCCTCCACCACCCCTTCGAGGCAACTTCTGCCCCAGATCTGGATGATCGGGGCTCTCCGACGAAGAAGCACGGACCAAAGCCGCGGACGATCGTGGTAATGGTCCATATTCAGGGAAGTTCAACCGGAAGTCCACTGCTGCAACCATCTTAAATATGAATCAGTTGCCAAGTATCCAAATTTTGATCGTGTGAGGAAGGGAATGCTGAACAGTCAAAAACAGGTGGGGGGTTTTTTGTGTGGCAAGACGTTGGAAGTGGTTTGCCCCTGCTTCCTTCTTCTTCTAAGGCTTGAGAGAGAGTGACTGGCCTAATTTTAGTTTAGTTTAGTTTGCTTTATTGTCACTGCACCTCATACAATGAAATTAAATACCATCTTAGGTGTACATTATGACTATGAACATAAACACAAACACACATCCTTCACATTCTATACATTGAATTGAAAACCCCTGATATTGCATTCATATTGCACTATACAGTAGAATTCAGTAGAATTACTGCCCTGGGATAGAAGCTATTTTTCAGCCTATTTGTCCTTATTTTTATTATCCTAAGGTAACTCAACTGGGTTTTGTGTCTAACCCAGGACTAGAACACATTGCAATTTAAGCGAGGTACCTTAATATTAACTATTCAAACCTTGTTGTCAGAACTGTAGTGGATTGTGAGTTCTATCATTTGTCCATTTTGCTTTATTTCTAGTTAAAAAGACAGAAACATGTTCTCCTTGCCCTCCCCTTGTAAGTGTTGCCTGCCCAGATTCCTGGATTAAATACAATGGAAAATGTCTCTATGTATCAAAAGAAGAAAGGAATTGGCCTGTCAGTTTAGAAACTTGTTCTTCATTTAATGGCTCCTTGGCTGTGATTGATACTCAGAAAGAACTGGTAAGGAATAAGTAGACATCATGATTAATTTCTTACACTTTCTTCTTTCAGTTAAGTCTTTTAAATGAGGATTTTACTATACATTATCTCCCTTCTCCTAGGAGTTTTTGGTGCATATTTTCCATTCCTCTCATTACTGGTTTGGTCTCTCAAGAAAAGTTAACCAAATCTGGAAATGGTCCAATGGCACAGTGTTTAAAAATCAGTAAGTAGGGTTTTATTTCTTTGCTTTTAGTATCTATATAGCTATTTAACTATTCAAAGTATTTACATACATCTTCAGTTTCAATGGCTGAAACAATAATAAAAATGAGGGTAATTTTTACCTAAGGCTCTCTCTGCAAAAATAAAGCACCGAAAGGGGAGGAAAAGAGAAGAAAAATGCTCAGGGAATAATATGTAACATCTCTTGGCTGATGTACCCTGTGTTTTAAAGATGGCAATCTTCCTAGAAGGATCATTTTTGCAGTGCTAATTTCTGCCCAAGCAGATAGCAGTAATTCCTTGTTCTTTCTGCAGGTTTCCAGTGCGAGGAGAAGGCTTCTGTGCATATCTGAACGGAAAGGGGGCCAGTAGTACTGTATGCTCCATGGAGAAACATTTTCTCTGCAGTCGGCCAGAAAGTTGCATCAAGGCTGGAATGAAGGGGAGCTCCTGTCTGGGTGGGGGGGAGGGCAGAGCAATATGTTGAGTGACAGCATCTTAGGGAGGTCTTAATATTTTGTCTGTTTCTTTTATTTAAAGCTAAAAATGTTTATTTAAGAATTGTATTTAAATAACCCTAATAACCTCAGTCCTGAATTAGCTTTTAGTAATTTTTGCTTTAGAATTAAGGCTAGCTAATTAGGAGCCGTGGAGGTGCAGTGGTTAGAGTGCAGTACTGCAGGCTATTTCTGCTGACTACTGTCTGCCTGCAATTTGGCAGTTCGAATCTCACCAGGGTCAGGGTTGACTCAGGCTTCCATTTTTTTTCCCAAGAGTTTTATTAATTTTTAAAAATCAAACATATACGAACAAAACACAAAACATGAAAACATAAAGCATCTTTTTGGAAAGCAGCTTGATCCCGGGTTACATCTTTTTGTACAGACATAAGTTCAAGTTCATGCTCACTTTTATATACCATTCCATATCTTATTTACCATTCTATATTTTCTATATAGCTTCTCCCCTCTTTTCACTCTCTTAATTCTATTTTATTTGTTTCATCTCAATTTAAATCATTATACCTATATCTTTTGTCTGTCCTGTTTCAGCTGTCTATTATCTTTTCTCATTAACACAAAATTTCTCCTGTAATCACTGATTGGAGTATGACGCCTTTGTATCTTTCCCCTAAATTTAACACTTAAAATAATACATAATTTTCATTCAGATTCTGCTTAGTACATTCTAAAGCTACACACTATATTTTAAAATAAGAAAAAATTATAAATATATAATATAATTAAAACAACAATCTATAGCAATTGAACTCTATCGTTAAAATTAATATTCATTTAAATCTTAAACATTTTACACATTCCTTTTCAAATAAGTATCATGCTTCTATGGGAACACATATAAATTTTGCTTAGTTACTTCCCCCTCATTTCACATATATTTTAAAATATTATGTAGTTAAGATGTTCCCATTCCTTCTTAGTTCAATTCTCTCATATTTCATTTCATTTATTTTGTTTAAAAAAAAAAGAAAATTTCACTAAATTACATTAAATATTTTATCCCATTTTATAATCATATGTTGTTCCAATTTTCTAACATTATTTCAAATACAAATGCAACAATACAGTCTTATGTACCTTTGCAGGATCTCTTTTTTAGTTATATTTTACCCATTATCTCTAAATAAATCCTGTTTCTTTACATCTTCTTTCATACTTTTGTAGCTTCTCTTCCCTTCCTTCCTCCCTTGTTTCTCCACTCTACCCTTTTTACCCCCTTGTCTCTTGATCTCCACCCTCTTCTGTATTCCTCTTTTCTGTTGCTTTCTGACATTGTATCCACTTTTCACCTTATTTTTCCCTTTTTTGGTTGTTTTTTTAAGTCTTAAATTCTCCATTCTCTTTCCCCCCTTTCCCCTTTCTTCCCCAGATAAAGTTGCTTGTTCATTAAAGATGGCTTCTTCTTCATCCCAATCTTCTTGTTCTTGTAGTTTCTCATAGGTAGAAATCGCCATTTCTAAAAAGTTGAAAAATAGAGCCAAAAGAGCCCTTCCCTTCTTGTTCCTCTTCTTTATATTTTTTAAATTCCATTTTCAGTTCATCCACAAGTAATGCCATTGTAGAAAAAATTTTAAACTGCACATTCTTTTCCGGTCGAGTTCTCCTTTGTGGTGGCCATTTCTGATCACCGCTACAACCGCCTTCGGGAAAGGGAGTAATGGCCAGCTGAGGAGGAGAGACGCAGCTCCTCAACCCTGCTGGCATTCTTCCCCCTCTTCACCACCTCTACGGGGTGGCTTAGCCCCGAAACCAGCTGGGTCAGGGAGCTCCAGCGGTGAGCCCAGACAGAAACAGCTCACGATCGTGGATTTCTGTCTGTCGCTGAAGCCCTTCAAACCGGAAGTCGTCATCTTTATTATTTTTAATGTTAGTACTTAATATTGCTTTCTTTACTGCTTGAAAGCCACCTCTAGGCAAGATGGGCAGCATATAAATTCAATAAATAATAATAATTTTGGATTTCATGCAGAAGGTGGAAAAGTGCTAACATGTCATCTGCCTGCAACTCATTCAAAGTAGCTGCTTCTATTTCCATTGCATTGCAAAGCAAAGCATATCCAAAGTACTGTAAATCTTAACCCAGTGTTAAAAAAAACAAACCAAAATGAGAACATCTTTTAAATTCCATGTCATAGCTTCAAAAGGGAAAGTAATGAGAATTGGCATGGAGCAGTGGTTCAGATATTGAATTTCGTGTAGGAAACCCCATTTAAAATCCAACCTCCATCAGTGGAAGCTCATGATGGGAGCCTCACCCTACACTCAGCATAACTGACACCAGCATTTGTTAGAAGATTTGAAGGAAGGACCTTCTAACTCTACTCGGTTTGTGCCTTATTCCCTTGCTTGCCATTTTGGTTAATATTCAAGCTATTTTAATGTGACTATTTTATTTTAATGTGTTTTCATGGTTTGTTGTTTGATAAGACTGACATATAACCTTGATAAATCATGCTTGTGTTTCCTGCATCAGAGTGCATTTTGAATTTCATGTGGAAGATGTAGAAGTGCTAGCATGGCATCTGCCCACATTTATTAAAGTAGCTGCTTCTATTTCCAGCACTGCAAAGAATAGAGTAAAATAGAATAGAATGGAGAATAGAAGAATAGAATAGGTCAGATCCATGTATCTGCCAGATAGAAGGGGGGGAAGTTGGTACAAGTAATCCTTTTTGATATAACCTGAATATATTAAATGTTATATTGATGTACAACTGGAGGACTGGAGCCAGATGGCTAGAAACTTGTCACCTCTTGGAGAGATAGCAAGAGGAGAAGGGACCATAAAAATTCAAGCTCTGGAAGATACTCCCTGGGAAAATCCTCTAAGATACGTTCCCAGGAAAGGAGAGAGAGGAATTAACATGTTGGTTCTTTGTTTGACTAAATCCACATCTAAATAAGGGGAGGGGTTCTAACTCCCTTTATTTATTACTGTATGCCTGGAAGCACCTTAGATTCTGCTTTCACTAGTACTGGATTCACTTCCTTTCAATGAAGGATTCCTTTTGAAATACCTTTTTTTCAGAACTTCATTATTTTCAGTTGAGGGGAAAAGTCCATTGCTTACAGAATAAAATAATAGAACAGAACAAAGCAGAACATAATAGAATTCTTTTATTGGCCAAGTGTGATTGACACACAGGGAATTTGTCTTGGTGCAAATGCTCTCAGTGTACATAAAAGTAAAGATACATTCGTCAAGAATCATGAGGTACAACACTTTTTTTACTACTAGTTTGGCTGAACGGTAACATTTTTTTACTACCGGTTAGCCCGAACTGGGCCAAACAGGTGGAATACCATCACTGATCCTAAGTACTGAAAATAGGAGGCCTCCCCCCCTCAAATTTCTTCCCCTTTTGGCCCTAGGAAAGCCATAATGCCAGCTGCCATCTTATGTTCGCTTGTGCTTTGCTGTCATGCGGTGAGTCTGCCAGTCTGCCATAAACTGTGTTGAGGGGAATGTTTGAGGAAAATGAAAATAGTAAATGTGCCACCTTGAAACATTGCTCCAAGGTCATCCAGCTGGAAGGAGGAGGGAACTGCATACCAACCATCTTGCATGACCATGATTGGTTACAATGAAATGAGCAGCGAGGAGCAATTAAGGAGGGAAGAATAGAACTTGATTTTGGCGTGTGATTCTCAGTTCTGACTTTGCATTACTGCAATACACTTGATTTCTAATAAAACTATACTTTTCTCATCAAGTGGAGCCAAGGATCATTTCTCCTCAGAGATTTAAGTTGTGGCTGGTCTGACACAAAATCTTATTTCTACCAGTACTACACTGCAGTCTTTGGATGTTTCCTAAATGCTAAATGTCCTAATTTTATTTCCTAAATTAAATTTCCTAATTAAATTTCCTAAATGTCCTCAGCCGCAAAAAGTTTGCCTACCCCTAAAGTCTAGAATTAGGGACACAGTGGCTGAGTGGTTAAGACACTGGCACAGATTCATTCAGATATCTATCTGCCATTGGCTAGCTCAGTCTGTCACATAAAATTTGCTTGCAAGCAAACTCACAAAATTAACTCACAACACACCATGCATGTAAATATTGATTTTTGTTATTTAAAAAAAGAGCAACTTTTATCCAAAATCATGCAAAACAGCCATATTGAGTTGCTCACAGAATCATTCAGTAATCTATCTATCTGCCATCGGCTAGCTCAGTCTCTCAAATTTGCTTGCAAGCAAACCTTCAGTCCTAAGGGAGGTTCGGCTGTGCTGAGCCGAAGATCTAAAGACTAGCTAGGAAGCAAGAAACCCAACCATTTCGTGTTCCTAGCTAATCTAAATCTCCCGGCACAGCAGAACAGATGATGGTCGGAAAAAGGAAAAATAGCAATTTAGCAGGCAAGTTTACTGGGTAAGGAGTGAGTGGGTGGGGAGGGTTCCTGCGGGCCATGTGGGCTGCACAGCCTTGTGTTTCTGCACAGCCTGGATTAATTGCTTTGTGGGGGTGCTTTGGAGGTGAGATTTCTCTGCGGCCCACCAAAATTTTCTCATGGGCCACCAGTGGGCCACAGCCCACCAGTTGGTGACCGCTGCTTTAGAGAATACAATGATTCCCTTTTCTCTGTGACAGCCTCTCAAGTATAGGAAGACTGCTCTCATGTCACCCCTTGTTCTTCTTTTGGTTAGACTAGATATGCCTAGTTCCCACAACTGCTTAGTTGAGTCTATCTTCTGGAGTTATTCCCCCCAGCTTGGTGTCGACTGCAAATGTATGAGTTCTCCTCATACCCTCTCATCTAAATTAGACTTAAGACATAAATAACTTTATTGTCACTTTAAGTGTACACTAATTGGCATACATTAAAATGAAATTTCATTACCTACAGCTCTCAAAAGGTCAACATCTCCAATATACACTATATAAACATGACAAAACTATAAACAAATAAATTACAAACTAAGAAACAAACAAACAAACATTTATGAAGATGCTGAAGCGTTCAGGACTAAGGAAGAACCTTGGGGTATTCCATTGCATGCTTCCCTCCATTTAGATGTAGTGTAGTGTAGATTACCCATTGTGTGGGGTTGGCCAGCCTGTTGCAAATCCATTTAATGATTATATTGTCTATCTCACCTTTTTCTGTTTTACCAAGAAGTAGGCTGTGATCCATTTTGTCAAAATGTCTTACTGAAATCATGTCACTTTTTTCAGGGCCATTTTAACTTTGAACAGTCACTAAATGAACTGTATTAAGGACTACCTGTAGGTTCCTTCTAGTCTATCATTAAAGGTGAGCTTCCTTGAAGCATCCTTGGAAATAGAGCAATTGATTGTAGTAGTTGGCCTTCTGTTCTAAAATACTGTTCCATGTATTTTAATCTTTAATATATCTGCTCCTCTCATACAAATGACTTGGGAGGGGGGGGGGCTTACAAGATTAAAAACAAACCACCTTCCAAAAGATAACCCGCCCCTCATGAAACATGCCCAAAGATAAACTATTAACTAGTAAACCTAGAGGTGTAGCTCTCGCCTCACAATCAGGAGGCTGTGAGTTCGATCCTAGGTAGAGGCTGATATTTGGAATAGATTCTCTTGCTAGAGCAGGGGGTTGGACTAAATGACCTCCAAGGTCCCTTCCAACTCTGTTATTCTATGATAACATCAATAGTAGCAGAGCTCACATCTCCTCCCCCTCCCCTCCCGCCGACCTGAATGTTTCGGGGAACAGAGGGGACTTCAATGCCTTGCAAAAGTTTAACACAGTTGAGTTCTTCCTATATTTATTATGTTATTTAATTATGAAGACAACAGTATCAGATTGGAAAGCATCTTTTCATTCTGGAAAGGCAGTTTATAGAAAGGTATTTTCTTCAAATCTTCCCTGTAACACGCCTGTGAGCTCTGTTGGACTTAGAGGCAGAATCTTTTCTCGGTGCATTAACCACCTTCAGCATGATAAGCCAGTATTAGGGATCTAGGCCAATCGGCACAGATTATAACACCCTGGAAGAAGACAAATAGCTACCATAGTCCTGATACACAACCTGCATAAATGTGTCCATAAAGTCAACAGGAACCAATCCTGGCTCAAGAGAAACTTTACAGCAGTAATACAATACAGAAGCTGGCCAAATAACAAATTCAATAGGATAGTGAATAAAATAAAGCATGAAAATTAATAAATTCTGGGATATCGGCAGGGAATAATGAGGCGAGACAAGCTAATCAGTTGCCAATGGTTTATTAACGCTAACAGTGAACAGCTCAACGGACCGTACAGCAACAACTAACAGGGAGTTTGACAGCTCTTATATACTAGCTGCTTCGGCCAGGCAGCCAATCAGCTCCCAGGATAGAGTCCTCTGTCTGCTGTGGACTGGAGTGAAGACTTCAGACACGACAAAAATAAAATATCTTAAAATTACAGATTGCATAGTGATCAGGTAGTAAAGAAATAAGTGTTAAATTAAAATGCAAGTTAGATAAAAACTTTTAGGAGTGGTTCATAATGAGGCTTCTAATATACAGTACTATTTAAAAGTAACTTTACATTTGCTATAGTGAAAAAAGTGTAATGTCAGCTGGTGCTCCATTCAAAATCCAAGAAAGAAATACTAACCTGTCCTTTAATCAGAGAAAAGATATCTTTTACTGGAAATCAAGTGGTAGCAACAAAAGAATTCTGAATCTGAGAAAATGGGCACGTAAATCTCATATACAAAGTAATGGCAACGTTCGCACCCCCAATAGTTCAATTGGCTCATCCAATTAAAAGTTGTGTATATCATCATGTGGGCATCTCCAGGTGGTGATGAGTCCTCTGTCCGTTGACCTTGACATAGTTTGATAAAGGGTTGCAGCTGCGCATAGCATAAGATAGAAACCTAAGCAAGAATTTACCCACCCCCCCGCAGCTTATACACTTCTGGTTTGTAACACCTCCAGCTCACTTCCCATAACCATTCCCCACTCCTTCCCCCGTTACTTATGACAGCCGAAAGATGCAAAGGGAGAAAATCCTGAAGGCTGACATGTACACTGTATTTTCAGAGTATTAGACACATTTTTTCCACCCCCAAAAGTGGATGGAAATGTCTTTGTGTCTTATACAGGAATGTTCCCGAAGTCCTGCACACCCACCGGCCCCGACCCTTTGGCCTCTGCCTTCCAGCAATTTGCCTCATTTTCAGCCTCCGCGTGCCCCATTTTCTGCCTGTTCTGATCCCTTGCCAACAGGATGCGGAGGCTGAAAATGGAGCAGGCGGAGGCAGCAATAGGCTATGGCAATCCCTGCAGCCTGAAACAGCTGATCATCAGGAGGCCGATCCTACCAACAATCAGCTGCTTGTGCTAATCAGACTGTGCTGAAGCTGACCAGGCTGTTTGCTGTTTGCTGCAAGGAGGCAAATTGCTGGGAGGCAGAGGCAGATTCCCCCCCCCCCATTTTCCCTTGATTTCCTTTGTTTTCCTCACCAAAAGCTTATACTTCAGAACGTCTTATACTCTGAAAAATAAATAAATAACAATAAAGACAAATAATTAGTGTAACATAAAAAGAAAGAAATTCTTTCTTCCACAGCTATAACCAGATGTGATTGTAGAGAGCTTGGGAGCTTTTTGCCCAGAAAAGCAAAAATAAAATCTCGGGTTGTGATAGATGAAATGAATCAGTTTTCTGTTGGGACAAAATAGGTCCATCTAGTCATCTGGGTGTCTTTATGTGACTCTCAGCTTCTTAGAAGATGATGTGGAAAGAGTTTTATACAGATAAAAATGTAACAGTGAGAATTGGTGATATACCGTAACATGAATGTGTCTTGGCCCTGATTCCCAAGCCTATTCTGTCAGAGGAAGAAGACCTAGAAGATGAGGAGGAGGAACTGGGAATGCCTTCCTCCCCAGGACCTTCCTCTCTGGCAATGCCTTCCTCCCCAGGACCTTCCTCTCTGGCAATGCCTTCCTCCCCAGGACCTTCCTCCCTGATAATGCCTCAGGTTCTATCAGACAACCGAGAGGAACAGCCTGAGATTAATCAGGAGGAAGGCATATCGGAGCAGCCCCTGATAGGGAGTAAAGAGGAAGAGTGTTGGCTTGATCCTAAGCAGTGTCGTAGGGAGACATGTGAGCAGCAACGTAGGAGCCGTGGGAGGGTCAGAGAGTGAGCTGAGTCATTGAGCCACACCCTACAGGGAATAAAAGTGGGTGTGTTTTCTCCTGAAACTTTGTACGGGACAAAGTTTAACCTTACTTCAGATTTTCTTCACGAATGACTATTTTTGTGGACTGCCTTGTGATTTTCTGTGAGTAAAACTTTATCAGTTCGGACTTGGCAGGCAGGACATGTGGGAATGCCAAGAATATTATCAGTTCCAAAGAATTAACTCTGTGAAGTCCGAGCCAGCTTGCCTGCCTGTGTTGGTGTGAGTTTGTACTCTTTCATATTTTGGGAAAGAGGAAAGGCGAGACAGAACATGAATGTATCAGGGAAATGTGAAATTGCCCAGAAGGGACAATATATGGGGGTGAAATAAGACAACTCGCCACAGCCAACTCACCACTGACCATCCACAACTTGTTGTGGAACAATTCAATGCAGGATAACTCAAGAGAGGGACAAGTAGAAATGCAGCTCACCCCAGCCTCAACAACTTCTCACTTGAGTAGGTTCAAACCTAAAACAAGACAAGGCCTGTTGCAATTCACTTGTCCTTGTCTTGAGTTAATCTTGCATTGAACTGTGCTCTGGCGAGTTGGCTCCGTTGAGTTGATCGAGATGAGTCAGCCACGGCAACCTGTCCTAGACCTAGATAAGGAACAGAACAACTTTGTTAAGCTAGGATCTGAAGATGGATCCTCAGGTTTGCAACTAAAGTTTAGGTAGCAACTAGCACATCTGGTTGTGACAGGAGATACTAGATACAAACGCACTTCTCCAATAAATTCTGGTCAAGCCAGGGGCTCCTTTCTTTTGACGAGGTTGCATTATCCAGACTTGCTACAACTTTCTGGCCGGCTGCAGAGAAAACGTTTCTCCATGGAGCATACGGTACTACTTGCTCCTTTTCCGTCTACGTAAGCGCAGAAACCTTCCCCTCGCACTGCAAACCTGAAAAAGGACAAGGAGTTGCTATTTCAATGAACACTGCAAAAATTATCCTTCCATGAAGGTTCCCATCTTTAGAGAATAGGGAAACATCCACCAACACTGCACTTTCAGAATGCAATTTCTGTTATTAGAAGAGATTCCAGAATGTTTTAAATTCATCAGAGATATCTAGAACCTAAGAGATGACTAGCCAAAGCTTCATGAAGTAACTTCCATGTACTGTTCTCAGAATTCAATGAACACTTTAAATATGAATATTACAAGCTGTGAGCACTTCCTAAATAATAGAAATTTGGATATGATATTTGGTTTCCATATATTTGCCATTTAATAATCTGAACTATTAAATATAAAAGAAGCACGTATGGATTTTGTTCTTAGGTATCTGTGAAAAACTACATGAAGTCTACAGCATTTGGTCTTTGAAGTATAAAGCACAAAAGTAAAACTTTGATTCAAAATTTCAGTGATCAACTGGAGGGTTGGGCACATTCCTAGCACCTCTCAAGTAATGCACTGAAACACTGAAATTCTGAATTGAAATTTCAGACCCACACGTTGTAATTCAAATTCCAAATGCTGTAGACTTGCTAAAGTATTTGGCATATACTTCAGATTCATTAAACTTTCAAGCACCTGACCTGATTGTTATCAGTCTTAAAATATGGCATATAACTTGAACAGAAACAAATGGTGCTATTTGGGTTCCTTTTATAGATTTGTAGAATATGAAGTTTAGAAGCAAAATTGTGAGTAATACATTCATAAACTGGATTTTAACACTAGGAACTATCCCTCTGTATATTACTGATTTCTCTCATCTATTATTTGATTAAACCATTCAGTTTGAAGGCCAATTGATCAAATCTCTAAATCAAATCCCTTCTCCCAATCCAATTGCCAAATCATTCTGATTTGATTATTTAGATGATGTTCAAATAAACACCCTTTCCAAAAAAGGCTGTGTCAACATTCTGAATGATGGATATGAATGAGATCAGGGATAGTTGATACATCACAAATACACACAATTGATCTTTAACATGTATACGTTTGCCATTTCACTATTACTTTGTTAATAGAGCAGGATATGAATCAAGATTAGAGGTGGTTGATACTTTACTAATACATACACTTGATTTTTTTTAAAAAAATATTTTTATTAAACAATTTTCCTCATAACACCATTTTCATTCTTTACAACATTTCGGTATCGCTATACATTCATTTTACATACATTGTAATTACACACACACACACACACATACACATATTATATATATATATATACACACACACATATATACATACATATATACATACACTATAATGTATACCATGTGTATTTTTTATTATCATACTATAATATTTCATATTCTTTATTTATCTTTATACCTATTTAACCAATTATATCATGCATTCCAAATCAAATAATATTCGGTTTCTTCTCTATCTTTTATTTCCATTGTCAGCCTATCCATCTCGGCACACTCTAATACTTTCCTTATCACACTTTCCTCAGATGATATAATACCATTTTTCCCGTTTTGCACATAAACAATTCTAGCTGCCGTTATTAAATGTAGCATTAGATATTATATTTTTGTCATATTTTCCTGTTATTATGCCTAGTAAGAATATCTCTGGTTTTAACTCTATTTGTTGTTTAGTTATTTCCTCAATCCACCTTCTTATCCTCATCCAATATTTTTTTGCTACTGGGCATGTCCACCACATATGATAGTATGTCCCTTGATTGTGTTTACATTTCCAACATTCCGGTGATCTATTTGGAAACATTTTTGCTAGTCTTGCTGGGGCATACACTTGATTCTTAATGTATACATGCACATTTGCCATTTCATTATAACCTAGATAATAGATTACTCTTTCTCAACCTTGACAAATTTTAAGATGTGTAGACTTCAACTCCCTGAATTCTCTAGCCAGCATTTCAGGGGGGGGAAACAAACTGACTTTCACCAAAAAAAACCACCAAATTCCAATTTTATGACCACCTGGGCTGGTTGTCCCTGCTTACAAAAATACCAGAATTGGCACCAGACCCACCTGCTCTTGAAGGTAGTGTATCATTTCAGTCAAACTGAACATCTTGGCCAGCAGTGCAGAGACCACCAGCTATTACATTCTATTGCCCAAACAATTCTCTTTTCTTCCTATTTCTGTGTCTTATTTTGGGGAGGGGGAAAGAAGCTTAGCCAAAAAGCATCTTAATTCTTATTATTTTTTTTAGCTGCTCAAGCTGAAGTGTAACGTTTATAAATGCTTCAAAAAGGAAAATAGCTCTGTAAGTCCTATAAACAAACAAACAAACAAATACAACATACTTACTGGTTTTTAAACTCTGTATCATTGAACCATTTCCAGAACTGGTTAATTTCTCTTGAGAGACCAAACCAATAATGAAAGGGACTGAAAATTTCCACCCAAAAATCCTAAAAGGAAAAAAATGTATACTAAACCATAATTTGGAACACTAATTGGAGAAAGAATCTATTATTTTTCACTATCTGTTTAATGCTAAAATGCATTTGTCTCAAATTATTTCATTTGTACAGGAACATAAAATTAAAGTAATATTAACATATTAATTAAATTGATGTAAACAGTCATAGGAAAAAGTAAGTACACCCCTTTGAGTGCCATGGCTTTGCGTATCAGGACATAATAGAAATCATCTGGTCCTGAGCAGTTCTTAAAAGTAGGTAAATACAACCTCAGATGAACAACACATGACATATTACACCAGGGGTATAAAACTCAATTTCATTGAGGGCCACATCAGGGTTGTGGTTGATCTTGGGGGGGGGGGCAACTGAGTGGGTGTGGCCAACTGGGTGGGCGTGGCGAGTTTGATGCCACTCCCCAAACTGCTGGCATGTTTCCTCTTCACACTGGGTGGACCAGACTGAAGCGACGTGGGTCAGCCCCTTACATTTTCCAGGGCAGCCCTGTAGGCCAGATCTAACCATATGTGGCCCACAGGCTTTCAGTTTGACACCCCTGTATTACACCATGTCATCAGGTCTTTGGCTACTGCTGCTCATGCACTTGGTTGCTGCTGCTGCTGCTAAGCCCCTCCCTTTATATTTGCAATCTTATTAGAAAGGAACAAGCGGCTTTGGCATGCATTATGATATTCCCCTCTTGGAGATGTACCCGGCCAGGTTTTGGGTTTGGCAATATCCAAGGTTGCAGGTCACGGGAGAGGTGGTTGTGGCAGTTATCATTTGGGAATCTTGTTTCGGCCTCCAGAAGCCATACTCAGTTTTCTGGATGGGAGATCCTGTTTCTGAGACTGGATCCGCTGGAATCGTTGCTGCTGTAGCAGCCTTTCTGTTGCATAGCAATCTCCCTGCCTGAATTGCTGGTTGGCAATGGAGTTCCCTTGGCTTATAGTCCTGGGGCACTTCAATCTGCTATCCCTGGCTTTGGCTTTGGAAGCAGCTTGAGAGTTCATGGCCACCAAGATGGCCATGGGCCTAGTCAGGTCATCCACAGCCCAACTCAAGACAGTGATCCTATTCTGGATATGATCTTCTTGTCAAGAGTAGTGGCAACGTGATCTGGTGAGGGATCTGTCAGTATTCTCCGCCATGGTCAGACCATGTGTTGGTGGCCTTGAGATTCTGACGCTGCCCTCCTCCAGAGGATGGCTGGACCTATTCAATTGGTCTGCCCTTGGTGACTGATAGACCTGCTTGGGCAGAGGTTTTCAAACTTGGCAACTTTAAGACTTGTGGACTTCAACTCCCAGAATTCCCCAGCCAGCCATGCTGGCTGGGGAATTCTGGGAGTTGAAGTCCACAAGTCTTAAAAGTTGCCAATATTTGGAGATCCCTACACTAGGGTTCCAAATAAACTGGGAGATCCCAGGGTCGCTGCTGCACACTCCTGTGGGGACTCTGGTCATAAACTAGAATCAGAGAGCACCCGAAGTCCTGGATAGGATCATAGATATGTGCCCTCTCCGGGCCCGTCAGCCCTGACTCTCTCTATGGTTGGGGGATGCAGTGTTGCACTGGTTCAGTTCCTTTTTCAAAGGCCAGTTCCAATCAGTGTTGATAGCCGATGGGAGGCCCAGCCTGTGGCCACATCCCCCCCATTGTGGGATGTCACAGTGCCTGGCACACTCTGCCCTTTTTTTTAAACATCTATATGAAACTACTTGGTGAGACCATCCAGCTCCATAGGATGAATTACCACCATTGTGCTTGTTAGGAGTATGAGTCACCTAACAGCTATTTGGGTTAGAAATATATAAACCAGGACAAACATTTTAAAACTGTGTCTTTAAGAAAATGCAAAACTGTAGTTGGGTGTGGTTTCTCAAACGGCCATAAGATGGAGCCAGAAACCTGGGTTGTTTAGTCTTAATCTCAGAAGAGAGTGTGTCTCTGTCTCTGTTTCCTTCTGTTGGAAAGTATTGCCTGGCTGTGGTTGCTGCTAGGGTTGCCCGGCTGGCTGCGGTTGCTGCTGGACACTGTTGGCTTCCGCACGCTCGCCACCTCTTGTGCTGGAGACATCCACCACCCTCTCCCCCAGGACTGACTATCTTAACCGGAGCTTATTTTGGGGGGTAGGGCTTATACTACGAGCATCCTAAAAATAATTCCCATAGCACTGTCTCATTTCTCCTCTTTACTACTATCTCCTATTGGTTTCTTGCTCCATTTTTCCTAATTGACTGATATTCATGAATTTAATGTAAGTCTGATACTGAACTGTTTTTGACACTGGAATTTGATATTTGGATTATCCCTGGATGAAAACTGACCGATTTTACCTGTGAATGACTTTGGACTGCCTATTTTGGACTTTGCTTAACGTTTCTGGAAGTAAAAACCTACATTTACTGTACAGTGTATCTGTGTGCTGTGTATGTGTATTATTCAAACACTCCTCTCACATACGTCTCCCTGTATGCGCTCATTCTCCTAACGGGGAATTACCTCAACACTGCTGATGATACTCAGATTTGTATCTCCACCCTTGGTGATCCAAGTGATCCTGTGGCTGTCCCTTCACAGGGCCTAGCGGCCGTTAGGGCCTGGGTGAGGGACAACAGGCTTCAGCTGAACCCTGACAAGGTCAAGTGACTGTGGGTACGCAGAGCCTCAGGAGCTAGAGGTTTGTTATCTTTAGTTCTGGATGTGGTGGCACTAGCCCAACCAAACCCTGTGTGTAACTTTGGGGTTCTCCTAGAGACTCACAACTCCTGCTCAAAGAGCAGGTGGCAGCAGTGATTAGGAAAGCCTTCATCTAAATTTTGTGTTGTGTGCCAACTGCACACTTTTCTGGATCATGAGGTCTTGCCTCATGTCCTGTCATCTTCTGCTTGGATTACTGTAAATGCTGTACATGGGGTTACTCTTGAAGAACATTCAGAAACTATAATTGGTCCAGAATGCAGCAGCATGGATTGTTTCGGAAGCCCCCAGTAGCACATGTAACACCATTGTTATATACGCCACACTGGCTGCCAATCTGCTTCTGGGTGTAATTCATGGTGTTGGTTATCACCTTTAAAGCCTATGAACTATGACATGCGTCCACGATATCTGCAGAACAGTCTTTCCCAAATGGGATTCGCGCACTCCACTTGTTCTGGCCTTTGGAATACGAGAAAATGAGATATTGTGCATTTTATCACATTTTAAGCTTCTCAGAGTTGTCTCGAACCTTGAGATGGACAGCACATAAATGCAATAATAAAAAACAGTAACACCAATAGTGATAGGTGCCTTGAATGCAATCTTAAAATAACTATGCAAAAATCTATGCATACACCTATGCAAAAATTAGAGGAACAAGGTATAAAGATGAATTGGTTTTCACATGCGCAAATACATTCAAGGTATGATAAAGATTCTAAAACAGAAGGTTTCCATGATAAACTGACTGACTTAGATAAGATTTTGACAGGTACTGATGAAAAGGTGATTAAAAAATTGTATGGATATTTATTAGAAATTAAACTAGAAGAACAAGTTAAAGAAACTATGATTGCTTGGGGGAAGAATTTTGGATATGGGATTGACCTAGAGAAATGGCAAAAATTGTGGTCTCAAAATTATAAGATGACAATGTCAACAGCATATAAAGAAAATTTGTATAAGATGTTTTACAGGTGGCATTTCCCCCCCGACAAGAATAGCAAGAATGTTCAAGAACAAATCTGAAAAATGTTGGAAATGTCATCAGACACCATATTACCATATGTGACACATATTACCATATGTGGTGGACTTGTGCGGATGCTAAAAAATATTGGACTAAAATCCACACGTGGTTGGAAAAAATGACAAAAAAGCATATAGACTTGAAACCAGGGATATTTTTATTGGGAATTTTACCTGAAATATTAGTAAAGAATTGAAATACCTGATTGTAAATGTATTAACAGCAGCTAGGATTGTATTTGCCAAAAACTGGAAAAATGAGAAAATACCATTACAGGAGGAAATCATTAAGAAAATATTGGAATGTGCTGAAATGTGTAGATTGACATTTGAAATCAGAGAACAAGATCATAAACAATTTTATAAAATTTGGGATCTATTCTATCAATGGTTAGACAATAAAACATGGTAATGAAATGTGTAGATTCTTAGAAAATAATAAATATATAAAGATGTATTCTTTTCTTATTATATCTACAAAATGATTGTAGGATAGATTCGAGATGATAATATGAACTGTCATAAAATAAATTAAGTAAAATATGGACTATTTCATAAAACATGAATAAATAAAAGTATAGTCCAATGATTAACAATGATATTAATGTATTTAATATTTGTTTTGAAAATATGAGAATATATAACAATGTAATTGTAATTGAAGACTACGAAATGGAAGCACAAAACAATTTGTAAACCAACCGACACACTGTATGTATACATATGGAAGATGGCTTGATGTTTTTATGTTTTGTTTGTCTATGTTTGTCTTAAAAACCAATAAAAATTTAAAAAAATAAATAAATAACTGCAGCACCATTTGAACACCATCAACATTGACCAAATCACCATCAGTCAATTGCAGAAGGCAGCTTTTTTCAGAACAGCTTACATCCTGTGACGATATCGCTAACACCATAAAACATCAATATCTACCTATCCCAGGTCCTCGGAAAGACTTGATAGGTAGATAAAAACGCCAAATCTAGTGACATGGCCCCAACAGAGCCCAGTTCAGAGGAGGTGGAACTGGAAACGGGGCCATCGGATGGCCCATTTCCCTTGGCATATTTTGAGACACCAGGGCATTGGGAGAGGTGGTTGACCAGACACACACAGGGAAGAATTGGTTGCTGACAGGCAGTGGTGCTGCCTCCCCCACTCGATCCAAGGGCACGGAGAGCAGGGTGCAGGCAAGCTCAGAGAAGGACTACAAGGCTACTTGGGAGAAGGTCGCTCCATCCCTTTCTCACAAGGAACACCTGTGGATTGACTTAAGGAGAAGCCATGGAGTTAGTCTTTGCCAGGAACAATTGTTTGTTCTGGCTTACACTCCCCCGGCTTTGACTCATGCCTTTTGCCTTGCAGACTGCCTTCTGCCTTGCCTTTGCCTTTTGTGTTGTGCCTTAACTTTGCCTTGTAGACTTGCTTAGCTGGGTGGACTGGACTTGGGACCCTGGACCTTGCCCTGTGAGCATGCTCCTACTGTGTGGTCTTTCTTTGTTATATACAGGCTGTTGTTTGGGGGACTGAGGTTGGCTACCTTCAGGGTGGCGTGGGCTTGAGCCTTACTGGTTGTTGGAGGGCCGTTTGTTGCAACAATTACATAAAGGACTCGTAATATCTAGTCTGAATATTGGGCTGAATGTGCAACAAACCTTATTAATAATAATAAATATTCCGTAAAGACCAAATTTATGACAAGAGGTAGAATAACAAGCTGTAGAATTAACAGTGAAGATACTGAAATGGTGGATAGTTTCTGCATTTCTGGATCTACTATCAACAAAGGAACCACCATTCAAAAAAATGTATTACAGACTAGCCATTGCTAGGGCAGCCATGAAAGCTCTGGAAAAAATATCAAAATGCCATGACACTTACAAACATCAGAACTGTGCAGGCTATTTGAACTAATGCAATCAAGGCCAGAATTGAAAAATTGTCGAACGATTCAAAGTTCAGATTATACAAAGAGACAGAAGAAAAAGTAAATCACCTGTGATATGATATACTGCTGGAATTATTGATCGCACAAAAGCTGAATTGGACAGCAGGAAGCTAATGATAATTCACTATGCATTATACCCTCTTAGTGATATTGATAGATTTATACCTGTCCTGCAGAAATAGAGGCAGATTTCAAGTCAAGCTGTCAAAAGAAAAGCATGCACTGGCTGATTACATATCAGACAGCCAGGAGCACGCTCTGATACAAGTTAAAAAATTGGAACTTAAGTATGTTCAGGAAATAAAAGATGAACATCAAAATAATGTAATAAACACACAAACAGAATGTTGGTGTTTCTGTTTCAAACAGAAAAGCATTACGCAGTCAATTTCTATCAAAGATCAAGTGGATGAAGATGAAACCTGGCAAATGGCTTACTGGAACTGAAAAAGAAAAAGAAACTGAAGATTTGATTTTGGCTGCTCAAGAGCAATCTATTCGAACGAATGTAATCAAAGCTAGAATTGAAAAATCATCAAATGATTGAAAGTGCATGTTGGACAAAGAGGCAAAGTAGATCACAGCAGATCATACATACTCACTTGTGCAAGACAATTGCACAAATAGATTATAAACTATGATATAACACAGTCGCCAATTGACGCACTAGAACATGTGTAGAAAATTATTGCGTGATGCTCATTAAAATTTGGTGGGAACATAAAAGTACTTGAAAATGAGCAGATTAAAATATTGTGGGATCTCCAAATACAAACTGATAAAGTCTTGCCTCATAACATACTAGATTTAACTGTGATTGAAAAGAAGATAATGTGGATAATTTATATGGTAATACCAGGAGATAGTAGAATAGAAGAAGAAAAATGAAGAAGATCTGAAATTAGAAGTTGATGACATGAATCAGCCATGATGGTCTCTGTGGTTATTGGAACACTGAGTGCCAACTCCTTCTGGCTTCCCCATTGACTTTGCTTATGGGAATCTGACAGGGAGCATTTAATTTTGATTAAAATACTGTTGCAATACAATATATCGTTTGGGTTCCTTGAGGTTATAAACAGACAAACAGAATGAGAATTTTAGTAATATACAGATAATAACAATAAATACAATAGGGTGTCTAATTAATAATGATGTCTAATTATTCCTTACCAATTCCTTCTGTGTATCAATCACAGCCAAGGATGCATTAAGTGAAGAACAGATCTTTAAACTGAGAGACCAATTTCTTTCTTCTTTTGATGCATAGAAACATTTTCTGCTATATCCAATCCAGAAATCAGGGCAGGCAGCACTTACAGTGGAATGGCATGGCAGACACGGTTTTGTGATAAAAACTGGAAAAAGAAAATCAAAATGGACAAATCACAGAGCTCACAATTAACTACCCTGTTTCTCCAACAATATGGCCTCCCCCAATAGGAAGTCCCAGCATGTTTTATAGGCATGAAATGAAATTAAGCCCCTCCCCCCAAATTAAGGCCTATATTAAAACATGCGAAAGGGGGGGGGAAATGGCGGGGGGGCTTGCTGTTAGGAAGTACTTTTGTTGCACACCCGGATATGGTGCTGCCTGCGTTGACCCCGATACGAAGTGCCCCACCAACGCCGAGCTCAACATCCAAGCCATCGCCGCCCACCCGCCCGAAGATGCAAGGGGGGGGGAAATTATGTCACCCCTGAAAAGACGGCCTAGCCATTTTTTCGGGGCTCAAAAAAAAAAAAAAAAGACCCGGCCTTATTATATGAGAAACACGGTACAATTCTGACAACATAGTTTGAATAGACTATATTAATCTACCTCATTTAAACTTCAATTCCAGGATTTAAGGAAACCAAGTGAGTTAACCTGTAAATACAGCTAGTGTTAAGTGCAGAAAATGAGAAGCCAAGGTGATTCAAATGAATACAAGTTTATTGCATGATTGCATGCAGATTCTCATATTGCATATAGATTGCATGTAGATTCTCTTTCAAGAATCTGAACTACCAACACTCAAAACATATTGACAATAGATAAGAGTCAATGGAATTCAAAGTAGGCTGGACTTAGATTATATTAGATTAACAGTGTTTGAAAGGACCCTGTACATCATCTAGTCCAGTGGTCACCAATCAGTGGGCCGGGGACCACTGGTGGTCCATGGGAAAATTTTGGTGGTCCGCAGATAAATGTCAACCCCAAAGCAATTAATCCAGGCTGCACAGGAACACAAGGCTGTGCTGCCCACATGGCCCATGGGAACACAAGGCTTGCGTCGCTTGCATTGTGAACAACACGAGTTAGTGAGGGGAGGAGGGAAAGGGCGGCAGGGGAGCATCCTGCTCCAAGAGGCTGAGCCGTCAAAGACTCATTTCTAGCGGAGTTTGGGGGAGAGAAAGACTTTTGCTGCTTCTGCCTCCCTCTCTCCCTCTCTCTCTCTCTCCCTCTCTCTCCCCCCCCCCCTCTCT
>NW_020716837.1:805125-865884 GCF_900518725.1 Notechis scutatus
TTTTTCTTATATGTATCCATGTATTCATAACTATGTTTTTACTTATACCTATTATCTTGTAAGCAATTGACAAATAAAAATAAATAAATAAAATAAATTTAAAAAAACCCTGACAAACTTGAAGTTCCTTTAGGAAGCCAAATGAAAGCATCCCAGGCAGATGGCCGTTTCATCTCTGCATTAACCCTCTCAGGGAACCAGTTTGGTAGTTCAGATACCAGGATAGAAATGGGGAGGCGGTGAATTCTAGTCTTGCCTTTGGCACAAGGCCAGCTGGGTGACCTTGAGCCAGTCCCTCTCCTTCAGTTAGGGAGAAGAAAAGGCAAGGGCAGACCATTTCCAAAACCGTGCAAGGAAAACTACAAACTCTCCAGATATTTGAATGTACTGTAATAATGAATTAAGATAGCATGTGTGATAGAAGCCAGACAAACGACAAACACAAGAAAGCATCTTTGTGATGCTGGAACCACTCGTCTCTTGCCAAGACGTCTTTTAAGGGCTGCACTGTCTTGGGAAAGCCTTGGTGAGGTTGCTGCCTGCTATCGAGTGAGGGCTGGTGCTGCATGCTGTTGAGATGGAGTGGAGGTCACCACTGCCTCTTGGGTGCTGTTTTACTGTGACATGTGCAAGAGGGCATCTACAAGAAAGTTTTCCCCTCCTGGAAGATACTGGAATGTGAAATTGAGCTGGTTACAGTATTGAGCCCACAAGACTTGCTTAGGAGATAGTTTCTGAGGGGGGTATTTTCAGTGCTTCTAGGTTCTTATGATCTGTCCAGACTTTGAACAGGATCTTGCTACCTTCCAAGGACTGTCTCCAGGTTAGGAGAGTCACCAGACTGTATGTAAAACTCCTTTTCCCAAATATCCCAGCACCTTTCAGTATCATACAGCTTCTGAGAAGTGTAGGCCCAGGGTTGTGATTCCCCTTCAGCATTCTCTTGGTATAGCCCAGGGGTCACCAAACTTTTGGACCTCAGGGACCACCAAACTCATAATTTTAAATCCTGGGGACCACTAATATGAATTTTGACTGACGTTGGTGGGAGAGAGAGAGATCTGATCTAACCTCTCTCTCCCCCCCTCCCTCACACACACATAAACACAGGCAGGGGTGGGATTCAAATTTCTTAACAACTGGTTCTGTGGGCATGGCCTAATTTGTGGGTGTGGCTTGGTGGTCATGTATCTGGCTGAGCACGACTTGTATGTAAATATAAATATTTATGTAAATATTGAATTTTTTATTAAAAAAGAGCAACTTTTACTCAAAATCAGGCAGGCAGATTGAGTTGCTCACAGAATCACAGATTCGTTCAGAGATCTATCTTTCTGCCATCGGCTACCTGCACTGAATAATAGAAGCTTCAGTCCTAAGGAAGGTTTGGCTCTGCTTAAAAGCAGAGCTGAAGATCTAAAGCAGCGGTCACCAACCGGTGGGCTGCAGCCCACTGGTGGGCCATAGAAAAATTTTGGTGGGCCGCAGAAGAAATGGCACCCAAAAGCAATTAATCTGGGCCACGCAGTTCTCGCGCCTCCCGGCTCTCCGAGGGACCCTGGAGTCAGATCCCTGAGTTGCACGCCCCAACCAGCTCCCACACACGGCGGCGGCGGCAACAGTCCCCACCCTCACCACTCACTGTCAGCTCTTCCCCATTAGTTCTCTACCTTTGAATTGCTCCCGCCTCTTTTTCCCCCACCCCCACCCCCTGCCCAGGTGCAGGCAGGCAAGGAAAGACGGAGCTGTGTGCAGCTTTCAGCTCTTACAGCCCTCGCTGCCTCTCCCAACATCTAATCCTTGGAGATGCAGGCAAAGCTGCCGCAGCGGTAGGACCCTGAGTTGCCTTAGCATGCTTGGTTAGTTAAGAATCACCCTGCCCAGAGAAGGAGGTGGTGCTGGAGGAGGAGGCAGTAGAGGAGAAGCAAGCAATTCAGGGCACTACCGCTGCGGTGGCTTTGCCTACAACTCCGAGGCTTCAATGTTGGGAGAGGCAGCGAGGGCTGGAAGAGCTGAGAGCTCCGCACGGCTCCGTCTCCCTTTCCTTACCTTCCTGCACATGGGGGGAAGGGGAAGGAAAGAGAGAGAGCAGGGAGCAATTCAAAGGTAAAGAACTAATGGGGAAGAGCTGACAGCGGGCACTGGGGGAGTGGACTGTTGTTGCTGCCGCCACCGTGTGTGGGAGCTGGTTGGCGCATGCATTTCAGGGACCCTCAGAGAGCCGGGAGGCGTGAGAACTGCAAGTGGGAGCATTTGTTGATTTCGAAGAACTCCTGGAACGTGGTAGTTTGGCGTTTTGTAGGTCTCAGTGAAAGAGTGAGCTTTGTTTTGTCTCCTTTCCTCCCCTGGTAATGCGAGAGATGCTTTCTCTCCCCCCCCTCCCCTACCCCCAAATAATCACTGGCTGTGGCTGGGTTTGGTAGCGAAGTGCTAAAGCGAGTGAAGTGCCCCCAGGGACACCTTTCCTTGCCTGTCTCCAGGTGATGCTGGAAGAGCCCCCCCCCAGCTTTTCCTCGGCTGCAGATCTGAGCCTCTCAATCCTCCACCCGGGATCAGAAAGGGGCTCCCACTTTCTCCCCCTCCCCTCCCCCCAATTAATCACCAAAAGCGGCAGTCCTTCTGCAGGCAGATGCCTGCTGAGAAGCCCCTGGAGTGGCAGCCAAGGGGCGCTGCCCCCCAAGGAGAGCAAAGCCTCTGCTTCTCCCAGCAGCAGTTGCCCTGAGGCCTCTCAGCTCAGAGACACCCACACACATCATGCCTGCTCTTCTGTCTCTTTGGAAGGTGCCAGATGGGGGGAGGCTTCCAGCCCGGAACGTTTTATTGTTATTAAGCATTTACATTTTTGTTATAATTAAATAAGTGTGTGTGTATGTGTGTATCATGTATTTGTGTGTGTGTATATGTACATGTATTATGTATATGTATGTATGTGTAATATATATATATATGTGTGTGTGTGTGTGTGTGTGTGTGTGTGTGTGTGTTGTGACTGGAAGGATTGAGCCTGCTAGGAGTTTTGAATCTGATGCATCTGAAGATGGAAGGTTTGAGCCTGCTGTGAATGTGGAGTCTGATTTGTCAGAGGACACATATGTGAGCCAGGAGGATGAGAGAGTGTCGGAGAGATGGTCATCTCCAGAACCTTCTACTTCATTCATGCCTCGGGTGTCAGCAGCTGATCCACAGAATGAGCCAGAGGCTTCGAGTGAGGACGAGACTGACGGATGTTGGCTTGATGCTAGGACTAGAAGAAGATTGAAACGTCAATCACAATCTGAAAGGAGATGTCAAGCCAGGGGTTAATTAGAGAGACTGACATGCCCCTCCAGGGGATTTAAGGAGGCGTGCTGGCTCTCAATCTTTGCTTGGAGCAAAGTGCATTTTGGGATTCGGAAGAATATGTTTGACCCTCTTGGATGCAGCGTCGTGATTTATAGCCAGCTTGGACTTGCCAGACAGATTCTAGGAAGACTGCCAAGGACTGAGTAAACAGAGACATTTAACTCTGCATTGTCTGTGTTCGTTTGTTTGAGTATTATAACTTTGGATTCTCACCTGTGGATGCAGGTGAGACAGAACATACATACATACATACATACATACAATTAAATTTATATTTAACATAAAAAAATTATATTAAATATATTAGCTTTTTAAAAAATTTGTATTAGTAGTCCTCAGGATTTAAAAGTATGAGTTTGGTGGTCCCTGAGATCCAAAAGGTTGGCGACCCCTGATCTAAAAATTAGCTAGAAAGCAAGAAATCCAACAATTTCCTGTTTTTTAGCTAATCTAAATCTCCCGGCACAGCAGAACAGCTGATGGTTGGGGAAAAGAAAAAATAAAAATAGTAACTTAGCAGGCAAGTTTTTCAGGTAAGGTGTGAGTGGGTGGGGAGGGTTCCCGCGGGCCATGTTGGCGGTGCAGCCTTGTGTTCCCGCACAGCCTGGATTTATTGCTTTGGGGGTTGCTCTGGGGGTGACATTTCTCTGCGGACCACCAAAATTTTCTCATGGACCTCCAGTGGGCCGTGGCCCACTAGTTGATGACCACTGGTGTAGCCTATATTGCATAAGGCTTCTCTGGATCGGGGTGTTTTGGGACCATCTCCGCAACAAACAGGTTCTCCAACTTCTCAACTGCGGCTTGGCCATCAAGGGACCAATGCAGGGGCTGGCTGGGTTTTGGCTTTGTCCCCCTCTCCCCGGTTTTCAGCAAATTTGGTGATCAGTGGGGCTATCTGGACAAATATGAGAATGAACTGGCAGTATAAGTTCACGAAACCCAGGAAACTCTTTAGTTGCCTCCTGGTCTGAGGGGGGCTCCCATACTAGTATTGCCTTCACCTTGTTGGGATCCATCTCCACTCCCTCATTGGAGATGCAGTATGCCAGGTAGTCCGAGCAAAATTTGTGAAATTTACACTTAGAAGTTTCACATAAAGTTGGTTTTTCTGTAATTTTTTTTGAGTACTGCTCTGATCAGCTTCACATGTTCTTCAGGGGCCTTGATGTATATTAATATATTGGCCAGGTACACCAGGACTCCTTTATATAGGTGTTTGTGCAGGACCTCATTTATCAGTTGCATGAATATGGCAGGAGCCCCTTGCAGTGCAAATGGCATTACTCAGAACTGGTAGCAACCTAGGGGGCAATTGAATGCTGTCTTCCATTCGTCCCCCTCCTTAATCCTCACTCGGTAGTATGCCTCCCTCAAGTCCAGTTTGGTGAAGATCATCTCCCTTGCCAAGTATCCCAACATAGGGGAGAGGGCACATGTTTTCCACACAGCTCCCTATAAGCCACACACGGCTTAAAGAGATTTGTCTTTCTTTTCCTTGAAAATTACGGGCACCGCCTTTTTCGATTTTGCAGGCTGGATGAATCCCCTTGCCAAGTCCTTGTCTATAAATGCTCAGAGCTTGTTCAGCTCTCAGAGGGCCATGGTGTACATTTTTGGCTTGGACAGTTTAGCTCCCGACATGACCTCTATCACACAATTGGTGGGTCAGTGAGATGGGAGCACATCTGATTCCTTTTCACTAAAAACCTCAGCTAGGTTGCAATATTCTGCTGGAACCAGCAATTCTAACCCATTGTCTCCTTTTAGTGTATTCATGGTTTCCACTTTCATTTTTCTAACCACAGGCACATGGCTGTCTCTCTACGCTCTCTCTGGCTCTTGCTGATTAGCGGCTCTTAGCACCCACTACTTTTCTTTACAGCTCACAGAGAAGTTCCACGTTTTCCATCACGCCAATCCTAGGACCATTGGCCCAGTCATCCCAGAGACTACAATAAATTAGACTTAGAATAACTTTCTTGTCACTTTGAATGTACACTAATTGGCATTAAATTTCGTTGCATACAGTTCTTCAAAGAGTCTCCACCTCCAATATATACTACATAAACAAGACAAAATAGACGTCCGGTGGCAAGGCAAGGACGAACAGAGGTGCAGAAGCCTGTCCGTGGTTTCAGCTAATCTCTTCTTGCGGTTGGTGCAATCCTTTGAGGGTGCTCGAGTCCCGGAGAGATTCGTGCCAGTGCGGGGAAGACTCGGGCTGCAGTGTAGGGAAGGCAATCCCCCTACAGCAAAGAGGAAGCCCTCCAGAGCCCAACGAGCAAGAACAGCCTCCTACCAATGGCGGCTCTGAAGTCCGGACTGCCACCGATGTAAAGAAGCGAGTGAGTGACAGTTTGTGAGATCGTTGGGGAAGAGTGTGGTAGAGAAAATTAGCGGCGGAGAGGAGGATTGGAAAGTCATAGACTTGTATTAGGCTGTTACAAGTGTCTGTCTGGAGCCCTAAAAGAAAGCGGCCAAAAGCGGATGCGAGACAAGTGAAAGTGAACGGGCTTGGCAGACAGAAGAGAAAGTGAGGACAATAACGAGTAAAAAGGGACATTTATGAGGTTGGGAGGCTAGCGTCTGGAAAGAGTTTGGAAGTCGTGGAGGATTCGGACTATTCCATTTGATCTTTATTCGGATAGACTTTATTAAAGCAGAGACAGGAAGAAGATCGAAGTCGACAGAAAAGAGACAGCGCGGTGCCATAGGCGATACTTAGAAACGCTGAAGTGGTTGTAACAATATAACTGATTTAACCGATATAAACCACTTAACAGACTTTTGGGAGAATACTGATCCATTTGAGGAGGCGGTTTCATCTGAAGAAAACCAGGACAATTGAACTTAGGAACGTTAAGATAAAAAGCAAAATTGGAAGCTTCCGAATGAGTGGAGATACCACGTAACTGCAGTCATTATTCAGCATTTTTACCTCCCCACTTCTGGTGCGTTTGGAGTGAAAGCTTCTAAATTGAGAGACGGAAAACCAAAATCTTACCTCTAAATTTCCTTTTTCCCTTTACTCCCCTTTTTCTGTATATATTTTAGCGATTTTTTCTTCTTCTTTCTTTTTCCTTACTATTTGGCGTTATGATGAATTATCTCTCTTTCTTTATTCTCTCTTTATAATGATTATAAATATGCATACTGAGTAAAGGAATATTGATTGTTGTATTAGATTGTTAAATAATTGAGTTAATTGATTTAATTGGTTTATTAATAATAGTGATAGTTATATTTTGACCAGACATATAGGGGAAATAGTAAGAATATTAAGTATTAGTTAATTAATAAGTATAGGGTTTTATATATTAATATTACAAGTTATTGTGTGACCATAAATACGAACGTAATATTGTCTGTGTTTAAGAATATTTAATATTTAAGATAAAGTTAGATAAGTACACATATAGATTTATAATATTTAAATATAGTTGGATTTGATATAATATTTATTATATAAATATTTATTACATGAAGTGAAGTATAGAGGTTGAGCACAGACCCTACAAAATTATATATTTGATTTAGAATCAGGATCTAAAATAATATATATATATTCCAGTAACCAGTTAAGAACACAGCTACCCAGCAGATAGATAGATTAAGTAATTAGATACCGGTCAATCTTAACATAGAGATTATAACACTGAATGTTAATTTGGGATAATATACTTAATATAGTTCAACAACAGAAACAAATTTTAAAAGAAATGACTTCCACAACTACTACAGCTCTGAAAACTGGAAGGAAGGTCAACTCAACATTAACAACTACGTTGGCAACAACTTCGCCCATGGCACAAAAAACCATAGAAGAAACATTACCAGTAGAGAAACAAGCCAATATCTCGAATGCCAACATCCAATCAATCTTGCTGACTTTACAGGAATCGATGACAAAGCTGCAAGAAACAATAATGAAAACCATAACGAGACGAGAGCAGATATCAATGAACTAAAAGAGGAGATGGGGAAATTAAAAGCAGAAATGAAAGCGGACATCTCTAAAGTAGAGGACAAAGTTGGAATATTACAGCAGGCCTTGGAGAAAAATGAAGCAACAATAAAAGAGGTAGAGAAAAGGACTGAACGAACCGAAAGGAAATTAGAAAGAGTAGATGAAGAATTAAAGAATGCGAGCAAAGAAATGGAGGACTCACTGGTCTACCTAGAGATGGACAAGGTGGCTACATACTTGAGATTCCAAAATGTAGTGGAATCCAGAGAAGACCTGGAACAACTAATGGCGGAAATACTGGCTGGATTATTGGAAAAGGACAAAGATGACATTTTAAGGGAGTTTGACGAAGTTTATAGGGTTAGCACTAATTATGCAAGATGCCACAAATGCCCAAGAGAAGTCCATATACGATTTACGAGAAGGAGTGCCCGGGATATTATTTATAGAATGTCCAGAGATGGAACAATCACGTACAAAGGTAAAGAAATCTTGATTCTCAAACAGATACTGAGAAGAGTAAGAGAACAAAGGCGAGATTATAAATTCTTAGCAGCTTACTTAAACCAGAAAAGAATTGCATTCAAATGGCTAATCCCAGAAGGGATGTTAGTGTCTTGGAAAGAAAGGAAAATTAAAATAGATTCCATGGAAAAGGCCCAGGAATTCTATGAGCGGCTGGTGGGTCCAGAAGACCAGAGCAGTAAGGAGGAACTGGAAACAAACTCCCAGGAAGATCACGGTTGTTACAAAAATAAAGATGGAACTGTAGGAAATCAAGGAAATACTCATTTACATCAGGAGACAGAAGAAACTACACACCATCAGACACAAGGAGATACCGGAGTTGTTACAAGACAAAGAGCGAAATAGAATTAATTAAATGAAAGAAGAAGAAAAACTACTATCAATTAATATAAATGGTTTAAATTCGACGATAAAAAGGAAAAGGATACTAGCTAAACTAATCAAACAAAATGCCAATATGCCTACAAGAAACTCATATAAAGAAAACAGATGAAAAACACTTAGAATGTCCGAAATTAGGGAAGCTATTTACCGCACCAGCAGACACGGGAAAAAAGAAAGGGATTGGAGTATATGTTAAAGAGGATTTGAAAGCAGAGTTAATATGGTCAGATTCTGAGGGAAGAACTCTGGTTTTGCAGATCTGGATCAATGCCATCCCAATTCTCTTAGTGGTAATCTATGCCCCGAATGGAGATCAAAAAGAGTTTTTTAAGCATCTTTATGGAAAAATGGTAGGATTGGAAAAAAGAAATATTTGTATCATAGGAGATTTCAATTCTATTGCTGATTATCAAAAAGACCACAGTAATGGGGGGAAGAATAAAGGGGGGGAAAGAGAGCTTCCCAAGATTTGTAGGGAAATGAAGGAGTTAAATTTGACTGATATATGGAGATTACACCCCGAGAAAAAACAATTCACATTCTACTCAAATCCCCATCAAATATGGACACGAATTGGGGACTTCCGGTTTGCTAGCCTTCCGCGGCGGCAGGGATTTGCCACTGTGCGATCCCTGCTGCGTTCACCGCCAAGGTTCCCCCGATCCATTTGGATCTGGGGGATACAGCTGCCCTGTAGAGGCAGCGGAAGATAGGGGGGATCCGGCAAGGGGTTTGGGGGTGCCGCAAACCCCCTCCCCAGCCGGCTAAACTCCCTTTTCCCGAGGCGGAGGAACGGCGGTCAGCAATGGCCGCCACGAAGAAAGCTGCAGCCGGGTAAGCAAGTGCAGGAGGGAGAAAGCTGAAAGAAAAGTGAAAGTTGCTTCTAACTGGGACAAGACGGGAGAAAGTGACTTGGAACCTTGAAAGCTGTTAAGTATCTATTGTTCCTAAAGTGACAGCGGGAAAAAAAAATCTTTTTGGCTGTGAGTGGGAAGGGAGAGTGAAAAAAAAATCTGAGCAAAATTTGAAAATAAGGAGAAGATTGTCTAGAATTGCAAAGAGTTTAAAAACTTCCAAAAAATATATTTGAAAAGGATTTGTGATTACTTTAACCCCAGAAAGAGAAAGTCAAGAAGAAGAAGGTATCTAAAAGAAACAGTCTGTTTGGATTGTTTCGTGATTTTGGAACCTTTGGAAATTACTTCTGATTAAATCATCTGGGTGGTTGTTTGGAAAAACTTTTTCTCTACACAATGGCATCACCTGTGGATGGATTGGAACTTATATATCAAAAATATGAAAGAGAAAAACAAGGAGGAGAAGATGGACTTGGCACTATTTTCCAATACTTAGAAATGGTGGTTTATATTTATGTGAAGCAGAATGAGGATAATGGGGACAAAGAAGAAGAAGAAGCCATCTTTGATGAGAAAAGGACTTTGATTGGAGAAGGCAAAAAGCGGAGGTCTTTAAGATCTGGAAAAACAACCCAAAAAGAGAAGAATAAGGTGAAAAAGGGACATTATGTTAAGAAACAACAGAAAGGGGGAAAGCAGAATAAAAGGGAGGTGGGGAGACAAGGGGTTAAAGAGGACAAGGAGAAGAAGAAGCAAGGGAGAAAGGAAGGGATGAGAAGCCTTAATGGTGGGGAGCAAGATATTAAGAAGCAAAAGTTTTTCAGAGATAATGGATAAGTCTTATTGTTAATGGGATTCTAGAAAGGTACATAAGATTGCATTTTTATATCTGTATTTAGAAGTAATTATAGAAAATTAGAAATAATATGTAGTTTAAAATGTGATAAAATATTTAACATAAACAAGTGAAATTTTTGTTAAGAAAAAGGGAGTACTGTAATGAAATATGATTCAAGATTGGGGTGGGGGGGGGGGGTAATAATCGTGGAAAGCATAAGTGTTCCCACAAAGGCATGATATTCAATTGAAATGGATAAAATGTTTAAGATATAAATGATTGTTAATATTAATAATTAGAAGATGGTATATTAGCAAACCCTTTGTGAAATGAGATTTGAAGTAGAAGAAGGAGGAACATTTCAATGAAATATTGAGCTATAATATGTGATGTGGGGGGGGGAATAATTTTGAAAAATAGGGCTCTCATAAAAGCATGTGATTTAATTGAAAAGTAATGAGTTAAACATCTAAGATATGAATATCAATATTAATGAATAGATTTGTATTATTTTTGATAATATAGTATAATTTTAGAATGTACCAGACAGAATCCCAATGTATGTTATGTATTTTATATTAAGTACTATAAATATAGGGGAAAAAGACAAAGGCATCATACTCCATATAGTGTATAGGAGAAGTACTTCTTTTTTTTTTTTTTAAAGAAGAAAAATAAATGATTGGCTGGAATAGAACAGACAAAGAATAATAAATATTACGATATGAATTGAGAGGAGATAAAATAAATAAATAAAATAAAATTGAGAAAATTTAAAGGAGAGGAGAAGTTATATAGAAAATTGAAAATGTTAAGAAGATATGAAATGGTATGTAAAATGAATATGAAATTGAACTTGTGTCTGTACCAAGAGTTTTAACCCGGGACTAAGCAACTTTCAGAAAAGAGATTTTTTATACTTTTATGTTTTGTGTTTATGTGTATTTATGTATTGTTTGCCTTGAAAAATAAAACTTGTTTTTTTAAAAAAATATGGACACGAATTGACATGGCATGGATGAATGGGGAAATAGCAAATGAGATAAAAGAGATTGAAATTTTACCTAATGAATGGGCAGATCATAATCCAATTCAGATAATATGGAAGGGTAGGGCAAAACCAAAGAAAAGATGGACGTTAAATACCCAATTAATAAGAGAAAAAGAATATACTAACAAACTCAAGGAGGAATTAAATTATTTCTTAAAGGAAAATGATAATGGAGTAACCACAAAACAAAACATTTGGGATACAATGAAGGCAGTAATAAGAGATATAACAATCTCTTACAATGCCAAGAGGAATAAGGAAAAATATGCCCAGCAAAATAAATTACAACAAAAAATTAAGGAATTAGAAACTCAATTACAGAGTACCCCAAAGGATTCAAAATTGCAAAATCAGATAATGATAGCTAAACATAAATTGAATTGAATTGAACAAGAGAAAATAATTATAAATTTGAATTTGACTAGACAAACTTATTTCAAGCATGCTAATAAGCCAGGAAGATGGCTACCTTATAAACTAAAAAAGGAAAGAAAAGAGATTGATATATCAGCTAATAGATGGTAAGGGGGATATACAGCAGGAGATAGAACAGAAAAAAGAAATTGCTCATAAATATTTCAAAGATTTATATAAAAAGGAAGATGTTAATGAGGATAGAATAAGAAACTATTTAGATGAAGTGAAGGATAAAGCAATTGGGGAAGAAATGGTAGAACTATTAAACAAAGACATTACTTGGTTGGAATTGAAATCAGCAATAGAGAACCAGAAAAACAACAAAACCCTGGGCCCAGATGGGATTCCAGGGGAGCTGTACAAGGCAATTGCAGAACAAATTGGACCCCTTATGGTAGAAGTTTTTAATGATGTTTTATTGGCAGCCAGGATGCCAGACTCATGGAGGGGGGCATTGATTTTGCTGATCCCGAAGGAGGATTCGGATCCCCGATATATAAACAATTATTATTTCACTGTTAAACACCAACTACAAAATATTTACTTCTATTATAGCAAGCAGACTAAAAAGAATGCTAAATGGGCATATACATGAAGACCAAAATGGATTTCTCCTGACCAGACAAATCAGGAACAATTTAAGAACAGTACTAGATGTCTTAGAATTTTATGAAGCTCACCCCGAAAAACAAATTGCACTTATGTTTTTAGATGCAGAGAAGGCCTTCGACAATTTAAATTGGCAATTTTTAATCCAAAAAATTTATAATATGAATCTAGGCACCAAATTTGAAAATATTATAACAACTATTTATGATACACAACAAGCTAATATTATAATAAATGGGGAATATACCCGCCCAATAAAAATAGAAAAAGGAGTCAGACAGGGCTGTTCACTCTCACCCCTGCTCTTCATATTATCATTAGAAACATTATTAATGCGAATTAGACAGAACTCAGATATAAAAGGATTAAAGGTTAAGAAAGAAGAATGTAAGTTGCAAGCGTTTGCGGACGATATGATTTTTTTCATTGAACCAATAGAAAGAGGACAAAAATTGATGAATGAATTAGAACAATTTGGAGCAGTAGCAGGACTCAAAATTAATAGGAAGAAAACTAAATTAATGACTAAAATTTAACAGAAAAACAGAAAATAGAGTTAGAAGAAGTTATGGAAATACAAGTGACAAAGAAAGTTAAATACTTAGGAATATGGTTGTCAGCACACTGTAAGACACTCAAGGAAAATAGTTATGATAAATTGATGCAACAGGTAAAGAAGGATTTAGAATCATGGGGTAAGCTGCAACTTTCATTATTAAGCAGGATCGCTGCCATTAAAATGAATATTCTTCCAAAATTTCTCTATCTATTTCAGACGATCCCAATTAAACTACACAATTTTTTTTTTTGAAGAACTCAACAAAATAACTGTTAAATTTATTTGGCAAGGAAAAAAACCTAGAATAAATTTAAAGGCAATGCAGGATATGAAGAGCAGGGGAGGGCTGGCACTTCCAAACTGGGAGTTGTATTATATTGCTGCCTCTTTAGTATGGTTGAAGGAATGGGTGAATTTAACTAACAAGAGAATATTATTTTTAGAAGGCCAAGATTTGCAGAGGGGGTGGCACGCTTTTTTATGGGATGTAGGGAAAACTAGTCAAAAATATTTCCACAGACATCTAATTAGAGACTCATTATTAACTAATTGGAAGAAAATACGGAAAAAACACTATATAAAAGTACCAATCTGGATTTCAACAATGGAGGCGATGATCCACCCAAATAATCTGGATATCACTAAAATGATTAAATATAAGGACCTATTGGATACACAAGGAAATTTGAAATCGAGGCAAGAACTTCAAGAGCAAGGACAAAAAATTGATCAGTGGGCATACCTTCAAATTCAAAGTAGATACAAACAGGACAAGAAAGAATTCGGAATCAACAATAAACTCCAGCAATTAGATAAAATTTTATTAGGATCAGGCAAAAAAAATATAACAAAATTTTATAATTATTTATTAGAAGTCGAATTAGAAGAAGAAATTGTAAAAGGGAACATGATTGCCTGGAGTAGGAATGTAGGACATAGCATCACCTTAACACAGCGGTTCCCAACCTTTTTTTCACCCCGCACCCCTAAAGAAATTTCACTCGAACCTCGCACCCCCTGAAATTTAGACTTTAGGAACTACTGAACATGTTAAATATATGGTAGGATTGAATCTTTTCAGCTATGTATTTGACGGCACTAAATAACGATACTTAACTCTAAAATGAAAACAAAGTTAATCCATTGCATAATAAATAAATAAATAAAAATAAAAATAAATAAAAATTACCTGGACTTTTCTCGCACCCCCTGGAATATCGTCTCGCACCCCCAGGGGGTGCGAGCACCCCAGGTTGGGAACCCCTGCCTTAACGGAATGGGAAAAGGTCTGGGGTAGAAACAATAAGATTACAAAATCAGTAGCATATAAAGAAAATGCCTATAAAATGTTTTATAGATGGCACCTTCCTCCTTCGAGATTAGCGAAGATGCACCCCAATATGAGTCCGAATTGCTGGAAATGCAAAAAAAAAAAAAGAGGGAACTTTTTTCCACATGTGGTGGTCCTGTACAGAAGCTCAAAAATATTGGCAGAAAATTAAAATTTGGCTGGAAGAAATGACAAAAGAGCAGATCGAATACAAACCAGAGTCCTTTTTGTTAGGGATCTTTGACAAATATCAAAAAAAGCGAAATACATAATAATACACATTTTGACAGCAGCTAGATTAGCTTTTGCCTAATGTTGGAAGCAGCCTCAGGTTCCATCAGAAGAAATGATCATTCAAAAAATCTCAAGTTGTGCAGAAATGGACAAACTAACTTTGGCACTAAAAAATAAAGACACCTCAACATACTACAATAGCTGGAACTGCTGATACAAATGAATAGACCAAAGATAGATTTTACACTATAAGGCAAAAGAGGATAGGATAAACCCATAGCAGTGATATACAGATATAGGTAAAGATTAGGTGTGTGTATATGGCATAAATTAAGGGTTAAAAAAAGAGAGAGATCTTACAAACTGTTGAAGATAAGAATGTTTTTAATTGCTTTCTATTTTTTCTTTCTATTTTCTTCTCCTTTTCTTTTCTTTCATTTGTGTATGTGTTGTTGGTTTGTTTTAATTGTAAAATTAATAAAATTTATTTACATAAAAAAGACAAAATAAACAAACACAAAATTATGCATATACCAACATATATGACATGGGGAAACAATACAGTTTAGTTCGGATATTTAACTCTAATAGTCTCTATGTGGGTCCCTGCTTTGAGCCTAACCAGCTCAGCCAGGAAGGTGGCTGGCACACACCCTGTCATTGATTCATCCATTTTCTCAGCCCCAGTCCCTTCACTATTCAGGTGCTGACCATGCACCAGGGGCTCTGCAAGTTACGTCTTCAGTTGCAGTAGAGGAAATGAGTCTTCTGCTGGCACAAAATAGGCCCATTCAGTCAGCTGTCCTCTCAGCTTCTCGGAACTGTCACTAAATGAAGGATTGTAAGTTGAGGGCTATCATACGCATATATTTTTCCAATGAATATTAGTCAAGCCAGGCGCTACCTTGGTTTGATGAGATTGTCTCATCCAGCCGTTCTACAACTTTCTGGTTGGCTGCAGAGAAAATATTTCTCCATGGAGCATACGGTACTACTGGCCCCTTTTCCATTTACATAGGCACAGAAGCCTTCTCCTCGCACTGGAAACCTGAAAAAGGACAAGGAATTACTATCTACATGGCAGTGATAACTGTGGGTAGAAATTAGCATTGCAGGAATAATACTTCCAAGAATATTACCAGCTTAAAAACATACTAGACTTCAGCCAATACTGTGCCCCTAGGATGCATTGGATCAACGTTGGGGAATTGCTAGCTAGGCTGGAGAGAGGAGTCAATTGAGGGCCTAGCTTGGAATTGCTGAGCAGCCGCAAATGGCATAAACATAATCTCCAACCTCCAGTCCATACCTCACTCAGTATTTGCGCAAAGCTGAGCAAGATGGAGCTACTTGCTGAAGTGGAGGCCCTACCAGCCTGATCACCCCTGCCATGTTGTGGGCCAAGTCCAGTGGCCACAGGTGGAGCAACTAGCCCTCAACAGTGGGGTGCAGCCCTGCCAGGCATAGGCTCAGGAAGGAGAAGTGTGGGACTGCCTTGAGCCATCAGCCCTCTTGAAGCCGCCACCCCAGTCACTGGGACCGGGACCAGAAACCTGGCCCTACCCCCCTGGACCTGGCTGGGTCCTAGGTGATCTCAACCCCCACTGGACCCTCCGCCAATAAAATCCACCTGTCAGGGTTCTAACTAAGACACCCCAAACGAAAGGACTCAGGGGCTTGAAAGTTTCCCAAAGAACAATTTACTAGAGTATGTCATATTGGCACAATGCTGGTGATAACAGGCTCTAAAATTTCCACCAGTTTTCACCCCTAATTGAATGCAAAGCTTTGTCTCTTCCCCCCATAAGGCATCCCATGATCCAATCAGCACACAGTTCAAGTCATTGGGTGACCTCAGTCTCCACCTGCCAGCCATCTGCACAAATGTCCTTGGTTCCCAGGGCCAAGAATGTTTTGGTTATAATGTTCCACTATCTCTGCACCCCACTCCTTATCCATTATCTCCAGACTGTGTCAGTCCTGAAGCTCCACATAAAAGTCCAGTAGAAAAAAAAGAAAATGGCTACCATCCAGCCAGCATCAGGATTGACACTATCTTTGACAGGAGCCCAGGTAAGCTAACCTTCCTTAATCAAGTGTGGGTGCACATGGACCGATATACCTTGGTTTACCATGATGAAGTGACCATGGTGAATGCCTTAGTCGCAAGTCTCGAGAGGAAGGCCACCAACTGGGTGACAAGCCTCCACAATGAAGGAGCCCAGAGCTTGGGGACGTGGATGTGTTCCTGGCTCAGCTCAGGGCCAAATTTGAAGATGACAAGTCCAGCAGACCAAGTCAGAAATGCGGACTATCAGGTAAGAGAACCAACTGGTGAGGGAGTACATCCGAGAGTACCACAGGATTGCAGGGAAACTGAGGCATTGGCCAGAGCAGCTGCTAGACTACCACTTCAGGAATGGCCTGAATCAAGAGCTGTACCACACCTGTCTGGCTAGGGGAATACCCGACCAGATTCGCGACTGGTATTGGATAGCGACAATGGTGGAACTGGGCAAAAAGTATTACCAGAGCCATGGGCGAGGAGGAACGAGAACCAGCCAAAGAGGAGTCAGGAACAGCACCCACCAGGAAGGAAGCTGCTGCTGGTGCCAGCATCAATCCACCCACCCACCCCTGAGCCTCCGAGGAGCGGGATCAGTTTGTGTTTCTGATGCGGCCAGGAAGGTCACCGAGCAGCTGTGTGCTTGGTACCAACTCCTAAAGCAAGTTCAAAAGCCCCAGCCACATCCAGGTACCTTCCACGCACTAGTGGAGTCCGACTGTCAATTTCAAAGCAAGATTTTGTTGATTGCACCCATTGCCACTTTTCAGTTGCGACAGAGTCAGGGGGGAGGGAGAGCCACCTGTGGAATGTCCAGTTCCAGAAAGTAACAAGAAATTGTCCCGTGGGAACCAAGGGTATCTAACCAGATGTGTGACCAAGACCTGGACAGTTTTTACATAACAATACCTAGTTAATTGGACAACGTGAGCTGCACTAATGGGGAAGGGAGATTCTGTTCTTTAATTATGTGAAAACCGCTGGAACTAGTTAGAGTTGGTTTTGCTTCAATCTGTGCTGATATGATGTACTCAGTAAAGTTTAGCATAAAGAGATCAGATCGTCTCAGGCTTGTTTGCTTGCTTGGATTTATTAGTCAGAAGCATGACAACCTGCCTTAGAGATAATACCTTTCAGTGAAAACAGCAAACTCCAATTTTATGACCGAGCTCTTCCTCCCTACATATAAAAATATAAAAATTAACACCAGACACACCTGTTCTTGGAGGTTGTATATCACTTATCCATCCTGAACTTCTCAATCCATATCAGCTGGCCAGCAGCGCAGGGACCACCAAATATTACATACTATTGCTTCAATAATTTTCTTCTATTTTCCTCCCTTTTCTATGTTTTATATGTTGGGGAGAGAAGCTTAGCCAAAAATTATCTCAATTCTTATTATTCTTTCAGCCACTAAAGCGGAAATGTAACATCTATAAATACTTTGAAAGGGTAAGTAGGTCTATAAGTCCCATAAACAAATAAAACATACTTACTGAATTTTAGACTCTGTGCCATTGGACCACTTCCAGGTCTGATTAACCTCTCTTGAGAGACCAAACCAATAATGAAGTGGATTGAGAATTTCTACCCAAAAATCCTAGAAGGAAAATAATATATAATAAAATCCCCATTCAGCAGACTAATCAGGATAGAAGTCTATTGAGTGTCTTTTGAATGCCAAATACATTATTTGTATCAAATTATTTCATTTGTACAAAACCATATAATTAAGGTAAAATTAATGTAATGTAACTGTCTTGTCAGAACTATTTCAGATACTGCGGGATTGTCCATTATTTTAGGGAGATTTCTAGCCAAAAATGGGGCCTTTTGCATCCAAAGTCCACTAAAAGGAAGTCTGTTAAATTAAACTGTCTACTGCAATGATGCATATGCAACTGTATTTAAATTTAAATCAAATTTAAACACATTGCATAGGATTCAGCAGGAATATATGAATTTATCTTATCGTAATACCCCTCAAGTATTAATTAATATTAATAACTCATCAAGATAACAAACATGTTTATGGCAACTTTTATGCAGATAATGTATTTATTGATTTTATGTGCATTCACTCTTACTGATCATTTAGATTGACCTTCTCTCTACAGCAGGGGTCCCCAACCACCGGTCCGTGGACCGGTCCCGGTCCGCGGAACAACTCCTACCGGTCCGCGGCTTGCTGGGCGCCGCCATCTTTTTTTGATGAAAACGTGCTTCCGGTGAGGTCACCGGAAGCACTTTTTCATCAAAAAAAGATGGCGGCGCCCAGCTGATGCCGGTACCGGGCCGCGGCGCCCAGCTGATGCCGGTACCGGGCCGCGGCGTCAAAAAGGTTGGGGATCACTGCTCTAGAGGACCTCTCCCCAACATGGTCTTTCAGATTTTCCAATGGTGGACCACTTGAGGCTATAATTGATCGTATGTCTTGATTTTGATCATACCAATATTTGCTGCTGATCATCCTCTTTTTTTTCTTTTCTTTCACCTTACCCAGATCTATAGATTTAAGAAAGCAGAATCTTGATATAAAATGTCCAAAATTTAAGCCTGGCACAAGGAAAGCTGAATTGGAAAGAGGAGGAGTCTGGTTTAATAATTGAAGAAGCATCAATCACCTATGCTATGCTGATGACACTACCCCAATAATAAAAAATGTAAGAGATTGTTAAATGAATCCGGCTTCCCCTATTGACTTTGCTTGTCAGAAGTTTGCAAAAGCTGATCACATAACCTCAGGACACTGCAACCGTCATAAATAAGAACCAGTTGTCAAGCATCTGGATTTTGATTATGGAGATGCTGCAGTGGTCGTAAGTATGAAAAATGGTCATAAGCAGGGGTGGGATTCTACCTGGTTGGACCGGTTCTGTAGAACTGGTTGTTATGATTCTGCCCAGTTCGTAGAACCGGCAAATTGCGCCATTGGCTGGTCCTGCCCCTTGCCTCCTCACCCAACCACTCCTTACCTGGCATGCGTGCCATCAAATTTGCCTGCTAAGTTGCTATTTTTTTTCTTTTCCCAACCATCAGCTGTTCTGCTGTGCCAGGAGATTTAGATTAGCTAGAAAGCAGGAAATCGTTGAATTTCTTGCTTTTTAGCTAATCTAAAAGCAGAGCTGAGCCTGCCTTAGGACTGAAGCTTTTATTTTTTTAGTGCAGACTCAGGTAGCAGATTGCAGATAGATCGATCTCTGAGTGAATCTGTGATTCTGTGAGCAACTCAATCTGCCTGCCTGGTTTGCCTGATTTTGGTTAAAGTTGCTCTTTTTTAAATAAAAAATTAAAAATTTACATAAATATTTACAATATTTACATACAAACCACACCCAGCCAGTCCCGTGACTACCAAGCCACATCCAGTCAGCAAGCCACGCCCACTCAGTCACATGACCACCAAGCCACACCCACAAATTAGGCCACGCCCACAGAACCGGTTGTTAAGAAATTTGAATTCCACTCCTGGTCATAAGTCACTTTTTTCAGTGCCATTGTAACTTTGAATGGTCACTAAATAAACTTGTTATAAGTCAAGGACTACCTGTACTCAGTGGTGGGCTTCACATAATGTAACAACCAGTTCTATGAGCATGCGCTTTGTGTGCGCACTTGCGCACATTATCTAAAATAGGGGTCACCAACCTTTAGGACCTCAGGGACCACCAAACTCATAATTTTAATTATATTATCACTAATATGAATTTTGACTGACGGTGGTTTGCTGACGTTGGAGAGAGAGAGAGAGAGAGAGAGAGAGAGAGAGATCTGATCTAACCTCCCTCTCTCATACACACACACACACAAACATACGGAGGCAGGGCTGGGATTCAAATTTCTTAACAACTGGTTCTTGGGCGTGGCCTAATTTGTGGGCGTGGCTTGGTTATGTGACTGACTGGCCATGGCTTGTATGTAAATATTATAAATATTTATGTAAATATTAATATATTTTTTTATAAAAAAGAGCAAATTTTCCCCAAAATCAGGCAAAGCAGGCAGGCAGATTGAGTTGCTCACAGAATCACAGATTCACTTACAGATCTGTGTTTCTGCTATTGGCTATCTGAGTCTGTCATATAAAATTTGCTTGCAAGCAAACTCACAAAATTAACTCACAGCACACCATGTATGGAAACATTTAATTTATTAAAAAAAGAGCAACTTTTACCCAAAATTAGGCAAAGCAGGCAGGCATATTGAGTTGATCACAGAATCACAGATTCACTTAGAGATCTGTGTTTCTGCCATTGGCTATCTGGGTCTGCAATTGAATAATAGAACCTTCAGTCCTAAGGGAGGTTCAGCTCTGCTTAAAAGCAGAGCCGAGGATCTATAGATAAGCTAGAAATCAAAAAATCCAATGATTTCCTGTTTTCAAGTTAATCTAAATTTCCTGGCACAGCAGAACAACTGATGGTTGGGGGAAAAAAATGGAAAAATAGCAACTTAGCAGGCAAGTTTGCCAGGTAAGAAGTGAGTGGGCAGGAGGGTTCCTGCGGACCATGTGGGCGGCTCAGCCTTGTGTTCCGGTGCAGCCTGGATTAATTGCTTTGGGGGGTTCTCTGGGGGTGACATCTCTCTGCAGACCACCAAAATTTTCCGCCCACCAGTTGGCAACCACTGATCTAAAACAGCAGTTCCAAGCTAAAATGCTTACCTTCTCCAGAATCAGCGGTGAGTAGAACAGGTAAGGCACGGAAAACTCTGCCACGCAAATCAACTGAGCCAGAAATGAAGAGATTTAGGACCAGATAGGGCGGGTGCGGGTGGGTGGGGCCAGCTGATGGTCAGAACTACCGGTTCACTAGAACCAGTCCAAACCAGCAGCAGCCCACCACTGCCTGTACTACAGTAACAATAAATCGGGATACTCGACTCGTGCAAGAAAATTACACAAGTAAATTATAAACAATGGCACAATACACTTGCTGAATGATTCACTGGGCCATCTGTAAAAATTATCGTGTGCCAGTAGTGAAAATTGGTGAGAACACAGAGTTCAAAAAGAAGTTGAAAATGAGCAGATTAAAATATTGTGAGGTTTCCCAATACAAACTGACAAAGTATTGGCATATAACACATCCAATTTAACTGTGGTTGAAAAAAAGAAAGTGCGGTTAATTGATGTGGCAACACCGTAGTAGTAGAATAGAAGACAAGGAATTGGAGAAGATCAGAATGTATGAAAATCAACATATGAAAATCAAAATTGAAAGATGGTGTAAATCAGCTGTAGTGGTCCCAGTGACTATCAGCACCCTGACTGCCATACTAAGAAATCTTGGAGAACACTTAGAAAATCTGCACATTGACAAAATTTCCATCTGTCAATTATAAAAGGCCATACTTTTTGGATCTACACATATAACTGATACATTACAACTTCCTAGATTCTTGGGAAGAATTTGATGCATATGAAGGCGAACACCAGCAGCTGTGGTTTCACATTGTTGTGAACAGAGAATAAATAACTCGACAAACCTGTGACCCGTTGGGTCATTTTTTGAAAGAAAGTGCAGTCTGATGTGATCAGAACGAACATTAAATTTTAGGCTGAGCACATATTTTTACACAATGCTGAATGATCCCATCTAAGATGAGTGCCTATCATAAATAATAAAATAATTGTGATGACAAATGTTCAATAATAAGTCAATATACACTTAACTAAACAGATTAATTAGAATGACTATGGGTAGGCAAAAAAGCAGTGGTAGTTGGAGCAACTTCCATCTTTCTGCTGGCTTACTCATTGACCTTGCTTGTGGGAACTTGGCAGGGACACCAGAAATCACAATCATGTTGAATGCAGGGATGTTGCAAAAGCCATAACTGTGAATAAAACTGGTTTGAACATTGTAGAAATTTCAATTCCAAAGGAGAAATGGTTCCTGAAATATTTACAAATCCTTAAGTTACCAGATTTTGAATACCTTGATTAAAAAAAGTTGTTAATAGTATAATACTTGAGGGGTACAGACAACCAGATTAGCACAAGAGTTTTTATGATATATTGATAATAAATATAACAAAATGTAATATGACTGGTTTTTATATTTGTGAATACCAGGACAATTATGCAATTAATCATGATGTCTCCTTATTCCTTACCAATTCCTTCTGAGAATCAATCACAGCCAAGGAGGCATTAAGTGAGGAACAGGTGCTTAAACTGACAGTCCAATTCCTTTCTTCTTTTGATACATAGAAACACTTCCCTAGGTATCCAATCCAGGAATCTGGGCAGGCAACACCTTGGCTTGCAGAGGAAGGATAAGGCAGATATGTTTCTGTTTTTTTAACTGGAAATAAAACAAAATGGACAAATCATAGAGCTTAAAATTAGCTACAATTCTGTAGTAGTGAGATGGCTTAATATTAACTATTAATAGTTAACTATGTTAACTACTAGCTCGATACCCATGCTTCACTACAAAACTATGTGGTCAGGCTTAGTTTTGGGGGAGGAAAATAAGGGGGGGGAAATTCTGCCTCTATCTACTAGCATTCATCAGTATTCATCTGGCTAGCATCCTGTCAGTGTATGAGAGTTGAGGGCTGTTTGGAAACTGAAACAAAATTTGCTGTGTGAGCAAGCAGGAGACAGCAAGGAACCTGGACTCTTCTGTACTAAAGCTGCTTGGTGTTGTGAAACTAAAACTGAAATGGAACCTCCTCTCCTCTGCTTGTGTTTTGCATTTGGAACAGATTTCTTTTCAGGTGGGACGGGGGAGTAGAACTCCTTAGCATCAGAGCATGTTAATAATAATATACAAAATACTAATGCTGTGATGGTCATTTTGAAAAATCCTTTCTTAGTGAGCACCTAGAAGCCAAGAGAAACATATGTGCCAAATTTCAAGTTTGTAGTCTTTACGATTATGGAGATTGTGTGATGATGCGTGAGTGGTATTTCACTTTTATAGATAGACAGATACCATGTTTCTCATATAATAAGGCCAGGTCTTTTTTTTTTTTTGAGCCCCGAAAAAATGGCTAGTCTGTCTTTTGGGGGGTGACTTAATTCCCCCACCCTTGCATCTTCGGGCAGGCAGGCGGCGACAGCTTGGATGTTGACCTTGGCATTGGTGGGGCACTTCGTATTGGGGTCAACGCAGGCAGCACCATATCCGGGTGTGCAACAAAAGTACTTCCTAACGGCAAGCCCCCCCACCATTCCCCCCCATTTCGCATGTTTTAATATAGGCCTTAATTTGGGGGGAGGGGCTTAATTTCATTTCATGCCTATAAAACATGCTGGGACTTCCTATTGGGGGAGGCCGTATTGTTGGAGAAACAGGGTAGGTAGGTAGGTAGGTAGGTAGGTAGGTAGGTAGGTAGATAGATAGATAGATAGATAGATAGATAGATAGATAGATAGATAGATAGGATATAGAATTCTTTATTGGCCAAGTGTGATTGGACACACAAGGAATTTGTCTTGGTACAAATGCTGTCAGTATACATAAAAGAAAAGATACATTCGTCAAGAGTTGAGAATCCAGGTACAACACTTAATGCTAGTCATAGGGTACAATAAGCAATCAAATCATGCTAGGAAACAATCTAAATTGTAAGGATACAAGCAACAAAGTTACAGTCATACAGTCACAAGTGGGAGGGGATGGGTGATAAGGAGTGATGAGAAGATTAATAGTAATAGTAGTGCAGACTTTGTAAATAGTTGGACAATATTGAGGGAATTATTTGTTTAGCAGAGTGATGGCGTTCGGGGAAAAACTGTCCTTGTGTTTAATTCTGGTGTGCAGTGCTCTGCAGCGTCGTTTTGAGGGTAGGAGTTGAAACAGTTTATGTCCGGGATGTAAATATTTTCACAGCCCTCTTTTTATTAAGCCACCTCACTTAAATTGAAATTCCAGGATTTTTTAAGGAAGCCAAGTCTGTAAATACAGGTAGTCTTCATTTACAGACCACATTTGGGACTGGCAATTATATTGCTAACTGATGCAGTTGTAAAGCAAACAATAACATGACTGTGCCCAAGTTATTTTTTTAAATTAATTTATAATGTAAAATACAAAAATAGAAAATAGTAGGAAAGATAGGGGAGGGAAAAGAGAAGGGAAAAAGTGTAGTAAAAAGGGGGGAAAGGAAAAAAAGGTGTTGACTTCCGATTCCCTTTGGTACAGTAAAATAAGATAATAACATCAAATTTCAACTTTTTACTTTTACATAATAGTATAAACTAGTCATTTCTAGAACAACAAACCTTTCTAGTTGGTAAAACCAAAAATCAAAGTTTCATTTTTTTTTCTACCTCAAGCACAAAGTCCTGAAGTGGTTTCCAAGTAGAAACAAAAGTAATTGTATTTTTTTTTTCTTTAATCAAAGCAGTCAATTTACCCATCTCTGCTAACTCCATCAACTTTTGCAGCCATTTGTCCATTTTGGGAATAAAAGTATCCTTCAATTTTTGCGTATAAAGTAATCTTGCTGCTGTCAACATATACAACATCAAAGTTCCAATTTTTTTCCAAGTCTTTTTCCATTAAACCCAAAAGAAAGGTTTCTTTATATTCAGTTTGAGAATTTTCTGTATTAGGATAGGAATCCTACTCTAATATTTCTTTGCTTTGTCACATGTCCACCATAAGTGATAACAGGTCCCCTCTTTACTTTTGCATTTCCAAGATTCATCGGAAATACCTTGATGCATTTTGTCCACATATTCTCCCATTGTTCAAGCATTACATTATATCCAAAGTTCCTTGCCCACTGAATCCTGCAGTGCTTTACGTATTCATTTTCCAAATTCAAATTCAACAGCAATGACTGTGCCCAAGTTATGACAGCAGTTAGTTTGTTAGTTCTGGTTGCAGTTGTTAAGCAAATCACCACAGATCAAGAGTGTCAAACCCAAGGCCTGCAGGCTGGATCTGGCCTGTGAAGTGATCGGATCTGGCTCGTGCAGCTGTCCTGGTCTACCCAATGTGAAGAAGAAAGATCGGCTAGCATGGCTCCGGCCCAGTCTACCCAGTACGAAGAGGAAAGATCAGGCCAGGGTGGGGTTGGCCCAGTCTACCCAGTGCGAAGAGGAAACATGCCAGCAGTTGGGGAGTGGCGTCAAGTTGGCCATGCCCACCCAGCCCCCTAAGGTCAACCACAGCCCTGATGTGGCCCTCAATTGAGTTTGATACCCCTGGATTATACTATCCCCCCCCCCCAATTTGCATTGAGCTTGACCTTCCTTTCACATAACAATCTTTCCCTCCAGGGGCAATTGTGTCAAAAAATATGGCAATCACAGTAGTGCAATAAAATTCTTCCCTTTGTGGATATGGAGGAAACATTTGTCACGCTTACAAAAATCCTAGCTTCATTTGCACTGCCATAAGCATTTTCACATTTTTTTGATGAACACACTGTTGCTACTCCTTCCTTCCAAATCGTTCTGTGGTTTAAATGCATGTAGTGATCTTGATGCAAACAATGACAACTATGGACAAGTTAAATAGAAATGTCTTACTACTTACCAGCCAATACAATTATAACGATAAACAAAACAATGATCAGAATAACAGCTGTAATGATTTTTTTGTTTGAAGTGCACTGATGTACGAGACCTGAAAAACAGACATGAAAATATCAGGAGACAAAGTTCAAGATTTTATTGTGATAGTTTTGACTTTTTTATTTTTGTTTTCTTGTAAGCTGCTCAGGCTGTAGTCACACTATGGGTGGCTATGTAGACATTATGGCAAATTAAGAGAGAGGGAAAGGATCAGCTATTTCTTAATGCCAGAGACTGCACATTTACCCCAAGCAACTAGCTGTAATTTGTATGAACGGTTTTCATGTTCTGTATGTTAGAACTTAGAATTTTCAGCTTTGTGTGTTGCAGTTGGGATATGAAACTGTAATGCAGGGGAATTTGGGAAAGGAAGTTCAAAATATTTGGACAGCTTTTGGTTGGAAAAGTCTGGTGTATTTCCATCTGTTGACAATTAAGGTTTTTGATCTGACACACACCAGCCGATCCTGCCACAAATAAATAAACCCTGAATCACCCTCATCTCTCTCCCTCCACAAGGAAAGACAGAAGGCGACAGTTAACGTGACTCCAAGGAGGCCAGAAACACAGCCTTGTGGTCTGCTTTGTGTGGCCTTCAGGTTTCTTTCCGCACAGAACAGATTTAATGAATCAGGAGTGGCTAAGATCCTCCATCCTTCTCACAGTCGAACAATTCATCCTATGTTTCAGTCTCCAGCCCCCTAATCATCCTGGTGCTTCTCTGCACTCTTTCTAGAGTCTCAACATCTTTTTAATAGTATAGATATTCCTCACTTCCTTCGGCTAATGCACAGTGATATTCATAGGCCCCAGCTCTGCCTTGAAGGCCCTCCTTAAGAGGGGCTTCCCAGCAAAGGGGACATCCTTGCAGCTCTAAGTAACATACTTGGAGTTATAAGTGCACCTCTACTTTGCCTTGCTAAAAGCTAGTAAATAAATGTCCCAGAAAAAGATACCAGAAAAACCTTCTCTGCAAAGATGCTGCAAAGGTCCTTTGCTAAGCAGTTCTAAGGAACGTCAGCTGCACAGCAACACAATTTGTTATGGGAAACAAGTGAGAAACAGAAAGAAGTACAGTCACTTGAAGGAATATTTAGAAGAGAAACCACATTGGACAAAAAAGCATTGTGCAAAACAGAGCATTTCAATACAGCCTCATCTTCTCCAACATCAATTAATCAGATCTTGTTCTTTGAGACAAAGATATTAACGCCCATTTCTTCCTCTTCAGAATGATGGCTGATCTGCATTTCCCCCTCCAAACTCAACTGCCCAAAGTCAGTGGAAGGGTTTCTCTCCTGAAAATGCGAACTACTCAGGAAGGTGACGTGGGAAACTGACCAAAGTTTAGCCTATAATTGGCTTTTTCTAAAGTTTTTCTTTTCAAAAAGAGGAACAGCCTCAACTTCCTCTCTTCAAAGCCAGGAGGAAAAAAGATAAGGATCCTGTTTTTTTTTTACTTTCCTGTGGCCCAGCTCCACCCATTGTGTTGCATTACTCCCCCCCCCTCCAAGATTACAAAGGCCCCCAGGCAGGTGTCCACCTTTGCTTTGACCAGCATTTCTTGTCCTATTTGCATCAGACTTTCGATCAGAAGATTCAGTTGTCACCTCAGAAGTCAAATTATCACAACATGCAGAATCTCTTTCTTCCCCTAAAAGAAGGCAGAATATCATAAGTAGGACAATAAGGATATGGTCTAGTTTTGCTATTGAGGAGACACTGCCCACAATACCCAACCAGGGCTCCATCTTTCCCAGTCTAAACAATTTAAAGAAATATTTTAAGTAGCTGAAATTCACAAAGATCCCAAAATCCTGAACGTTCACTGGCAGAACTGTAACATTTCAGGTGATTATATTAGGAGGTGATGCCCATGTCATAGGACAAAACTGGGTGTGGATCTGAAGTATTTCCACTGCTTTTGTGGTGCACATTGGAAGATCTTACTTTTGCACAAGCAGGTATGTATATTGCTGAATTTTATCTGAAACTGACATTCCACACAGAATCCCAAGTGTGGAAGTTTCTTGATTTACTCCATGAGCCTCTTAAAGCTCAGAAGATAATCTGGCAGAGTCCTCTCAGATGTTCCTCCTGGTTGGTTAGAATTAGTGTGGTTTGCTCCCAGTACATCTCTTACCAGAAGAACCAAGGATGACTGAAGAAAACAATCCTACTGGTAACTAATTCTCTTACCAGTTCTCCTTAATTCTAGCTTGAGTCCAGTCATCTCCAAAAATTGCAGATCAAAACTTTGGCCCATTCAAATTTGCTTTTTCAACTAATGCCTGCCTTACTTATGGTGATTCCTCTGCTTAGAATAGAAACCAATGTTTTTAGCCATAGAATCAATGAAAAGTTGTTTTTTGACTTGATTAGTACTCCAGCTTTTTTCCTGCTTTCTGTATTCTCAGCTAGATGAAAGAAAGATCTGAAGGCCTCACCTGTAATTCTTCCTGACATCATTCTAGCTTTCTGTGTTCATCCCCGCCTCGCCCCAGATCAGGATTCAGACTGTATGGAAAGAAAAGAAATTGGTATTACTCATTCCTGCACTGGAATGCATTATTGAGATATTACTATAGAGAAGATACAGATACGACTGCTTGGCTTTCCTGCGGTTCGCCTGCCTTCCCTTTCTGACTCTGTCTGCTGCCTGTGTTGCCACATGAAGACGAGTCTCGTGCTGCCTGCCGCTCCGGCCCACCGACGCTCAGTGGATTGCCTGCCTTCCCTACCACCTGTTTCTGCCTGCTGCTTGCACAGGTAATCAACTCACCTGTGCTGAGTGGGCTGCGGCTGCTGCCAGACACCTTCAACCTTCGCGTGCACATTGCCTACGCTGGCCATGTCTACCCCCCTTCACTAGGGTTTACTTTGGGGGTAGGATTTATATTAGGCGCAAACATAAAAGACAGGCTAGGGCTTATTTTTGGATAGGTCTTGTTTTTGGGGGAAACACAGTATTTATCTCTTAATTTTCATGCTCTACCATTTCTTCAATTATTCATCTACCTGAAAGAATTTACATACCTGATCTTCCCATTCCAGTTTCCAGTTTCACCCTTCAGACGATCCTCTGAGTGAGATGGACTACAGCTATTCCAAGATCACAAAGTGAAAACTGTGGGTGGATAGTTAAGAACCATATTCTCTGGAAATAAATTAATGAATAAGTACTGTATATACCAAGGAGCAGGATGCACAATGATAGAAAATCCACACAAACACACAAAAGGAGACTTGCCTTGTTTGCCTAAAGAAATTTGACTTGCAAATCCTCACCCCCACTCCATAATCTTTCACCATAAGCCCATTCTGATTAAGAATAAACTCATGTGAGCCATTAGATCTTGTGGATATTGTCAATATTTTTCTCTGTTTTCTCTGTGATGACTGAAAACAATGTGAACAAGATCTAAGCCAAATGCCTTCTCAAAAAGGCTTTAGTTATCCCTGAAGATTTCAGAGTGTAGGCGGGTAATGTTTTAAATGGGTGGAAAACATAAGAAATGCATTTTTTAAATTTCATGCTAAGCCAGCCTCCTCGCAAAGCAGCTGATTATATTAGTCAAGCTTATTTTCATTTTAAAGGTCAACTGTGAAGGTCAATGCATGGCAAAGCATCAACTTTCATTTATCTGGTGTTTTTTTTTCCAAAAAATAAGGTTGTAAGCTGTCCTTCAAAGCAATCTTTCCCAAAGTTTAAATTATCAAATGCCCAAATTTCTTTTTAAAAGATGCTTGCTAATAGTAGGGGCTAGATGATCTCTGAGGTCCCATCTATACTCAGTTATCTATCTCTGCCCATGCCAACCAAATGATCCTACAGGTAGTTCTCGACTTACGGCCTCAATTGAGTCCAAAATGTTCTGTTGTTAAGCGAGACATTTGTTAAGTGAGTTTTGTCCCATATGCTATCTTTCTTGCCACAGTTGTTAAGCGAATCATTGCAGTTGATACATTAGTAACCCGGTTGTTAAGTGAATCTGGCTTTTCCATTGACTTTGCTTATGAGGAGGTCGCAAAAGGTGATCACATGTCCTTGGGACACAGCAATGGTCATGAATATGAATTAATTGCCAAGCATCTGAATTTTGTACACATGATCGTGGGGATGTTGCAAAGGTGGTAACTATGAAAAATGGTCATAAGTCCATAAATTATAGTGCTGTTGTAACTTTGATCAGTCACTAAATGAACTATTGTAAGTCAAAGGACTACCCAAGGGTGGGATTCTACCGGTTCGGACCAGTTCTATAGAACCAGTTGTTATGATTCTGCGCAGTTCGGAGAACTGGCAAATTGTGCCCCTGGCTGGCCCCTCCCCTCTCCGCCCACCCCTCCCCTCCCCACCCAGTCATCGCGCATGCGCAACATTGTGGGCATGCCCGACACCGCTGACTGCGTTCTTCCCCGCCCAGTCACTCCTTAAGGTATTTCTTTTCCCCACTCCCGACAATCAGCTGTTCCTATGATCAGCTGTTCCAGGATTCCCCTCACTTGCTTACTGCTTCACCTACGTGGCTTCCCTGAGGCCCAGGAAGGCTTACAATGAAGGGCGGGGGCGCAGCCGCCCCTGCCCCTTCCATTTTTTGCCTTCCTGGGCCCTAGGGAAGCTTCTTAGGAGCAAAAATGCCCCCCCCCCCCGGAGGCTTCCCTGAGGCCCAGGAGGCCCCAAAACAGAGTGCAGGGGGGTGCTGCCCCCTGGGAGCAAAAAGGCCCTCCCCGGGAGGCTTCCCTGAGGCCTAGAAGGCCCAAAAAGATGGGGTTGGTTTTTTTTTTGCTGCCAAACAAAAGAAGCCACGCCCACCGTCATATGGCCACACCCACCTAGCCACACCCACAGAACCGGTTGTTACAAAATTTGAATCCCACCCCTGGGACTACCTGTATTAAGGTGCTTTCTCTGAAGGTTTGGAGGCTTTGGCTTGGGTGGAAAAGGACAGGTTTCAGCTCAACCCTAAGAAGGCCGAGTGGCTTTGGGTTTTAGGGCTCATGGGATCTGGTGACTTGCCACCTTTGGGACTGAATGGGTGGCAGTACCCCACAGAAAACTGGTGAATACTTTGGCAGGACTTCTGGAGCTACAGCTCCACTTTCTGGAGCAAAGATATAACTTATCTTTAGAGTATATCACATCACATTTTCGTCTTTTCAATAATTGTAAACACCTCCATTATTTGTATCCCTCATTATTTTTACAAATCACTCAAGGCCAACATATCCAACACAACTTCATCCTGTTTTACCCCACAACAACAACCCTGTGAGGTGGGTTTGATCTGAGAGAGTGACTGGCCCAAAGTCACTCAGCTGGTTTTCATAGCTAAGGCAGGACTTGAACCCACAATCTCCCACTTTCTAGCCCTGTACTTTAACCACTAGACCAAATTGGCTCTCTTCTGATGTCAAAATCTTCTCAATTTTAAAATTTCCCTGAGAAATTTCTAATCAATCAATCAGAATAGAGATGGAAGGGACCTTGGAGATCTTCTAGTCCAGCCCCCTGCTCAAGCAGGAGACTCTGTACCCTGATGACGAACCTATGGTACGTGAGCCAGAGGTGGCACACAGAACCCTCTCTCATCGCCCCAGCTCTGCTCTGCCGCGCATGAGCGCATGCCTCCCACCGGTCAGCTGGGGGACAGGGTGCAAGCACGGCCCATGTGCGGGGGCGTGGCACATGCACAGGGGACATGTGTGCATGCACAGGGGACGCACATGCATGTGCAGGGGATGCACGCACATTGCATTTTGGCAACGCGTGCGCACACGCACACTTTGGGCGCTTGATGCCAAAAAGGTTAGCCATCACTGCCCCATACCATTTCAGACTAGTGGCTGTCCAGTCTTTTCTTAAAAACCTCCAGTGATGAAGCACCTACAACTTCAGAAGGCAAGCTGTTCCACTGGTTGTTCTCACTGTTAGGCAGTTTCTCCTGAATTCCAGATTGCTTCTCTCCTTGATTAGTTTCTATCCATTGTTTCTTATCTTGCCTTCTGGTGCTTTGGAAGTTGACCCCCCTCTTCTTTGTGGCAGCCCCTCAAATACTGGAAGACTGCTGTCATGTTCCCCCTGATCCTTTTCTCTAGACTAGCCAAACCCTATTCCTGCAACCGTTCATCGTGTTTTGATTTCCAGGCGATTGAAAGTTTATCCCGGGGGGAAGAATTTGCTAATGGACCTGCTATTGAGGAAGCGACAGTTGACGGGAAGTTATCCACGCCATAGTCCCAGACACGCAATCTGCAGCCTTCCTGAACTTCTGGGAGGCCCGTTTTTTTGCCCTCCCCCAGCCTCCGGGTGTGCCCTGCCACTTTCCTGCATCTAAAACGGCCGTGTGGGGACTCCTGGGAGGGAGGAGTGGGGTGGGCCAGCCCGGAGTGGGATTTGGGGGTTCTCCAAACTGCACAGAATCTTAGCTAGGGGCTCTCCCGAACCCCTGTGAACCCCCAGCAGCCCATCCCTGGTTATACTATTCCAGACAAGTGGTTGTCAGTCTCTTCTTAAAAACCTCCAGTGATGAAACACCTCAAATTTCTGAAGGCAAATTCAATTGTTCCAGTGGTCAATTGTTCTTACTGTTAGGAAGTTTCTCCCTAATTCCAGGTTGCGTCTCTCCTTGATTAGTTTTCATCCATTGTTTCTTGTCCTACTCTCTGGAGCATTAGAAAATAAATTGGGACTCCCTCCTCTTTATGGCCATCTCTCAAATAATAGAATATTGCTATCATGTCCCCGTCCCACCCGGTCCTCCTTTTCTCTAGACTAGCCAAATCCAAATCCTGCAACCATTCTTCATATATTTTTGTCTCCAGTCCTTTAATCATCTGAGTTGCTCTTCTTTTCATTTTTTCCAAAGTCTCAAACATCTTTTTTGTAATGTGGTGACCAAAACTGGATGCTGTATTCCAGGTGTGGCCTAACTAAGGCTTTATAAAGTAGTACTAATATTTTATGTGATTTTGATTCTGTGCCTCTGTTTATACAATCAAGGATTGTATTAGCTTTTTTGGCTTTTGCTGCACACTGCTAGCTCATATTTAAGTGATCGTCTACCAGGACTCCAAGGTTCCTCTCACATTTACTGTTTTTGAGCCAGGTTTCACCTAATTTGTACACTGTACCTTTAATTCTTCCTGCCGTGTAAAACCTTGCTTTTCTCCACATTAAATTTAATTTTGTTGTTCAAGTCTGTCAAGATCTTTTTGGATCCTGAGCTTGTCTTCTGGGCTGTTGACTATTTCTGCCAGTTTAGTGTCATCCGTAAATTTGACAAGATCCCCTTCTATTCTCTCATCTAAGTCATTTATGAAGATATTGAAGAGTACTGGGCCTAAGATAGAACCTTGTGGTACCCCACTACTTAGTTCCCTCCACGTAGACTTAGACCCATTAAGGACTACTCAGATAACAGATAATCATGGTTGGAAGGGACCTTGTAGGTCATCTAGTTCAACCCCCCACTTGCCCAAGCGGGAGACCCTACACCATTCCTGACAAATGGCAGTCCAATCTCTTCTTGAAAGTCTCAAGTGATGAAGCTCCCACAATTTCCGAGGACAAGGTGTTCCCTTGGTTGATTGTTCACACTGTCAGAAAGTTTCTCGTTTCCAGGTTAAATCTGTTTGTCAGCCAGTTACGAATCCATCTGGTGGTAATGCTATCTATCCCATTTCTTTCAAACTTACCAAGAAGAAGGTTGTGGTCTACTTTGTCGAATGCCTTGCTGAAGTCTAAGTATACTATGTCCACAACATTTCACTGGTCTACTAATTTACTCACTTTCAAAGAATGAAGTAAGATTGGTTTGGCATGATCTATTTTTAACAAACTTGTGCTGGCTTTTAGTTATAACTTTATTTGTTTCTACATATTTGCATATCTGTTTTTTGATTATCTTTTCCAGTATCTTCCCAGGGATTGATTTTAGGCTGATGTTGGTCTATAGTTTCCTGGGTCTCTCCCCCCAACTTTTTTTTTTGAAGATGGGAACCACATCACCTCTTTCCCAATTCTCAGGTAATTCCCCATAGCAGCTATGAAAGCCTCATATCAGATATTCAGATGCTGGGAAGTTTTTATAGCATGGAGATTGAAATATATGTATCTTACTAAATGTGGTTTAAGCATATTCAACTACCAAAAGGAAACATGTAAAAGACAGATTAGGGATACAAGTTAAAATAGGCAAGAAAATGGTAAAACAATTTATCCACCCTAGATGTGTTCAAATCACCAGGATCAGATGGATTACATCCCAGAGTTCTGAAGAAGCAGATCTGATGTCAGAACCACTGAACCATATGTTTCAAACATCCTGGAGCACCAGGGAATTATGACTGGAAAAAGAGCTGAAAGGAAAACATGGATCCAGGAAACTACTGACCAATCAGTCTGATATCAATACCTGGGAAGATCCTAGAAAAGATAAGCAACAAATCTGTAACACCTAGAAGTTATAACCAGAAGCCAACATGGGTTTGTAAAAAAAAAAAAAAAAAAGATCATGCCAAAAAAATCTTATTGCATTTGAATGATGCAGGAATTGGGTATGTCTAGTTAGATGAAAAAAAGGTCTAGGGGTGTGTGGAAAGGGAATTTCACGAAGGCAGTAGTTTCACCAAAATAAAACAGGAAAAGCCCAAGGGGAACATCAGGTCAGCCAGAAAACAAACTTACATAGGAAAAGGAATCAAATAAAAAGTATTAAAGAATCCCTATAGACAAAAGCCTAAGTAATTAAGAAAACTAGACAAATAGGAAAAGGAAACAAAATATAATTTAGAAAACCCTTACAAACACAGGACATACCAAATAAGCAAAACAAACAGACAAAAGACACAAAATATAAATTACAAAAGGGACAGACAGGAGATTGCCACAGAACAAATATAAAAAACTATCTTAAAGCTAAAAGAGATTACAGAAAACCAATAATACAATCTGGCCACCCCACGGAGTTTGCCTTCCACACCCCGCGGAGTTTGCCCTCCGGCGGAAATAAAGACAAACTCAAACAGGATTTGAAACATTAGGCACAAATACAAACACTCACACAAAATCAACTTACAAAGGGGAAAAAGGGTATAAAAAACCAGGGACTTACCATAAGAAGCTAGCTAGCCCAGGAACGCAGATTTCTCGCTGTTCTCCGTCTTCCTGAAAAATAAAGAGACCCAGCTTTCAAGCAGTTGTCCATATCCTTGAGCCGGAGCTCTCCCAGTGGGAAAATCGAATCCTCGAAAGAAAGGCATTTTGACACCTTTCAACAGGTGACATGATAGCAGTGTTCCAATATCTCAGGAGTTGCCACAAAGAAGAGGGAGTCAAGCTATTCTCCAAAGCACCTGAGGGCAGGACAAGAAGGAATGGATGGAAACTAATCAAGGAGAGAAGCTACCTAGAACTAAGGAGAAATTCCCATAGGTAAAACCAGGGGTAGTCAACCTTTTTATACCCACCGCCCACTTTTGTATCTCTGTTAGTAGTAATTTTTTTTCTAACCGCCCACCAGTTCCACAGTAATGGTGATTTATTAAGTAGGGGACAAAACCCCTACTGCCCACCATGAAAGTTGGAACTCCCACTAGTGGGCCGTAGGGACCAGGTTGACTACCACTGGGTAAAACCATAAAAATAAAACAAGAAATCAAGTTCTAGGCCATTGAGGGGATTAAGCATCAAAATGTTTGAAAATAAAAGGAATGTAAAGTTTTATTTGATCAAAGTTAAAATAGATACCGGTATTTTATTCCTGATAGCCCTTAATGGGTTTCTGCTGACCAGAACTTAATAACAAGATTTTAAAGGTTTATTTATAGATAAAGAGAAGAGATATAGGAAGAAGAGATCTTTGCTGAAATGAAACAGGTGGTAGGTTAACAATTGTTTATATTTGTTATGAAGGGGGAAGTCATTTATACCTTTCCTTCCTTCCTATTCTGCACTTTCTACTGCCTTTTTAGTGCCTATTCTTCTCTTTTTAATTAGTTCAATAACGTTATTAACAAAAATTTTAAGAACTATTTTTCCTCCACAGCCCAACAGCCAGCCACAAAGCACTGTTGCTGTCTTTTTTCATGCCTCCCGAAAGCATGAAAGTTATCACAAGATTAGAAAACACACGTACCAGTCACCAAAAATGCAATGACGTGTCCTTAGCAGCACTTGCAGTACGGGGGTGTGACCCCAATTAGTCCACCCGCTGCTTGCAAAATAAAACCCCCAAATCCGCAAAGTTGTTGTTGGAAAGCGATTAACTCACAGGCAAAGGGGGAGGAACGTTTCTGCAGAAGCCTCGAGGGGAGCCGGACAGCTCCACGGAGAGCCAACCATGAAACACACACAGATCCGGGAGGTCCAGTTATTCTACCGCCTGCCCGTTCAGTCTTGTTAGGCTACAGCCAGGAGCCTCATCCTCCTTCCCCCCTCGCAGGTGCCAGCCCATCCCTGCTCTTCCACAGTATTTATTCCCACTCCCAAAAAAGAAGCAACCGCTCGGCCTCCACACCTTGCAGCTGTCCACGTTGCCAAGGTAACCCCGCCTCTCCCTTCCTTCCTGTGGCCGACACCTGGCAGCCCCTCCGCAGCGGCTGCCGCTTACTCCTCCCTGAGCCGCCTCCGCAGATGTCAGAGCGGTTAACGCGGCTAACCAGAGTTTTCTACCCCTCTTTGCCTCTCCCTTCTTCTCACCTCTGAATGCAAATGTTGGGGCCGCGGTAGAAGAAAGGGCAGGGAGAAAAAAAACCCCTTCGCCAACACAAGCCCAGGCAGCAGCAGGCGCCAAGAGCAGGGCGGGCCTTCCAAGGACCGCTAGGGAAGTTTCCCCGCCCCCGCCACACCCAGAGCGCCCTTCTTCACCTGAGCTTGCAGGGTCCGAGCGAGGGCTTTTCTCTGACCACGCTTCGCAACGAGGAGTCTACACAATAGCCCTCGGACTCGTCAGCCTGCCACCTCCCGTCCCTAGGCCTCGCCCCACTCCATCAAATAGGGCGGGGGGGGAAAAACAACAACCCGCAGGCTTATACGGCCTTATTCCACGAAGCAGCAGAGGGCTGGGCAAGGAGTAGCGCGTGGAAGCTTGTTAAAGGGAGATCCCAATCTAGAAGTAACGAGAACTTTTCTGAGAGAAGAGTGAATCCTCCCACAGTCGTGGGTGCTGGCTCGCTGGAACTCTTCAAGAATAGACAGGACCCCCATTTGATTTGACCGGGATGGAATAAAATCTTGCCTTGAGCTGGGAGTTGGACTAGAAGACCTTTGAGATCCTTTCCAACCCTGTGATTCTATGTTCTATGATTCTAGAGCAGCGGTCCCCAAACTTGGCCAGTTTTAAGACTTGTGGACTTCCACTCCCAGAATTCCTGAGCTAACATGACTGGAGGAGGAATTCTGGGAGTGGAAGTCCACAAGTCTTAAAGCTGTCGAGTTTGAAGATCCCCTGTTCTAGAGCAGAGGTTGCCAACCTTTTGGACCTCGGGGACCACCAGACTCATAATTGTAAATCCCACGGATCACTAATATGAATTTTGACTGATGGTGGCTTGCTGATGTTGGTGGGAAAGTCGGTCCCATATTTCAGAGCTGCAGTAGTTACAGGACTGGCTTGTGCACCGGATTAGCTGCACCGGGATGACCAAAGGGCCAGTCTTGTGACTACTGCAGCTCTGGAATATGGGACCGGCCCATGGTGGGGTTGGAAATCTCCACCATAGGGGCTGGCATGTGTAATGTGCAAATTTGCGGGTGGTGCAACGTGCAAAAAGCAGCACAGCCCTCGCCGGCCAGGACGAGGTAATGGTGCTGTTGTGGCAAGAGGGGGGTGGTGGCACAGGTGGGCTGAAGCAGAGATGGAGATGGCTGGAAGGTGCAGGAGCGCCGCTCTACTTGCATTTGTGTGGCATCAGCATTCTGCCTTGCTCGAGAAGCCTGGCCGAAGTTTCCTGCGCTGCTCGTGCTTCAGCGCTTTGACTCCCAGGGACAGGAGTTCAGCCAAGCTACCTGCAAAATCGCCTCTCTCTCGAGGAGCATTGCAGAAGCAGCACGGGAAACTTCGGCCGGGCTCTTGAGACACGAGAGTGACTACGGATGCTTCTCTCCCGGAGCAGCTCATCCATGGAAGGCTGATGCACAGGTCAGTCCTGTGACTGCAGCAGCTCTGGAATATGGGACTGACTTTCCCACCAACATCAGCAAGCTATCCCGGGGCAGATATCCCTCCCCCGTAGTTGGTCTTACCTTCCAGCTCCAGCTCGCGTGACTCTACTCAAGGTAAAGTTTGCGCTCGCCCGAAGGGTTGGAGCCAGCAGGTGGGTGGGTCATGTGGGTGGCACAGCCTTGTGTTCCTGCGCAGCTGGATTAATTGCTTTGGGGGGTTGCTTTGGGGGGACATTTTCTTGCGGACCACCAAAATTTTCTCGTGGACCACCAGTGGTCTGTAGCCCACCGGTTGGTGACCCCTGTTCTAGAGCACTGTTTCCCAACCTTGACAGTTTTAAGAAGTGTGGAGTTCAGTTCCCAGAATTTCTCAGCCCCCATGCTGGCTAGGGAATTCTGGGAGGTGAAGTCCACACATCTTAAAGTTAGTGAGGTTGGGAAACACAATCCTAGAGTTCTCGCCCTTCTCCCCCAAGCCTGGGAGTTTCCTAATCCAAGGCCAATTAGTGTGCAGCCTCCTGTTTATAGGCTGAGTAGTGCCCCCAAAGTAATACCAATGTTGATCTGAGGGGGAAAAAAGCAGACAAAATCTATATGTGAACAGTGTGCTTTATTGATCTCAAAATGGGCAAGCTTGAAGTTCTCCAGAACTCTTCTTCAAATTGTCTGGTTCTGAAGGGTAAATAAATGTCATGGTCACAAGATTTCATCTCCAGCCTCTTGTTTTTAAATATTTATCTTTGGGATCATGAGCCCTGAACTAGAGCAGCTTGCTTAAATAACAGGAAGAAGCTTTAAAGTGCGAATAGAAATCTCTTTGTTAGGTCTACTCCAAGCATTGAAATCCCGAGCTGAGTGTGGGATGAATATGAGAGGTATAAAATCCAATCAGACATGAATAAAAGATGGTCCTGAAGTTGCACCACTTACATTCAATTCCAACCCCAAAATGTATTAAACAAGGGTTGCGTTCTTGCCACTATTTAATTTTTGCATATGTGCTATGGCTCATGTTTCACCTAAGCAGTGTCCTCCACCGTCCAAAATTTTAGCCTGATTTATTTGCTGCTTTATGCCAACAGCACTATAATTCTCTTTATCCCAAGCAGGTATTTTCTGCGTATTCAGAATACAGATAGCCATAAATTGAGGACTATCTGTATTCTGAATATTCATCCAGCTAATTGCAAGATCCAATCTGGGTTGGTCACTAACCCTAACCCTAAAGATGGGCTTTTGAGTCCAAAAGCTCAGAGCACTAAACCTCTGGTCCCAGTGACCGACCCAGATTGGATCTTGCAACATTAACCTGAGAAATACAGTATATACTTGCCTTCAGTCGTTCATTTATTGACCAAAGTTACAATGACCTTGAAAAAGGTGACCTAGAATGTTACAGCATCCCTTTGATCACATGATCAAAATTCAGCTGCTTGTCAACTGCTTCATTTTTATGACGGTTGCAGTATTGCTGGTCATATGATCACCTTTTGCGATCTTCTGACAAGCAAAGTCAATGGGGAAGCCAGACAGACTTAATAACAAATAAAATTGGCAAAGATTCCTTTTCCCTATTATTTAACCCTGATAGAGTTCTTCAAGTTTTACTTATCTATTTGTCTTTAAGATTTATAAGCCCCTTCCCAAATAACTGCATCGACTATTTCATTTAAATGAAGGCCTTCACGGTTTTTATTTCTTTTCTGTTTTATTTATGTCTGCTATTATTTGCTCACATGTTGACATATTACAAATTTACTAAGAATTCCCTGCAGGTCCTCAGACTCATTAGCACAAAAATTGAAGAGGGACTTTCCTGGAATGCCACAAAGAAGACTGGGGCTCTTTATTTTCCAAAGCACCAGAAGGCAGAACAAGAAATAATGGATGGAAACTAATCAAAGAGAGAAGGAACCTAGAATTCAGGAGAAACTTCCTAACAGTGAAGACAATTAACCCATGGAATGGTTTGCCTCCAGAATTTTTGGGTCTCCATCATAGGAGGTTTTAAGAAGAGACTAGAGTCTAGACAGCCACCTGCCTGAAATGGTATAAGGAGAAGAACAACAAAAATGATTAGGGGACTGGAGGCTAAAACTTGTGAAGAACGGTTATAGGAACTGGGCGTGGTTAGTCTAGTGAACAGAAGGACCAGGGGAGACAACGGGTGGGATTCTACCAGTTCGCACCTATTCGCTAGAACCGGTGGTTAACATTCTAAGCAGTTTGGAGAACCGGTTGTTAGAAGAAATTACTGGCCTAATCCTGTAAGGAAGGCAGGAAGGAAACATTCTGGTGTTGCTTACAGAAACTGCCTCTCCATTAACCCTTATTACATTCTTGGCAGGACTAGACTTCCTGTCTGTGGAACTTCTCAGGAGTTTTTTTCCTCCTTTTCTGGTACTTTGTTTGGGTGGAGCGACCATTCAAAGTTACAATGGCACTGAAAAAAGTGACTTATGACCGTTTTTCACACTTATGACTGTTGCAGCATCCCCCAGTCATGAGAGGCCAGGCGAAGAGATGCATGCCTCGATGTGAGTGATGTTGAGTTGGCCATGGCCAGCCAGTCACATGACCACCAAGCCATGCCCACCAACTAAGCCACGCCCACAGAACCGGTTGTTAAAAAATTTGAATCCCATCCCTGGGAGACAGGATAGCAGTCTTCCAGTATTTGAGGGGCTGCCAGGGAGAGGAAGGGGTCAAGCTATTTTCCAAAGCACCCAAAGGCCAGACAAGGAATAATGAAGGGAAACTGAACAAGGAGAGATTTAACCTGGAAATAAGGAGAAACTTTCTGACAGTGAGAACAATCAACCAATGGAACAGCTTTCCCTTGGAAGTTGTGGGAGCTTCATCACTTGAGACTTTCAAGAAGAGATTGGACTGCCATTTGTCAGAAATGGTGTCGGGTCTCCTGCTTGGGCAAGGGGTTGGACTAGATGACCTACAAGGTACCTTCCAACTCTATTACTTCTAAGGTGGTTGCTGAGCGTTCAGCTATACAGAGGAAAGCAGCATGTTCACATCATATTGAAGTAAAAGAAAACATCCATGTTTCAATACAAAACTTGGAATATAAAATCTGAAACCTCAGGAAATATTTAGAGTTGGTTTTACATTTAATTGTGCCGATATGATGCACCCAACAAAGCAGTTCTTTGAGAGAGATCTAAATCTCGGAGTTCTGATTTGCTTGGGTTCATTAGTCAGAATGTTGACACTACCGTTGAATTCAATTCAATGTTGTCCGTACTGCACAAGTCTGGCCAAATCCAGGTGGCTTAGCAGGGCATACTTGAGTTGACCTTATCTGAATGACTACAAGACAGAAGCAATCAAAAAACTTTTGTGATGCCACTTATTGATTGTCTGGATTTTGGGAGACCAGATATGATAGCTGTGGAAAGTAGTACATGACACGGAGGTCAACTTACTTCAGAATATGGTATGGATTGTTTGCGCATGTGGTTAATTGGAAGTAAAAACAATTGGGCATGCAAGAGATATGTATGAAAAACGTAAACATAGGAGTAGAGGTTAAATTTAGAACTTAAATGCTTAAACATGGTCTGATATTCTATGTTATTCCTCCCTACTTTAGACACATTTTAAAACATGGAACCTGTATAAAACTAGAGATTTAAAAATCTGTACAGTATCATGAATGCTCTTTACTGATTTTGTATGGGAAAGGAAAGTATGAGTTGGTCAAACCCCACCTTAGATAACATGTCCAAGTTACCTATTAAATACCTTGAATACGGTGTCCAATTTGCTTCTTAGTTTCCAAGGCTTCTGATTAACTTCTGAATCAATAACTTGGGTTAAAACAGACAATGTGTGACCTCAAGGCTAGAGAAAAAAATGCAATAAAGAGGACGTTCATAAGTATCGAGGGGGAGGCAAGGGGGGCAGATGGTGAAATAGGCAATATCATGGTGCAAACCCCAGGGATTATATACCTGAGTCCAGCATTGGACTATAAATAGAACAGGCCAGGGTTGTCTTGTGATATCACAGTACATTTCCCCCTTTTCGTGTCATGTTGGTACAGGTCTTATGATTGGTTATGATTTGTTATTATGGTTCATCACACAGTCACTCAGATGTTCAGAGTGGATTTGGCATTTTTATTCACAAGGACCTGGGATAGGCAGGTGGGGATGTTTAATGGTGTTACAGATATCCTCGCAGGATGTTTTAAGTAAAGTTGCATTTTTCAATTGACCGATGGTGATTTTGTCAATCACACTGGTGTTCAAGTAGTGTTCTAGTTGTTTTGGGATTGCATCCAAGCCGCCTAATAGTATTGGCACTTCCCTTCGCTTTCTTTTGCCACGGTTGTTCTATTTCCATTATTACGTGTGAATAATAATGGCTCAGTGGCTAAGATGCTGGGCTTGTCGATCAGAAAGGTCAGCAGTTGAGCTGTTTGAATTCCTAGCGCCGCATAATAGAGTGAGCTCCCATTACTTGTCCCAGCTTCTGCCAACCTAGCAGTTCAAAAGCATGTAAAAATGCAAGTAGAAAAATAGGGACCACTTTGGTGGGAAGGTAACAGAGTTCCTTTGGCGTTTAGTCATGCTGGCCACATGACCACAGAGATGTCTTTGGACAGCATTGGCTCTTCGGCTTTGTAACGGAGATGAGCACCCCTACAGCCGGAAACGACTAGCACGTATGTTTATCTTTTTAATGCACGTTTATCTTTTTAATGTACAGTTAGATTCACAGTTTAAGACTGGTGGAAACTCAAAAACTCAAGTCCTAACCAGAATTATTAGAATTATTAAAGTGGCAGCTAAGAATATAGGCAGTTCCTAGCAGAGTGGGTTTTTTTTTTTTTAAACAGGGTGTTCAGGTATGATACATTTCACTTTTTATTTATTTTAAATGTATTAGCTTTGACGGACTCTTATAAATGTACATCTGCTGTTGAGCCAGTTTTGGCTTTATGGATAAGCATATGCAGTTTTCTGGGCAGCATTTTCAGAAGTGGTTTGGCAATATATTCTATCTGTGGCTAACAGAAGAGTTAGCCCAGAGCCACCCAGCTATAAAGCAGGATGAAATCTCAGTCTTCTCATGCTAATCCAGCACCTTTATTGCTACACCGAAGTATCTCTCAGGGACTATGGGAATACCCTTCAAATACCTGAAAGGATTTCATAGTGAAGAAGATCACAATCTGGGTTTTTTTTCCCCTAGTTTGCAGGATAAGGAATAATTACCTTTAATGGCGCTTCCTTGTCTGATCTTCTGCATTAAATAAGCCAGACAAAAGCAGGAAAACTTCCCGATTACAGATTCAGTCAAGTCATGCAGATCCTTTGTGCAGTGTCAGAGTTATGGAGAGTTGCTAAGCTAGGAAATTCTGAGAGCTTGAAGTCCACATATTTTAAAACTGCTAATCCTCGACTTACAACTATTCATTTAGTGACTATTCAAAGTTATAACAGCCCTGAAAAAAGTGACCGTTGACCGTTTTTCAGTTACGACCTTTGCAGCATCCCCTATGGTCACGTGATCAAAATTCAGATACTTGGCCACTGGTTCATATTTAAGATGTTTGCCATGTTCCCGGGATCATGTGACCTTTTGCGATCTCCTCTCAAGCAAAGTCAGTGGGGAAGCCAGATTCACTTAACAGGGTTACTCATTTAGCAACTGTGGTGGTCCACTTAACAACTGTGGCAGGAAAGGTCACAAAATGGGGCAGAACTCTACAACTGTCTTGCTTAGCAACAGAAATGTTGGACTCAATTTTGGTCGTAAGCTGAGGACTGCCTGCACTGTAGTCAGGCTGAGCCATCGGGAGCAGCTGGAATTTTGTTGTGAAAGGCAGGAGGAGGAGTGGTGCAACAACAACAATTATATCTTATCTAAAAATGCACTTGTTCCTTTTGAAAGGCTTCCTCATTTTGCTGTCAGCAAGTTAACAATTATTACTCCCACCCCACCCCTGCGGTTTAACGAATCCACCTATTCGTTATAAGATAGGAAATTCTGGTTTATGTTGGGCTCCCTGTAAGGATCCTTTCCCTGTGATCCTTAATATCTATAGACCCCTCACATCCTGGACATAAACTGTTTCAACTTCTTCCCTCAAAATGATGCTATAGAGCACTGCATACCAGGACAACTAGACACAAGGACAGTTTTTCCCCCAAACACCATCACTCTGCTAAACAAATAATTCCCTCAATCCTGTCCAACTATTTACAAAGTCTGCATTACTATTACTGTTAATCTTGTCATCATTCTTTATCTCCCATCCCCTCCCACTTGTAACTGTATGACTGTAACTTTGTCGCTTGTATCTGTTGAAAGGTGTCAAAATGCCTTTCTTTCAAGGATTCGATTTTCCCGCTGGGAGAGCTCTGGCGCAAGGATACGGACAACTGCTTGAAAGCTGGATCTTTTTATTTTTCAGGAAGGTGGGGAACAGCGAGAAGCCTGCGTTCCTGGGCTAGCTAGCTTCTTATGGTAAGTCCCTGGTTTTTTATACCCTTTTCTCCCTTTGTAAGTTGATTTTGTGTGAGTGTTTGTATTTGTGCTTAATGTTTCAAATCCTGTTTGAGTTTGTCTTTATTCCCGCTGGAGGGCAAACTCCGCGGGGTGGCCAGATTGTATTATTGGTTTTCTGTAATCTCTTTTAGCTTTAAGATAGTTTTTCATATTTGTTCTGTGGCAATCTCCTGTCTGTCCCTTTTGTAATTTATATTTTATGTCTTTTGTCTGTTTTGCTTATTTGGTATATCCTGTGTTTGTAAGGGTTTTCTAAATTATCTTTTGTTTCCTTTTCCTGTTTGTCTAGTTTTCTTAATTACTTAGGCTTTTGTCTATAGGGATTCTTTAATACTTTTTATTTGATTCCTTTTTCTATGTAAGTTTGTTTTCTGGCTGGCCTGATGTTCCCCTTGGGCTTTTCCTGTTTTTGTGACACTACTGCCTTCGTGAAATTCCCTTTCCACATATCCTTACAATCTATATTGTCTGTTTCCTGGTATGGTTTGATCGCCTATTTGTACCCCATGACTATCATTAAGTGTTGTACCTTATGATTCTTGTCTCTTGACAAATGTAACTTTTATGTACACTGAGAACTTTTGCACCAAGACAAATTCCTTGTGTGTCCAATCACACTTGGCCAATAAAGAATTCTATCTTCTACATAAGTTAGGCAACCTACAACTGCAGAGACCTGGATTCTTTCTACAGTCCTCTTCTCTACAATTTTTTTCGCATCTGTGGACTGTATCTCCCGTCTTGTCTGAACTGGCTTGAACACTGGCAGGTTCCTAGATCTTCTAAATGATATTTGACCAGCATTTCCCCCCTTTTTATAACCCTATAATTTTGTGATGGTGAACCTATGGCACGCAGAGCCCTCTCTCTGGACACAAGAGCCATTGCCCCAATTCAGCTCCACCGTGCATGCATGCGCCCGCCTCCTGCCAGCCAGCTGGTCTTCAGGTCTCTACTGTGGAAGCGTGGGGGTGGGAAGGGATGGGATATGTATGGAAGTGATGCACTCATGTGCATGAGTGGGACGTACGTGCTGGGGTCATGCATGCGTGTGGGGGTTCACACGCATGGGAGTTGCATGTGCATGCGTAGGGGTGAGCTGCACATACAGGGGTTGTGCACACATGCATGGGGGCACAAGGGGATGCATGCGTATGCGCAGGGGCATGGGGGGTCACGCATATGCAGGGCACAGGAGTTGTGCGCACCTGTGCAAGGGTACAGGGGTTGCACATGCATGTGCTGGGGTGAGGGGGTTGTGTGCATATGTGCGGGGGGCGGGACGGATGTATTTTGGGTGTATGCGCACATGTGTGCATGCGCTTTGGGCACTTGGTGCCAAAAAGGTTAGCCATCCCTGCTATAATCTCTTCGTTCAAGGTAGAGTCGGAGCAACTGAATGAACCTGAGTGTTTACTGGCCGGATGCTTTTTGTTCTGTATTCTGTACAGTGGTAGATTTTGTCTTCTGTACAGATGCAGATAGATAAACTCAACAAAACATCCGTACAAAGTTTTTATTATTGGTTCATCAGGTATCCTCATAACTCACATTTGTGACGAAGTTCTTCTTTAATGACCAATCCTTTGCATATCTGTTTTGTAGGTAAAAAGATAGTTATCTCCTATTCCCTTTTTCCCATCTTGTAGCGATAGAAATAGAGCAGTTACCACGAGTCTGAGTTTAGCCAAGAGTGAGGAAACCTCCCCCAACCCATCGAGGGTCGATTTAGTGACCAATCAGGATTACAGATGTGGTCATGTGACATGGACTACATTTCCCAGGATAGCTTAACTACATTTACCATGATGCATTCCCTTAAGGGGACAGCTCCCAATTGCTACCTAACTATCCAATTCCCATACACTGACTTTTCCTGATGCCTATGTGGAATTTGCAGCAGAAATTTCCTCTTTGTGCCCTGAGAGAGAAACATCCGCTGCTACCTAGAACGGAACTCTCAACCTTCCAAGTGGGAGGCGAGCGTCTTCACCTCTAGGCTCCCACGCATCAATATGGTTTCAACAAATTAGGAAGTTCTCCCTCCTCTGCAGCACTATTACAGGAGTTAAAGATGGAGTGGTTCTTGGGAGCGGGGGGGGCGGTTGACACAAAAAATAGATTCCTATAATGTTATCATGTGAAATGTGTGACATCTATGACATATAGTTTCCAGGTGGTGTATAGTATCCAGGCCTTTACTTATGACCACAATTGCGACTGGAATTCAGTTACTAAACAATGTGATTCTCATCTGACTTTACAACCTTTTTTTTTGTCATGGCTGTTAAGCAAATCACCATGCTTGTTAAGGGAATCTGATTTCCCCGCTTGACAACCAGTGACTCTTAAGACACTGCAATATGCTCGTTGCCAAAGGCCCAAATTTGATCACGTGAGCATGGAGATGCTACAATGGTCATACGTGTGAAGACCGGTCATAAGCCATTTTTTTTCAGCATTGTTATAAATTCAAATGTTTGCTAAATGAATGCAAGTCCAGGACTACCTGTATAATGCTAATTTTTTTATTTATTAAAGGGATGGGTGACAATAATAGGGAATCCTAGTTTTCATGGATAGCCAATGGGGAGAAATGATGGGGAGTTAGACTCCAGTGTTGCTCAGCTTGACTGAACAGCTTGCCCATAGAGAAGCCTTTTCTGTCTCAAAAATTAATGCGGGAAGAATAAGATGGAAATTATACATCAAAAACTGAAGGTGCTGTGTGTTGAGAGGCATAAAAATAGATACAGAAACAACTACAAAATCTCTAAAAGTAACCACAGGTTTCTCTTTCATTTGACAGGCTATATTTAAAAATTTAACTATAACATATTTTATTTCATGTATTGAACCAGAGGTGGTATTCAGCAGGATCTGACCAGTTCTGGAGAACCAATAGCGGACATTTTGAGTAGTTGGGAGACCCTGCAAATCCCATCTATGACTGGCCCCGCCCCCATCTATTCTCTGTCTCTCATTGAGTCCCACCTGATCAGCTGGGTCTTCTTTTGTTGCCCTGCACAGGAGAACGGAGCTGGAAAGCAGGTTAGTAGGGTGGGGAGAGAATGGGGATTTTACAGTATCCTTTGTCTGCCACGCCCACCAAGCCACGCCCACAGAACCGGTAGTAAATTTTCCTGAATCCCACCACTGTAGTGAACTATTTTTTTTAAAGTAATATAATAGGAGCACGCTCACAAATTTTGTGGGGAACCAGCAAAATCTTCTTCATTTAGAAGTCACTTCCTTTTATGCTTCATTTCTCATATACAAGAGAATGGTATGAGGATTTTAGTGGTTCTTCCCTCGGATAGCCCCTCTTTGCTCCGAGGTGAAACAGCCATTGCTGAAAAAGGCAGCGCACAGTTTGAGGGGGGGGGGGGGGGGGTTTTTTTTTTTTAATTCTGCATGCAAATCCTCAGATGATTACAGACAGTTTCTGACAAATCCAGTAATTCTCTGTATAGCACATATCAGAGTCGATTCCCTTCTTTCCTATAATACCACAGATAGCCCCTGAAGTTTGGTATCTATGAGGGGAAAGAGAAAAACACTTTCAGTTTAGAAAAAAGGGTAAACAAGAGCCATCTGTTCACCCACAAAGACACCTGCCTTCTACAGCCTTCTCTCTCTCTCACACACACACACATATGCGCGCGCGTACACACACACACACAAACACATAAATGCACTCAAACACATACAAAATGGTAATATAAAGGAAGGCGAGTCCTCCATAAATATGTTACGTTTAGTAAACCAGAGACTTTGTTGTCGGGACTGCAATAAGTTATGGAAGCAAAATATTATTATTACAATTTTATCCTGCCTTTATTACTTTATAGGTAATGTGAGGCAATAAACATATACAATACTCCTTCAACTTCTTATTTTCCCCATAGCAACAACCCTGTGAGTTGAATTGGGCTGAGAGAGAGGGACTAGTCACTAGCCCAAGATTACCTAGCTGGCTTTCATGCCTAAGGCAGGACTAGTGTGTTGATGGCCAGCAATTGGCTGTTGTTTCCTTGTGCTGCCAAGTAGTTAGGAGTACTTAGAAGCACAAGGAAACAACAGCCAATTGCTGGCCATCAACAGACCAATCAACCAATAGGAAGGCACCACATAAAAACCACACACAGAATAGCCCAAAGTGTACATTCCAGTAGACTAAACCTCTGGTCCTGGTAACTGACCCAGATTGGATCCTGCAACATAATCGTGGGACACACATATCTTCATTTATGAAGAGGTTCCTTCCCTAATGAAGAGAAAGCTGACCCTATCATCATTTTAAAATGCTTTTAGATTCCATAGAGACTCTAGATATCTATATTATCTAGATTTCTTTCTCGATCTTTTACTTTATTCTGCAAAAAAATCACTATATTACAGAAGGTTTCTTTTGTACTAGAAAGATATTAATACTCACAGTATATGGTTTAATGGTGAGCCGTTGATCCACATCCACTTCTTCTCTGGCAATTTGAATTTGAGCCCAATCCATGTATTAATGTTTGTTTTGTTCTGGATGAATTCCTGTAAAACATCATTTCATTTTCATTACAAGGATGGCTGTTGGAATGTCCTATTACTGAGTTTGTGTTAAATTTCACCAGATGAATTAGCCGCCCAAGTAGATCCCCAACTTCCTGCCAATTATGCCTCTGATGCTTAGCAGGAGAATTTTGTCCCATTCATTTATCCCTCAGGTAGAAAAGGATGGAATAGAATAGATGACAAATAAGCATCAAAGTAAGATCAGTCAAGAAAGTCCCTACTATGTATTCATTTGTCTGATGCCACTTCTCGGAAGTATCACCTGAAGCCTGCTGGGAAATGCTAGCCCATCCATTGAAATATTCCTGTTTAAAATTAAAATAGAAAAACTAAGAAAGTTATGGATTCTTCACCTGCAATGGATTCTTTTACCTGTTCTGCTGTATCAGAAATCATCAACAGTTGAGATCCTTTTGCCACACAGTCCTTGTAGCTTTGGTTCCAGGACTGGATTGAATTAGAAATCCAGTAGCATTTGTCTTTGTATGGAAACCATGTTATAGGGCACACACTGCAGGATCCATTCTCTAGGAAGGAAAACAAATATTTTCTTTTTTTTTTTTTTTGAAAAAAAAGCATGTTTGTAATCAACTCTACAGGTATATTTCAAGCACTTTAAAGTCACTTGGAAAGCTAAGGAGGGGATCCCATTTAAAAATATGACAATTTTTAATGGGTTAGGCAGGGTTATTCATTCAATTTCATGGTGACTTTGCATAGATTAGCATATCCTTTTTTTAAAAGGACATTTTTAAAAAGCTGGCAGCCACAGGAGCATGACGTGGACTGGGTGAGGGGCCTGAGTGGCAGCGGCTTAACCCTGGCTCGCCTTCCTCTCTGCCACCAGCCGCAGGAGGAAGGAAAGGGCAGGCGGGGATCGGGGGTCGCAGCCAGCTGGGAAAGCCGAACTGCTGCCCAGAGCTGCAGGTGAGGGTAGGCAAGGCGGAGGCTGCGGGGCACACCTGGCTTGAAGTTCCCATCCCTTTGTTTGTAAATCTGCCCAAAAGAGGGAGGGGAGGAAACCCCCCCTCAAACCCGGCCCCTTTGTTTGACGCAGAGTCCGGCCTTTCAGAAGACTCAACATATTTTTTGCAGCATGGTGACCAAAATTGGCTGCAATATTCCAGGTGTAGTCTTAGTAGGGTTTTTAAAAGCAGCATAGCTATGAGAATTCTCTCCCTCTCTCTGCTTCTCTTTTTGTGTTTGGCGACTTCCTCAAATTTATCACTGCCTGAATATAGTGGGTCCTAACTCTATCCGAGTAGATAGATTGTCGTTCTGAGAAAGGGGCTTGGGCGGACATGCCCGAAAGAGCTATTAAGAGTAGGATGATGATACCTCCTTGAGGGTGAATGAGTAGTCCAGAAATGCAATGAAACAATCAGTCAACAATAAGAGATGATAGGCATATTTGGGGATAAAAAATTTATGAGAAATTATAACGGAACATTTCAGGAACAGGAACATTTTAGTTAAAAATAGAAAGAGTTACCTGCAGGCGCATTTGTAGGCTCACACAAATATTGCCTTAGACAAGTCCTGAATTTTTGTAATTGGCTGTTTGTTTTGTTTTCATTTTGTTTACAGTGATGTGCATTTGAAATTCCAGTCATTTCCTGGAAGTTTTGTGAGCTTCTGTTTGTCGCTGTTGAGAAACTGCACTTTAGGCCTATAAAACATTAATCCAGAATTATAGTTACATAATTAAAACTGCACAATACCATAAATATTGTATATTTGTATTCTGAATAAAGAGAGACTCCCATCTGGATTCTGCCAGGGATTCATAATAATATTCAATCAGTACTAAAGCTCCATTTAGCACCTTTTGATAGCTTCTCGCAAATTTTATTTTATTATTTTATTGATATCCTGTCTTTATTATTTTTATAAATAACTCAAGGCAGGGAACACACGCAATACTTCTTCCTTCTTCCATTTTCCCCACAACGACATCCAGTGATGTGGCTTGGGCCAAGAGGGAGTGACTGGCCCAAAGTCACCCAACTGGGTTTCGTGTCTAGGGCAGGATTAGAACTCTTGGCTTCTACTAGTGCCTTCAGCACTACACCAAACTGGTTTTCTTTAGTATTTTCACTTGGGACAATTTCTTCATTAAACGAACTGAGAGACCACAAAGCACCATGCAATTGTTTGTATTTTCCTGACCTCTTTACTAAGCAAGATGAGAGCCTGAGGAAAAAGACGATGGACTAGGACGGGGGTGTCGAACTCGATTTCATTGAGGGCTGTATCAGGGTTGTGTTTGACCTTGGGAGCCCCCAGAGGGCGTGGACAGGATGGGCTTGGCAAGCTTGGCATCACTTGTTTCGGGGGTGCTTGTGGTGACCTCAGCGCCCTGCCAGTGAAAACGGGCTCCTGAGCTCCATTTTCAGCTGTGATGGCCTTGTGATGATCCAGGGCATGGCACAAAAATAACGAAGTCACAAAAGTAGATAAATTCCCATTAATACCTCCAACTTGGCCCCCAATATGCAGTTATCTTTGGCTGGAGATCAAACTCTTCCAAAAACAGTCTATAAAGGGGAAAAATGCAATCCGAACCCAAAGTACAGATAAATTAGAAATAAAAAAAACTAATAAACCACGCTGAAGTAATTAACACGACAGGCCAAGATAATAAATTCCAAAATATAACGAAGGACACACAGTTGGGAAAATGCCAAAACCCAGATAAGCCTTAACAAAGATAATGCACACTTTGCTTCCAGCAAGGTGCTGTGTGCAAACGCCATTCTTATATCTTCTTCTCCCAGCTGCAACTAATGAAAGTGATCAGGGCCCTTTTCTCTCCTGTAAGCCACATTGCTCCTCCATTCCTCCCTGCATGCCCTAGGACCATGGTGGTGAACCTATGGCATGCATGCTACAGGTGGCACACAGAGCCATTTGTGCCGGCATGCTAGTTGCAGGCAAACTTAGTTCACTGCACATGTGCGTGCCTCACAGCTGATTTTCGGCAGGTTAGATGTCTTTTTCAGCTTCCCAGAGTCTTGAGGAAGGCTTCTGCAGGCTTTGCAGGCTGAAAACAAGGCCCGTTTCGTCACTTCCTATTTTTCCAGAAATACCAGAAGTGCCTAGTTTTCGGCCTGCAAAGCCTGCAGAAGCCTGCAGAAGCCTTCCTCAAGCCTCTGGGAGGCCGAAAAAGGCCTCAAACCAGCTGAAAATCAGCTGTGAGGCGCAGTGCAGGTAAGGGAGCGGTGAGAGTGGGGATTGTGTGTGCATGCATAGGGGGCATGGGGGGTGTGCATTGCCTTGTGGGTGCTGGCACGTGAGCGTGAGTGTGCAAGTGTGTGCACAATTTTTGGCACAGGAGCCCAAAAAGGTTAGCCACCATTGGCCTAAGATGAAGAGGGGGTGGCCCTGGGTCTTCCTCTGAATGCCCAGCCGGACTGTGCCCTTCCCCCATTTCTTCCACAGCCACCAGAGCCACACTCCCACTCCCTGTCAGCTGCTCAATCTCCCCCTCAGAATCAGACTCCAACAAGGGCATGACAGGCCTCCTGCAACACTTTGCAAGTGAAAACAGAGCTCAGGAGGGCCACATGTGGCCCTACCGAGCTCTGTTTTTGCTGGCAGAGGCACCGCAGGCTGGTCCCTTGCTGTTTCCTGATCTGGCTCCCAGGTCTTGAGTTTGACACCTCTGGATTAGGAGAAAGGCTGAGAGGCTTGTCTGTAAGGAGGGTCAAATGTGAAGATGGGATTGCCCCATTTTACATTGTTGTAGCCAAAAATCTGGCTCACTTAAAGCGATCAAATCACTTTGTAGCTTCAACATAAATGTATTAAGTCTGCAAACAATGATAAAGAAGTAAACAAGGTGCAAATTACAACATGACATCAGAATATTTTTAATAATCCCTCCTGAATAGCCTTTATCCCATCCTACTGGGTCAGAATAGCAGCTATATTATCTTTAAGATTTGGTCACTGAATGTAAACAATGTGATTTATTGGGTCATTGGTTTCTGTCTGATTCTCCCACCTGTGGCCACTCCGGATCAATTCAGCTTAGATTAGAATAACAGAGTTGAAGGACTTTGGAGGTCTTCTAGTCCAACCTCATAGAAGGAGACCCTACTCCACTTCAGACAAATGGCTGTGCAATCTCTTCTTAAAAGCCTCCAAAGATGGAGCATTCACAACTTCTAAAGGTGAGACATTCCACTGTCTCACTGTCAGGAAACATCTCCTTAATTCGAGGTTGGATCTCTCATTGATAAGCTTCCATCCGTTACTTATTGTCCTGTCCCTGGGTGCTTTGGAGAACAGGTCAACCCCAGTGGTGGGATTCCAATTTTTTTACCTCAGGTTCTGTGGGTGTGGCTTGGTGGGTGTGGCTTGGTGGGCATGGCAGGGGAAGGATACTGTAAAATCTCCATTCCCTCCCCACCCCACTAACCTGCTTTCCACCTCCATTCTCCTGTGCAGGACAACAAAAGAAAACCCAGCTGATCAGGTGAGACTCAATGGGAGGCAAAGAATAGATGGGGGCGGGGCCAGTCAGAGGTGGTATTCCGAACTACTCAACATTTCCGCTACTGGTTCTCCGAACTACTCAAAATTTCTGCTACTGGTTATCCGAACTACTCAACATTTCCGCTACTGGTTCTCCGAACTACTCAAGATTTCCGCTACTGGTTCTCCAGAACTGGTCAGAACCTGCTGAATACCACCTCTGGTCAACCCCCTCTTTTCTTGCAGCCCCTCAGATTTTGGAAAACTATCGTGTCACTTAGTCCTTCTCTTTGTCAGATGAGACATATACCAGTTTCTGAAACTGATCATTGTACGCTTTAGCCTCCAGTCCCTTAATCATCTTTGTTGCTCTTCTCTGCACTCTATCTGGAGTCTTAACATCTTTTTTATATTGTGGTGTCCAAAACTAGACCCAGTACTAATGCAGCATAAAGGGATCATAACACTTCATGTGATCTTGATACTATCTCTCTGTTGATGCAACCTAGGACTCTCCTTAACTTGAGTGGGGAGGAGACAAGTTTTGATGGATGCTAAAGGGCTGGGCCCACTGTATTTTATATTTTAGAAAACCCTGGGCCTGTCTTATTTACGCTTCTTTGAGAAGGGATCCTTGAATCTTTGGGTGTCTGCTGATTCTTACTTATGGAGCTTCGTCATGCTCTCTCCTCCTACAATACTTACCATAAACCCCCATCAGTATCACAGCCACCATCAAGAGAACGTTCCCAGTGCAGGAAAGCCGCAGAACAATCCAATGCCAAGAAGGGCATATTCTGTGATCTGCAAAATTCAAACAGAAACATTTGGAACATTACTCTAACCTAAGTGAATTGGAGCTTTTATCTTATGTATTTTGCAGATCACCTGACTAAATACTAAATAATAACAAAGTCATATTAGAAAGGCAAGTTATTGAATCTCTCAGCTCGGCATGTTCTCCTTGACCTTCCATTGGACATGTGATATTTCCCTTTTCTTCATTTTTGCTTTTTTATTTAATGAATAAAAATATCATTTAAAAAACTGTTGAATCAGGGTGATTTATGACTCACTTGAATGGTTGCTATTTTGATTTTTATGTATTCCCCAGCAGACTGCATTTTGTCCTGTATTAAGGTTTTTTTTTTAATGCTTTTAATCCATTTTAGTTAATCCAAATGTTACCAATAGAAAAGAATATTTGCAGCTCAGGGTTGAACTGTTGAGTCCCTGGTGCTCTGAGTTTTGTTGTTTTCTTACAGACATTTCATTACTGAAATAGGTAACATCATCAGTGCCAAAAGAAGTGGGATTTGTTCTCTGTTTATATATGATGGCTTGCCCTGTCAGTGTTGGTGGGAGTGTTGTTTTCTTCTTGCTAGTTTCTTGATTAAGCTGTAGTTTAGGGCTTGATTGTTTATCTGAGTTAGTAGTTCCTTAATTGGAGTATTGTTTACTGCTTGATTATTGGTGTGGTATTAATTCTGTTGTTAATCCCTGTTTCTTTGTATCTTGATTGCTAGCTGAGGAGATGTTTCCTTTTTAGGTTTTTGACTGTCTCTTTTGAATGATGTACAAATGTTGTTTATATTGATATGCCTATTGATGGCTAATTTGTCTGAATGCCAGGTTTCCAGGAATTCCCTACAGTTTTTAGACTTAGCTGGGTTTAAGATGCTCATAGTTTCCCAGTTGAAATTATAGTTAAATTTAAATGTTAATTGTACATAGTTGTGTTGTAAATAGCAAGGACATAAAATATATTAAAATAAATAAATTTCCAAACAATGGTACTGGCTATATTCAAATTCCCCCCCAAAAAAATTGTGTTAAAGATTATAAAACTTAGACAACTACAGAATAAAGGAAAAGGAAAAGAGAGGGGAAAAAGAAAAAATAGGAAACCTCCCTTTTCATTCCAAGCAAGTATAATATACATTAATAGCTTATTACTATTCCTTAAAATATAACCAAGTATTTCTTCATTTCATATCTTACCCAATTTCTATCGTTCCTTTCTATTGAATAGCAAAGTCCATTAAGGGTTAACAGAAATAACATTATATTACAATTTCTAGGAGCTGCTCATAAATCAACACATGCCAAATTATTTTGCTGTTTATACTGCACTCTGCATTGGACAAAGAATTTTAAATTTTGCTCGGATGAAATGCATGACTTCTTCTCCAGTTACATTTCTCTTAGCTTCTTGTTTTTGCTAATATGCCAAGTTAAGTTGAACTTGAGATTTCAAAAGAGTTTGAATAAAGTGAATTTTGAACTAAAATTTGAATGCATTTAAGGAGACATGCCGGAATATCAGATTCCCCCCCCCCAGTATAATTATCTGTTATGCATGCATTATTAGGGGAAGGGCAAAGGGCTGAATGTGACCACCCCTTGACTATAAAAAATTGCTATAAGATTGTAATTGGGCCCTTAGGTTAGCTTTCAAACCAAGGTCCTTATATCTTGGTACCAAAATAAAAGCATAATTTTGTATCACACCTTGTGTCTGGTGACTTCGCTCAGCTTTGACACCAAGCAAGAGCCCAGTTTTGGGGGCAACATCCACACCGAGGTCTGCACAGAACCATGTGGGCCACTGCATTTTGCACCAATTGGAGCTTCCGGATGATCTTTAAGAATAGCCCCATGTAGAGTGAGTTGCAATAATCAAGATGGGAAGTGACTAGGGCATGAATGACCGTGCAAAGGGATTGTCAGTCCAGGAGAGGGTGTAACTAGTGCACAAATTGCAGTTATTATAACTTTTTATGCATATTTTCCATCTCCAAGCTGTATAAACTTGGTTAGTGCAGGGGTGCCAAACTCGTGGCCTGCGGACTGGATGCGTCAAACACTGGCGACATCCATGTCTGATTTAGTAAAAAAAAAGTCGTGATATGTCATGTGATGACATGAGTTTGACACCCCTGTCTTATTGTCTATAAGCATATCAGGTGATGTGTGTTTGTGTAATGAGGGAGGGTGTGGCCTAAGGAGATCAACACCCTATATATATAAAAACATATATATATAATATAAACAAGGACAAATAGGCTGAAAAACAGCTTCTACCCCAGGGCAGTAGCTCTTTTGAATTCTGCTGTATAGTGCAGTGTTAGTGTGGTATCGGGGGTTTCCGGTTCAATGTGTGAACAGTGAAGGATGCGTGTTTGTGTTTATTTTCATGGTCATTATGTGCACTGAAGATGGTGTTTGATTTCACTGTATGAGGTGCAATGACAATAAACTAAACTAAACTAAACTAAACTTAACTATATCAAGCTGTGCACAATTATTAGGCAGCTTTTTTTCCTCAGGCAAAATGGGCCAAAAAAGGAGAATTAACTGACTCTGAAAAGTCAACCATTGTAAAAAGTCTTTCAGAGGGTTGCAGCACTCTTGAAATTGCTAAGATATTGGGGCGTGATCACAGAACCATAATTTTTTTTTTGTTGCAAATAGTTAGCAGAGTTGCAAGAAACGTGTTGAGAAAAAAAGACGCGCATTAACTGCCAAAGATTTGAGAAGAATCAAATGTGAAGCTACCTAAAATCCATTGTCCTCCAGTGCTGTCATATTCCAGAAATGCAACCTACCTGGAGTGCCCAGAAGTACAAGGTATTCAGTGCTCAGAGACATGGCCAAGGTAAGGAAGGCTGAAACCCAACCACCACTGAACAAGACACATAAGTTGAAGTGGCAAGACTGGGCCAAGAAATATCTGAAGACAGATTTTTCAAAGGTTTTATGGATTGATGAGATGAGAATGACTCTTGGAAGACCAGATGGATGGGCCTGTATCTGGATCAGTAATGGGCCCAGAGTTCGACTTCTACTCAGGAGCCAGCAAGGTGGAGGTGGCATATTGGTATGGATTGGTATTATTAAAGATGAGCTAGTTGGACCTTTTCGGGTTGAAAATGGACTCAAAATCAACTCCCAAACCTACTGACAGTTTTTAGAAGACACTTTCTTCAAGCTGTGGTACAGAAAAAGTCTGTGACTTTCAAGAAGACCATGATTTTTATGCAGGACAATGCTCCATCGCATGCATCGAAGTACTCCACTGCGTGGCTAAGTAGTAAAGGCCTTAAAGATGAAAGAAGAACGACATGGCCCCCTTCCTCACCTGATCTAAACCCAATTGAAAACTTGTGGCGTCTTCTTAAATGGGAGATTCATGGTGAAGGAAAACAGTACACTTCTCTGAACAGCGTCTGTTATTGAAAAGAAGGGTAATTATATTGGTCATAGGGCGGGACAAATGTTTATTTGTATGTTTTGAGTTGTTTGTTTGTTCTTACTTTAACAGATGCAAATAAATGAGTGAGATGGGCAAATTTTTGGTTTTTCATTTGGTTGCATAATAATTCTGCACACTAATAGTTGCCCAATAATTGTGCACACATATTCTCCTAAGAAACCCAAACTCTCACTTTTACTTTCTTAAATATTCAGGTTTGAGGTTTAGTAATGTTTTGGATTGACTAAGAACACTGTAGTTGTTCAATAATAAAATCAATCCTCCAAAAGACAACTTTCCTAATAATTGTGCGCACAGCGTAGAAACCATCCAGAGCAGTAGTTGCCAACCAGTGGGCCAGGGACCACTGGTGGTCTGCGAGAAAATTTTGGTGGTCTGCAGAGAAATGTCACCCCCAAGGCACCCCCACATGGCCCGTGGAAACACAAGGCTTGTATCGCTTGCGTTGTGAACAACATAAGGTAGTGAGGGGAGGGGGGGGGACTTGCTCCACTCGCCCCACGTGCCTCTCTGGCCACTGGGCTGCTTCTTTCCGCTTCTTTCTTGCTTGTGGCTGCATGCAAGGAAGGCAGCAAAAGTCTTTCTTTCTCTCCCCCAAACTTCTGCCAGAAATGAGTATTTGGGACCCTGCAAGGCATCCTGCTCCAAGAGGCTGCGCCGCATGATGAGTCTCATAAAGACTCATTTCTGGGGGAGAGAAAGAAAGACTTCTGCTGCATCTGTTGCTTTCCTTGCATGAAGCCAAAAGTCTCTCTCTCTCTCTCTCCCCCTCTCTCCCTCTCTCTGTCTCCTGAGAATGGAGCTGGAGATGGTATCCTGCGATCCCAAATAAAGAATGATCGATCAGTAGGAAAACGGGGTGGGGAATTTTCCTGCAGACTTTTTTGGGATTTTCCCAGGATCTCTGGTCCGTGGGACTTAAAATTATGAGTTTGATGGTCTCTGAGGTCCAAAAGATAAGCGACCCCTGATCCAGAGAGTACTGTAAAGCACAATGGAGTGTACATAAGTACTATTGCTATTGGAAAAACAGCCAGATTTTCAGGGGTTTCTAGGATATTATCAAGGTAGGAGCCATATCAGACTCTGGGATGATGATGTTCTAGAACATGGGTGTCGTCGCCGAAGAAGCCCAAACCGTCCGCAGTTTTGATCCGTGCTCGCTGCTGGAGCACTCTGAGCCACCTGGATTCGGGGCTGAAGCCACCCCATAAAGGTGGTGAAGAAGGGGGAGCCGTCAGCGGGGTTAAGGAGAGCCGCATCTCTCCTCCTTGGCTGGCCATTACTCCCTTTCCCAAAGGCGGTTGCAGCGGTGGTCAGAAATGGCCACTTCAAAGAAGAACCCGACCGGACAAGATTGTGCAGGAGGAAGTTTAAAGGAGAAAGTTTGACTGACCAGGTTGAATGGAGAACATCTATTTAAGGTACCTGGAACCTAAATTTTAAAGACTAATACTATTCCTAAAAAGATTTTAAACTGCAAAAAAGAAAGGGAAAGGAAACGGAAACGGAATTGGCTTTTTTCCCTCTAACATCGACAGTTTTCACTGACTTGGAACATTAAGAAGAAGAGATTCAAATAAGAAATTGATACTAATCCACTTTGATATTAATAGGCTATTTCTAGCTGAAAATAAAGTGTCAAAGGGATAAAGATTCTTGGATAATTTAAAAACTTTCTTTAAAAAAGAAAAAGAAAGCAGTGGAGGAAAAAAAAAGGAAAAAAGAGGGTGGAATCTGGAAAATGGAGGAGACCACCTGGAACTTTAAAAAAATTGATAGTGGAATTTTAACAAGGCTTGCAAAAGATACATTGTAGCTGACAAGAGAACAAAGCCCCTGGAAAGAGAAAGAGAAAGTGAGAAGTGAGAAAAGAAGCAAGAAACAGTTTTGGATTATTGGATGATTCCTGGAACTTTGGATGGAGGATCCCAATGAAATAAAATAAAATCAATTGGGGGTTGTTTAAAATTTTTTTAAATGGCATCACTCCTTGAAGAGTTAAAAATGAGACTTTAAGAACAAAAAGAAGAAGCACAAGATGGAAAAGGATCTTTTGGCTTCGTATTTCAATTTTTATAAATGGAGATCTTGAACTATGAAAAACAACAAGAAACGTTGGCAGAACAAGAAGGGCGGGACAACGAAGAAGCCATCTTCAGTGACCAAGCAATTTTAAGCGGGGTAAAAAAGGGAAAGGGGGGAAAGGAAGTTAAAAACTTAAGTATTGAAGCAATAACCAAAAAAAAGAGTAATTTGAAAAGTAATCATAATATCAGGAAGAAGCAAAAGGGAGGATCACAGAAGGGAGAATCAGATAGAAAAGGGAATAAAGAGGGGAGGGAGAAGAAGAGAGGGAAGAGGGAAAGGAAAAGAAGCTACAAAAGACAGAAACAAGATATAGAGGTACAGGAAAAACGTAGAAGAATTAAAGTTATAAACCCATTTAAAAGACACAGAGACAATGGTTAAAATTTAACTTAAGGAGAGAATTCTGCAAAGGTGCATGGGATAGCATTGTTATATAATATGTTAGATGATTAAAGTGATAGAAAAAAATTCTACCAATGTGTAGTGGAATATTTGTTTGTAAAGAGAATAAGGCTCTCAATGATTTAAAAAGAACGTTTAAAAAAAAACGGAAAAGAAACACGGAAGATTTTTATCAGTTGATAAGATGAACTTGAATAAGAATAATAACTTTATTGACTACTGTTAATAACTATTGTTTTTTTTTTTTATTTAAAGACAGTAATAAATATAAAATGAAATATAGATGATTAAAGTAAAAGACAATTGATATTACTAGGTAATGTTTGTTAAAAGAAATAGAAATGTAAAAGATTGTTATTAATATTAATGGCAGAGCTGTACTTGAATAGAATAATTATTCCATTTACTATTGTTATACATATATACGCAGATATATATACTTGTTTTTTGAGGTTTTCGCGGGTATTTGTATGTGGATCTTTGGTTATTCGGGTTTTCTCCCGCGTAAAATTGGAAGTAT
>NW_020716837.1:901818-939540 GCF_900518725.1 Notechis scutatus
GGAGGAGGAGGAGGAGGAGGAGGAGGAGGAGGAAGAAGAACATTCTAAGATCCATTTTATTTTTTATGTCACCATTATTGTACCTTTTGTAACAGAAGCTCAAAGTGACGTACTTATTGCTCCCTCCTCTTGTCACAACAATCATATGAGGTAGTTTGGCCTGAGGGAGAATGAATGGATTTCCCCGCTCCTCATCCAACATCTAGGCAATACAATAGTTCTGTTTCGCTGTCCTGCTCATGGAATTTGCCTAATCTGTTTTAAAGTCATCTGGGCTGATGGCCTTCAACTTATAACCAATGAATTCCCTACAGGAGTTATATGCAACATGGAAAATGTGTTTTTCCCCTTTTAAATTCAGTATAGGAAACATATAATTAAGCTCTGATCATGAGAGTCTGGGGACACTTTAACTATGTTTGGGTACTTACAAGAAGAACAGGAAAAAGGTCTATACCAGGGGTGTCAAATTCAAGGCCCGTGGATCGGATTTGGCCTGCAGGGTGTTTAAATCTGGTCTATGGGGCTGGCCTAGAAATATCAAAGGACCAGCCCGCGGTGCCTCTGCTGGTCAAAAGAGGCTGGTCATTTTTGGCCAGGAGGCCGGGGAGGCCGAAAACAGACCATGCAAGGGCTTTCTGGGGCCTTTGTATGGCCCATTTTCAGCCTGGAGAGCGCTGCAGGAGGCCAGGGCAGCCGAAAATGTGTTGCGGGGAGCCACATGCGCCCCAACCTCTGTTTTGGCTGGCAGGGTGCTGCAGGAGGCATCTGTCCCATCTCTCCACCACTTTCCCCCCTTCCAATCCACTGAGGGGAACTACAATGCTGATCTGGCCCTCAAAGAAATCCAGTTTGACACTCCTGGTCTACACCAAAGAACTAAGGGCTTTTGCTGAGTATGGTGTAAATACACCTCCCAGAACCAATGAGTGATTAATGTGTAGAATTGTGTCAGGAAGTTCCAGATACGATGATAATAACTGCCTAACACACTTTGTCAAGTTAATTAGGGAAACAAAAGAGAATTCTTTGTCTTCCAATGAGTCTACAACAATTTCCAGACTTCCGTAATTTTGAGTTACTCAGAGAAGGTAAGAAAATGTGATTTTTGTCTCCAGATTCCAAATTATTAGAAAAGATCTCAGTTTCATCTATTCTTGACCCACTGAAATGGCATGAGGTTTTGGGCCTTATAGATCTCATTAATTGGCATTATTCATAACGGGTGAATTCCATATGGTCATAGGTTCCTTCCAATTCACAGTAAACAACTTGATGTGTCCTGCTAAGACAGAGTTTTACAATCATAATTTATTGCTCAAAAGTCATGGTTGGTTTTCCACAACTTGCTAAAAATGAGACATGGTTTTAGCCCTTTTCCTTTGATGTTCTGAATGTTAGATAATTGGACAGCGGGCTCAATTATTTCTTCTCTTTTGGCCGAAGGGTAATAGTAAAAAGCACTGAAAGAGGAATTTAGCAAATGCCTTGCTGAGCCCCCAAATTCAGAGATTAGTGGAAGAAAGTAGAGGCAGTAGATGGCCCTGAGAAAACGAAGTTGTCAGCATTCCAACGAAACTCCCCATTTCATTCAGCACTCAGAAACAAAGTTCATCCAAGTAAGAATTTATTAGAGAAATCAGACTGGTGCATCTGGGCAAACCCGAATCTGAGAGTTCCGGGTTTTCCCTTTGTAATTGAAAATCAAAATCACATCCCCATATTTTATTCAGAAGCTTCCACGCTGCCAGAAGCAAACATTGTGTGAAGACTTAAAAGGCATCTAAGATGCTTCCATAGCAATCTGACTCATGGAAGTACATTGGTGTGGTTCTCTCTTAAAACATCCGCTTTCTTTTCAAAATATCCTACTGATCCTAGAGTTATCCTTTGCTGGTCTTTCCCAGAAATATCCATTTCCCCCCCCCTGTGTTTTAATCTCTGTGGATCTGTTGGTTTTTGTTGTTTGAATGTTTGAAAAAATCTGGGATTTTTTTTCATCCCTAAAATATTTGACTCTGGTTAGCTGGCTAGGGGTGGCATTGGGAGAGATGAGGAAGGTGAGGTAGAAGGAGACCTTTGATTTAGAACAGGGGGGGTCAAACTCACGTCACGGCAGCGTCACATGACATATCGGGACTTTTTCCCCCTTTGCTAAACTGGGTGGGGGTGGGGCCAGCATGTGACGCATCAGACCCATGGGCCGTGAGTTTGACACCCCTGTGTCAACTCATACAATATTTGCCAACAGAAAGGGAGGGGGAAGCAGTGGGAAGCTTGCATTCCATACATATTTTCAAAGATAGTGATTAGGTGACTGAAGTTTCTGGTGCACGTAATTCTAATTGGAGAATATGATTGATGACTCTTGGCTATGGATGTGTCCCATTGGAGAATATGAATTATGATACACCCAGGGGGGTGGGGGGAAACCAGGGTCAAGGGTGACAATGAATTATGTGTCTCAGAGTTGGCTACACCCAGGCAGTGCCGGACATGTAAATTCCCAATAAATCTTTTTGGAGTTTGGCTAGAGACTCGTGATTTAAATGGGGTTAAGTGTCGAAATCCTGACAGCCTGATTTAGAAGATAATGCAGTTGTTTTCTAAATCAAAAGGGGAAAGGAAGGCCAAAGGAAGTCCAAGATGTTGGGAATGTAAGTCACCTAACAGCTATTTGGGTTGGAAATATATAAACCAGGACAGACATTTTAATACTGTATTTATAAGAGAGTCCTGGAGGTGTAATTGGGTATGATTTCTCAAACGGCCATAAGATGGAGCCAGAAACCTGGGTTGTCTTAGTCTTAATCTCAGAAGAGAGTGTGTCTCAGTGAGTCTGTTTTTCCTTCTGTTGGAAAGTATTGCTGTTCCTCCATTTTTCCTAATTGACTGTTATTCATGGATTTGATGTAAGTCTGTTACTGAACTGTTTTTGACACTGGACTTTGTTATTGGATTATTCCTGGATTGGAAACTGACTGATTTAACCTGTGAATGACTTTGGACTGCTTGTTTTTGAACTTTGCCTAAAACCTTTATTGAAAGTAAAAAGACCTACATTTACTGTACAGTGTATCTGTGTGCTGTGTGTGTATTATTCAAACACTACTCTCAAATACGTCTCCCTGTAGGCGCTAATTCTCCTCACGGGGAATTACCTGAACAAAAGACACCCATGACACTGGTGTGCATGGAGAAACACAAAGAACGGAGGAGTGCTGAAGGTAGTCCGAAAATCTTCAGTATGATGACCCCTTTGGTCCATCATCTCATGGATGGAGGCGAAGCTGTCCATTCCACTTATCGATCAAGAACCAAGCATGAACCTTCTCTCTAGCAAAATTTGCTTTAGGAAAAGTGAAGAGTTCAGCATTCGTGTCGCCATCAAAGAATGCTATGAGGCCTTGTGAATAATCCAGAGAAACTCGGATCCTTTTCGGAGGATGGCACACTGTCAAATTTGTTCTGGGATGGGTGATCGCGTCATACCGTCCCCCATGTCCCTGGATTCCCCAGTAGCCCCCATTATTATCGTAATGAATCGGCGAGTTTCTTTTTGAAGATTCCCTTACAATTCCCACCCCCCACCACTCCCCTCCCTCCACCACCTCTACCACCCAGCATATCTTCCCAGAGTTGAAGCTCTGATGGCTTATGACACAGGACATAGCGTCGAATCTCAGAGGACTGGCATTCACATGCTGTTGCATGCCTTTCCATCTCACACTTTTCAAATCAGCAGATACGTAGAGGTTGGGACTAGCTGTGTTTGGATCCAGAGTCAGATGCGCTGTGTGGAAGAAAGAAAAGTTGCTGAGGGAGAAGGAATTGCCAACTTTCTCATGCCACCTGGTTTATTTAATTAATAAGAAATATTGTAACTGGTGGTCAAGTTATGCTAAAATTATATCTTCTAAAAGGCGAAGAGGCTTGCTCACCCAACTGGTAGCTCTATCTTTTTCAAAAAAAATAATAAAATAAAATAAAAGCCCTATTCCAATGATGGGGAAAAAATAAGTTAGTTTCTTTAATCCCTGGAAAACCTGGAGGCGAATACTCAAGAAAAGTAAGTTGGCTTAAAAAAAAATATCTTAGCTAATTATTAGATGAAGGCTTTCTAACTGGGAGCCCTGGGAGCAAAGTAAATTTAGCCAAGAAATTATAGACAATTACATCCAAGAGTTTAATTTCAATATAATTTCAAATCATAGTTGTTCTTTGCTGCCTCTGCCTCTGATTCTGCTTCCTCCTCAGAGCCTTTCAAACATGACAATAATTTCATATCAAAACTGTTAACTTAATAATTAATATTAATACAAATTATGTATCCTGGTTATTCCAAATTCCTATATGTTGTTTTTATATCAATCTCTATATTCTTAAGATCACTTTTGATTATGAATATATATGACTAGTTGTATTTGCAGTGTTTAACAAATTATATATAACCATTCATAAATTCATGTTAATTTATATTCCCTCTTGGTTATCCCCTTTTTAGTTCTTAGCTGTGCCACTAGCATGTTTAAAACAAAGTCCCTTTTGTTAGGAATGTAAGTCACCTAACAGTTGAGTTGGAAAACATATAAACCAGGATAGACATTTTAATACTGTCTCTTTAAGGGAATGCTATAAATTGTATTTGGGTGTGGTTCCTCAAACGGCCATAAGATGAAGCCAGTAACCTGGGTTGTTTTGTCCTGTTGTTGAGAGTGTTGCTGTTCCTGCATTTTTCCTTATTGACTGTTACTGATCGTCGTTATTCTTGGATTTGATGTGAGTCTATTTACTGAACTGTTTTTGATACTGGACTTTGTTATTGGATTATCCCTGGACTGAAAACTGACTGCTTTAACCGTGAATGACTTGGACTATTTTGTTGAACTTCGCTTAGCTGTTTACTGGAAGTAAAAAACTACATTTTTACTATACAGTGTATCTGTGTGCTGGTTGTGTGCTATTCTTCACCACTCTCACTACATCTCCCTGTGTGTGCTCATTCTCCTAACGGGGAATTACCTAAACACTGGTTATGGGCCCAGGCCATACCTGGCTCAGATAACTGAGAGTTAGTGTGAATACACAGTATTGTATACAGACAGCTCTTTACTGTAATTGTGGTTTACTGTCCTGGTAAAGATGGCACAAGACACTTGAACAAGTCTATCACTGATAACCCGGTTGTATGGAACAAACTATATATCCTGGTCTATGAAGTGCAGTCTACTTCTGCGTAAAGAAGGTTTATGGAATGTAGTTCAAGACCCACCGGATGTAAATGCTTGGGATCCAGAAAATGAGGATGATGCCAAGAAACTTGCTGACTTTAAACAGAACAATGAACGAGCTCTTTGTATAATTGGACTAACACTGAGTGACCAGCAGCTTGTCCATATTCGTGGAAAGAGTCTGCTGCTAGGTGTTGGGAGAATTTGAAGAGGATTTATGTTCCTGACAGTGTAGGTGCACACATACATCTTACATGTAAACTGTTTAGAGCACGTCTTCTGAAAGGTGGAGATATGTTAGCTCATTTGAACTTCATGAAAAGAACTTTTCAAGAGCTACATGAAAAGGAACTGATATTTTCAGAGCTGCATCAAGTTTACATCATTCTTTCCTCATTGGATGAAAGTTATGATGATTACATATCTTCACTGCCCAGAGATAAACCGACATTGACTGACAGAACTGGAAGGTTGTTAGAAGAGGCAAGAAAACGGCTGGATAGGGACCAACTGAGGAAAGAATAACCACAAGAGGAGGATTTGTGTTCAACTGCCTATACTGTTAGGAAATGTTTTTCTTGTGGGGCTAGGGGACATATAGCTAGATTCTGTAAGAAGGGAAAACGACAAGATACTGGTAATCACCAGAAGGCAAAGAAGAATGTTAATTTAGCTATGTCTAGCAATTCAACTGTAAACCATGATTTGTGGGTTGTTGATAGTGGAGCATCGCAGTGCATTACCAAAGATAGAGAGAGGTTTGTAAAGATGTCTATGAGTAAGCAACATGTATCATTGGCAAATGGATGGAAGATGATAGCAGTGTATCTGTGTGCTGGTTGTGTGTTATTCTTCACCACTCTCACTACATCTCCCTGTGTGTGCTCATTCTCCTAACAGGGAATTACCTAACAGGGAATTACCTCAACACCTTTCTAATCTCATTTTAGTACAAACAAAATAATATTCATCCTATTTACATTTAGCAAATTATTCTAGCAATAATATGATCACATTTAACTAATAGCCTATTTGGGAAGCCAGATTCATTCAACAACGATGGCAAGAAAGTTCGTAAAATGGGGCAAAACTCACTTAAGAAATGTCTCACTTAAGAGCAGAAATTTTGGGCTCCATTGTGGTCATAAGTCAAGGGCTACCTGTTTATGAACTTTTATGCTGCATCTCTTTGAAAGTGGAGATGGAAAGCATCCCATTTTAGTGTATGCTGGAAAAGGCAGGCCTTACCTGTTACACTGTCCTTAGCTGATCCGCAAGGAATACAATTCTTGACGCAGCTGGGGATTGGCTTCAATAGATGATTCGGAAGACCGGCATTCTGTGAACCTTAAGAAATAAGTCAACTTTAGAGCCTGGATGCCATCCAAGATCATTTATCCTGGTTCACAAAACAAACGCCTCCACTAAATAGAAAACATTGGAATCTTGTAGGTTTTGTTGTTGGTTTAAAGAGTTATTTTAAAAATAAAAGCCCTATGAATAAGAGCAAAACATTGCAAACTACATTTGTCTAGGATTGTTATTATGATTAATCTTCAATCAGTGGTGGGATTCAAATTCTTTTACTACCGGTTCTGTGGGTGTGGCTTGGTGGGCGTGGTGTGGCTTGGTGGGTGTGGCTTGGTGGGCGTGGCAGGGAAAGGATACTGCAAAATCCCCATTCCCTTCCCACCCCACTAACCTGCTTTCCAGCTCTGTTCTCCTGTGCCAATCAGCTGGGACCCAGGAGGCAGAGAACAGATGCCAGTCAGAGGTGGTATTTGCCAGTTCCCTGAACTACTCAAAATTTCCTCTACCTGTTCTCCAGAACTGATCGGAAACTGCTGAATACCACCTCTGTCTTCAATTTGATTCACAAATTGGCTCAAAAACTGGCTCTGTTGTAAGTGGGCTGGATGGCTGTATGAGAATATATATGTATATTCACTCGGACTGATGGATTGCATATTGAGAGTCTATTCAGATCTGTGCAGTTGCATTTCAGCAAATGGGGTGGGAAAAACATAAAGTGCTGTGATGTTCTCGCTATATTTTCTGATCATCCAGTATATCTTAGAACATTCATTGGAGTACATGCAGGTAGCCATCAACATATGACTGCAGTTGAGCCCAAATTTTGGTGTTGGGTCAATGAGGTCATTAAATGGGTCATCATATGATTGTGCCTGATTTCATGATTTTTGTGTGTGTGCTGCAACCATGAAGACAATAGACATTTTTTTTCTGGAAACTGGAAGTAAATGCGAATTTCCAACCAATAACGTCTTAAATGGTGGTCACCTGACCACAGGATCTTGCAAAAAGCCATAAAGGTGGGCCAGTTGCCAAGCGCCCAAATCCAACCACATGACTTGGGGGGAAGGGGCTGTCCAAACTTCAAAACGGTCGTAAATAGCTCCAGGAAGGTCTGTCATAGCAATGAATGATCACCAACCAAGTGGTCATAAGTCAAGGGCTACCTGTATTGAGGGCAAATTGTGCTACTGTGCTAAAAATATTACCTGAGTAGTAGAAATAATCTTAAACCATCATTATGGCAGCGTTCCAACTAACCAACTCCAAACCAATAAACTCCAAGACAAATATTTCCTCAAAGGTCCATTTTATTACAGTGTCATATTGGCACATCTGGGAAAAGCCGAATCTGAGAGTTCTGGGTTTTCCCTTTCCCCCAAAAAATTAAAGATCCATCCCCTGCATCCATCAGTCCATCACATGGCCCAATCATTTCTTCGTCCCAACTGGAGACATCCCTCCACTCACTCCCCTCCAGGTGCAGGGCAACAGGTCCTTGACTCTCTGAGAAAGAATGTTGTTGTGTCTAATCTTCTACCCCGCCATGAAATACCCCCTCCCAAATTCCCAGGCACTGAATGTGGCAGCCTCAAAGCATCCAAGAGAAAAATGGCTTCCAAGGCTGACACATTGTTTATCTGCATCATTCCTGTTTAGCAGATGAGTTGTACTTATAGCACTTAGACTTATATACCATTTCACAGTGCTTTACAGCCCTCTCTAAGCGGTTTACAGAGTCACCCTATTGCCCCACAACAATCTGGGTCCTCATTTTACCCACCTTAGAAGGATGGAAGGCTGAGCCAGTCAGGATCGAACTTACGGCAGTGAGCAGAGCCAGCCTGAAATACTGCCTTCTAACCACTGTGCCACCACATCTATATGGTAGCAGGAGAGAACGATGACAGGTTGAAGGAACAAAGCAGAACATTTCTTACCTGGAAGAATGAGAACAATCAAAAGCACAGCCAGGACCACATTTCCTACAGTCGAAAGGCCAAACAAAATTTTCCACAGGAGAAGGTTCCTCGGAGGATCTGGGATTAGAAGGGAATTGTGAAGTTCATCATCCGTTCCTTAATTTACATCAAGTATTGTAACTTAAACATCGATTCCCAATGGAAAGGTGGGTAGGTGACTGAAAGGTAGGTGACTGAACGCCCAGGCGTAGGAAGACATATAAACGACCCCACAAAAAAGGTGCCAGATTTTGAACTATCCCCTCAGCTATGGACAATCCTGAATAGGATTTACACCTCACATGGCGTCTGCCGGGACTCTCTGTATAAATGGGGTGCAGTATTCTCCCCTCAGTGTGACTGCGGGGACCCACATCAAACTCTAGATCACATCGTGACCAGCTGTAAGCTGATCCAGTATCTTATTTTTAAAAAAATATAAACGATGCTGTGTTTCAATGGTTCAATGGCCTCGACCAGGAGTCCCCAAACGTGGCAATTTGAAGACTTGTGGACTTCAACTCCCAGAATGCTGGGAATTGAAGCTCACAAGTCTTCAAGTTGCCAATTTGGAGTCCTCTGGCCTAGATATTGGTATTTAAACTTTTGATGTTTCTTATGTGTAGAATTAAAATACAACATAGGGCTGAGCTCTTTCTATTAGGAATTAACATTAGGAAATATGATAAAGAAAATATGTACTTAATGATCCATGTAATTACGGCAGCAAGGTTGGCATATGCAACGAATTGGAAAAATAAAGATATTCCAAATGAATCGGAAATATTGAGGAAAATTACAATATGCGCAGAAATGGATAAATTAAAAAAAAGAACTAAAAAAATAAGGAGGATTCGGAATATTATAAAACATGGGATAAATTTTCTGGTTGGCTAGAGACGAGGAAGATCTATGAGAACAAGGAATGACTATATGTATATTTAAAGTGCATAGATGGAAATTATGTAATATTACTGAATTTAGCAAAGTAAAGACAATGATTGATGTTAGGAAAACTGTACCATGTTCAACCTTTTTAATGTAAAAAGGTTGTTTGTTTATTTGTTTAATAAAGAAAAACTTTAAAAAAAACCCTTCTGACATTTCTTCTTCATCATCATCATCACCACCATTTTAGCCATTGTCTATCCACCGCAGGACCAAAGCCTCTTCCGCATGCTTCCAACCAATATGGTCCTGAGTTTTCTTTTGCCAATTGGGCCCGCAATACTTGCTGATCTCATTGATCCATCTTCTTTTAGGTCTCTTTCGTGGATGCTTTTTATCAAGTGGGATCCATTCTGTGACTGCCTTGGTCCACCTGTCATCAGTCTGTCTTGCTATGGGACCAGCCCATTTCCATTTCATTTCTTTTACTCTCTTGATGGCATCGTATGCTTCCGTTTGTTCTCTAGTCCATGTGCAAGTCTTTCTATCTTGTCTTGTGATGATGAGCATGTATCTTTCCGTGGCTCTTTGTGCCACTCCTAGCCTTTGTATCGATTGTGAGATTAGCATCCATGTTTTTCCGGCATTAGTTGGAGCAGGTAGTACACACTGATCGAAAACATTTCTCTTCAGGCATAGGGGGAGGCTGTTTTTGAAAATTATGCTTAGCTTGGCAAATGCCTGCCAATCACATTTAACACTCCATTGCATCATCTTCCATTGAGATGCATTAGCCAAAGTATGACATTTTGATATTAATATTGTATTATGTTTTACTAGCCCAGGTGAAATGTTAATATATATGGCTAGCCCATGTATGATATGCCATAAATAAATTAGATATTGTAACATAAAAGTTCTTGAGCAGGTTGAAATCCACCTGAACCCACAGGAATTTACTTCTTGACTATGGGCTGATCATATTCCCTCTCTCAGCCCAGTCTACCTTAAAGGGATATTTCAGTTGCGGGGGGGGGAAACTGGCAGGGGTGCTGTGTACACTGTTGTGTGTACCTGGAAGCATGAAGTGAGTAAGGCAACAATAACAAAACACTACTACCATTCATCCAGAGAAGCTTTTTCTTTAAAAAAAATTGCAACCAAGCTTCCCAACTCAGCGTTAAATAGCTTACTTGTTTACACATATTTTGGAAAAGCTTTATGTGACATATGAGCCAGTGATAAGAGAGTGACAAAAATTAGATCTCAGGGGCACAAAGAGTGACCTGTGGTTCTTGGCTTGGAGTGTGGGAGGATAATTTTACAGAGCATAGAATGATTCCAGAGAGGGGGACGTTTTGCTTCGTTACCCATGGCCCGGACCTTACTGTCCTGAGTTCAGATTCTACAAAGTTGAGGTATTGTAGACAGATGCAGCTTCTCAAAGAAAATTAAGGGGATGAGGTATGAGTGCTTTCGATCTTTCCTAGGAGAGATATCTTCTAATCTAGGGCATGGCCAAATGGCTCTGTTCACCTGCACGCACCTGTCCTTCTGCTAGCCTAAAATTTGCTGTCCAGATTTCCAAGCCCCAGGAATGAGACAGGTGGAGGGGTCTGTCCTTAAAGTGTTAAGGAGAGACCAGCAATGGAAGACGATTGGTGGATTCCCCCAGCTGTATTTCTCTTTGTCACAAGGCTGACACTGGGTGTCCGCAATAAAAATAGCTGCAGCCCTTTACAATATAAAAGTAGTCCTCGACTTACGGCCACAATCGAGCCCAACATTTCTGTTGTTAAGCAAGACATTTGTTAAGTGAATTTGGCCCCATTTTATGACCTTTGTTGCCACAATTCTTAAATGTTAAAAACTGCAGTTGTTAAGTGAATCTGGCTTCCCCATAGACTTTGCTTGTCAGGTCATCCAGGGGGAATCACGTGACCCTGGAGCTCTGCCACCGTCATAAATATGAGCCAGTTGCCAAGCATCCGAATTTTGATCACATGACCAGGGGGATGCTGTGACAGTTTTTAAGTGTGAAAAATGGTCATAAGTCACTTTTTTTTCAGTGCCACTGTAACTTTGAATGGTCACTAAGCAAACTGCTGTAAGTTGAGGACTACCTATAAAGGCAGATGAAAAAACCCTAACCCTAACCATCTGCCCTACAGGAGAAAGCAAACCCACCCTAAGAAGACACCACACAAATATTGGAACAGAGGTGAATCTGCTGGAATTTCCCACTCAGAGCTTCTCTCCAGCCAGCGCCAGCAAAGTCCATCATGGGACACAGTAACTTCATTTTCCACTCACATGGAGGAAGACAAATTAGACTATTACAAATGTGGGAGAAGTCAATTATGTTCTTGATATGCATTCTTCCCTACAATCTGCTATTTTTAAAAAGTATAGTAGAAATGACCAGAAAAAGAAACTAACTTTTTTGCAAGTTTCTCTTCCTCCCACATAGATGAAATTATAATCTCAAAGAAAACAAGTTTATCTTGAGAGATCTATGGTCATAGGGATGTGAATCTGTATTCCTTTTCTTCCACTTTTCTTTACTTTCTTTTTCATCTAAGATTACTGGATCATTAGGTGATAGAGAAAGAGGAAAACAATACTGTAGATAATTTGATGGGGCAAGAATGGGATTACTTGATTTCTCTGAAGCACATTTTCCAAAACAAGAAACCAAACACTTTATACAGTGCTGTGCCAGGAAGAGAAGGAAACTTAATATCGGAAATTCATTCTGTAAAAACTTCCACTGGCATGACAAGTTGTCATACGATTTTATTTATTTTTATTTTTTTATTTATTTGATTTGCCAATTGTTTACAAGATAATAAGTATAAGTGTATACATAGTTGTGAATACATGAAATGGGTACATATAAGAAAAATAAAAGAAGAATAAGAAACAATAGGACAGGGACGGTAGGCACGTTGGTGCGCTTATGCACGCCCCTTACAGACCTCTTAGGAAAGGAGTGAGGTCAATAGTAGACAGTCTAAGGTTAAAGTTTTTGGGGTTTGGGGAAGAAACTACAGAGTCGGGTAGAGTATTCCAGACATTGACCACTCTGGTGCTGAAGTCGTATTTCCTGCAATCAAGTTTGGTGCGGTTAACTTTGAGTTTGTATCTATTGTGTGCTCTTGTGTTGTTATGGTTGAAGCTGAAGTATTCATTGACAGGTAGGACATTGCAATGTATGATTTTATATACCATGCTTAAATCAGACCGAAGACGGCGTAATTCAAGGTTTTCTAGTTCTAGAATTTCAAGTCTGGTGGCATAAGGTATTATACAACGAGTAGAGGAGTGGAGAACTCTTCTTGTGAAATATTTCTGGACTTTCTCAATTGTGCTAATATCAGATACGTAATGTGGGTTCCAGACTGATGAACTGTATTCGAGTATTGGTCTAGCAAATGTTTTGTATGCTCTGGTTAGTAGTGTGATATTACCAGAGAAAAAGCTACGTAGGATTAGGTTAACAACTCTTAATGCCTTTTTGGCTATGTAGTTGCAGTGGGCTCTAGCACTTAGATCATTAGAGGTGAGTATTCCAAGGTCCTTTACAGAGCTTGGGTCATCAACAAGATCTTGACTATTCAGCTTGTATTTTATTTTCTGATTTTTTTTTTGCCAATATGTAAGACAGAGCATTTATTTGTTGAGATTTGAAGTTGCCATTTGTTTGACCATTCTGATACATAGTCAAGATCTTTTTGTAGGGTAGCAGTATTGTCTGTGGTATTGAACAGCTTTACATCATCAGCGAAAAGAACGCAATTGCTCTTAATATGATCACAGAGGTCATTTATGTAGAGTATGAAGAGAGTTGGTCCTAGAACACTGCCCTGGGGGACACCACTATTGACAGGTACAGAATTTGATAGGACGCTCCCAATTTTGACCATTTGTTGTCTGTTTGCCAGGAATGCTTCTATCCAGTTATTCAGTTGTCCAGAGATACCATAGGATTTTATTTTTAGGAGTAGTTTGTCGTGTACCACTGAATCAAAGGCTTTACAGAAGTCTATGTAGATTGCGTCTATTGCTTTGCCCTGGTATGACATAGAATAGAATACTTTTATTGGCCAAGTGTGATTTGACACACAAGGAATTTGTCTTGGTGTAAATACTCTCAGTATACATAAAGAAAAGATATGAATCAAGAATCATAACGTACAATATTTAATGATAGTCATAGGGTACAATCAATAATCAAATCATACTAGGAAACAGTCAAATTGTTTGCCAAAGCACCAGAGGGCAGAACAAGAAATAATGGTTGGAAACTAATCAAAGAGCAACCTGGAATTAAGGAGAAACTTCCTAACAGTGAGGACAATTAACCAGTGGAACAGCTTGCCTCCAGAAATCATAGGTACTGCAACACTGGAGGTTTTTAAGAAGAGACTGGACAGTCACTTGTCTGAGGTGGTATAGGAGGTTCTCCTGCTTGAGCAGGGGGCTGGACTAGAAGACCTCCAAGGTCCCTTTCCAGCTCTATTCTATTCTATTCAATCTGAGGGGCTGTCAAGAGAAGAGGGGATCGACCTATTCCCCAATGCACCTGAGGGGAAATAACAGATGGAAGCTTATCAGAGAGAGATCCATCCCAGAATTAAGGAGAAATTTCCTGTCAGAACAATTTAATTAGCAGAACAAACGTTGTGGGAAGAGATTGAAGAGCCATTTCTCTGTCATTGTATAGGATCTTCTGCTTAAGCAGGAAGTGGATTAGAAAACCTCCAGGTTCCATTCCAACTCAGACATTCTGTAATTCTGTAAACTTTAAAAATGGTTTTTATCTTTCCAGAATTTTGTCCCATTGTACGAAATGAGATTTATTGCCATTTTTAAAAGCTCAGTTGTTTATCCTGCCAGCCAGTCAACCTCTCTATTTTAGTCTCTAGCTTCTAGATATAATTTATACATTTATTTAATATCCTGCCTTTATTATTTTTATAAACAACTCAAGGAGGAGAACATATGTAATACTCCTTCTTCCTCCTATTTTCCCCCCAACCACAACTCTGTATGGTGAGTTAGGCTGAGAGAAAGTGACCAGCCCAAAATCCCCCAGCTGGTTTTTATGGCTAAGGCAGAACTAGAATTCATTGTTTCTGGTTCCTGGTCTGCTGCCTTAACCACTAGACCAAACACTCCCTCCCTCTCCCTCCCTCGCATAATTGCTAGATATACAGAAAGAATTTAAAGCAAAAGACATGTAGATAATCAAGGAAAGTGTTCTCTGTTAAACAAAAATGACATTTAAGAAATGTAATTCCCCCTCCCCCCAGGAACAATAGGGACTAGATTCACTTTCACCCTTTTCTACACTTTCCCTTTTAAAAAAATCCTTAGTGCCAATATGCAGAGTAAAAAAAAGAAAAATAAGTAGCTGTAAGATATTACCTTTCTTTCCTTTAATGGCTGGCAAGGGATGGTCTCTCTTACTTGGATCTATACTCATATATCCATCTTCATCCATCTTTTAGAACTTTTGGGTTTGTTTGTTTTTTGCTGGTAGCAAGTTTTATAGTCTTCGCAAGAGGAAGTGATGGTTCTTTGAGGTTCTTCAAACAGCCAGTCTGATACAATTGTGTAACTGGTTTTACAAAACCAGCCTCCAAGTCAGTAAACAATTTTTGCCCAAGTGGGATAGAAGACCAGCTTATTCCTTAGTTACAATCATCAGGAGTGAATTGGTGCTTGAAGTTGCCCATAGGATAGTTAGCTGAGAGGTGCTTTTAGCCGGATTCAGACATGGAGGTAGCCATTTCTGCTCTTTACTTCTCATCCTGTTTCTGTAAGCTCAGTTGCAGGTGTTTACCGCAACTCTTGAGGAAGAAGTCAGGTGTCTGGATTGGGAAAGTAGTTGGAAGGAGTTGTGGGTGGCACATCTCCTATGCAACAGAATGAATCATCCCAGGATATGGTGATGAGCCCCTAATGACTCACAACTACATTGTTGAAGAAGGTGCATTAAGATAACAGGTTTTACACAACTTTGGAGCCCCTTTGCAGGCAATCAGTCTCTCCTTCCATTGGAAAGGAGTGTCAATATTTCATTGGGAACTAAATGTTTGGGTTTCATTTGTTTCTATCTCTCCAAGTTGCACACCAACTCTGAAGGCCAAGTTTTAAATAAGAACGAAGAACAAAATGATTGATTTTTTTTGTTTATCCTGGTTCCACATAGTTACCTATGTCCCCCCATATCGTTAGTCCACTCCGGGGGGGGGGAGGGGGAGGAGGAAGATGGAAGATGGAAGAAGAAGGAAGAAGGAAGAAGGAAGAAGGAGAAGGAGAAGAAGAAACGGAAATCACCAGCAATGATATAGTTTAGCAGTTGATCTCCCAAAGAGGCCATTAGGGGGTGGCTCATGAACTAACATTCTAAGATCCATTTTACTATTTATGTCACCGTTATTGTGCCTTTTGTAACAGAAGCTCAAAGTGACCTACTTATTCCTCTCTTCTCCTGTCACAACAATCCTATGAGGTAGTTTGGCCTGAGGGAGAATGAATGGATTTCCCCGCTCCTCATCCAACATCTAGGCAATACAATAGTTCTGTTTCGCTGTCCTGCTCATGGAATTTGCCTAATCTGTTTTAAAGTCATCTGGGCTGATGGCCTTCAACTTATAACCAATGAATTCCCTACAGGAGTTATATGCAACATGGAAAATGTGTGCCTCTGCTGGTCAAAAGAGGTTGGTCATTTTTGTCCAGGAGGCTGGGGAGGCCGAAAACGGACCATGCAGGGGCTTTCTGGGGCCCTTGTATGGCCAATTTTCAGCCTGGAGAGCACTGCAGGAGGCCAGGGCGGCCGAAAATGTGTTGCGGGGAGCCACGTGCGCCCTAACCTCTGTTTTGGCTGGCAGGGTGCTGCAGGAGGCATCTGTCCCATCTCTCCACCACTTTCCCCCCTTCCAATCCACTGAGGGGAACTACAATGCTGATCTGGCCCTCAAAGAAATCCAGTTTGACACTCCTGGTCTACACCAAAGAACTAAGGGCTTTTGCTGAGTATGGTGTAAATACACCTCCCAGAACCAATGAGTGATTAATGTGTAGAATTGTGTCAGGAAGTTCCAGATATGATGATAATAACTGCCTAACACACTTTGTCAAGTTAATTAGGGAAACAAAAGAGAATTCTTTGTCTTCCAATGAGTCTACAACAATTTCCAGACTTTCCTAATTTTGGGTTGCTCAGAGAAGATAAGAAAAAGTGATTTTTGTCTCCAGATTCCAAATTATTAGAAAAGATCTCAGTTTCATCTATTCTTGACCCACTGAAATGGCATGAGGTTTTGGGCCTTATAGATCTCATTAATTGGCATTATTCATAACGGGTGAATTCCATATGGTCATAGGTTCCTTCCAATTCACAGTAAACAACTTGATGTGTCCTGCTAAGACAGAGTTTTACAATCATAATTTATTGCTCAAAACTCATGGTTGGTTTTCCACAACTTGCTAAAAATGAGACATGGTTTTAGCCCTTTTCCTTTGATGTTCTGAATGTTAGATAATTGGACAGCGGGCTCAATTATTTCTTCTCTTTTGGCCGAAGGGTAATAGTAAAAAGCACTGAAAGAGGAATTTAGAAAATGCCTTGCTGAGCCCCCAAATTCAGAGATTAGTGGAAGAAAGTAGAGGCAGTAGATGGCCCTGAGAAAACGAAGTTGTCAGCATTCCAACGAAACTCCCCATTTCATTCAGCACTCAGAAACAAAGTTCATCCAGGTAAGAATTTATTAGAGAAATCAGACTGGTGCATCTGGGCAAACCCGAATCTGAGAGTTCCGGGTTTTCCCTTTGTAATTGAAAATCAAAATCACATCCCCATATTTTATTCAGAAGCTTCCACGCTGCCAGAAGCAAACATTGTGTGAAGACTTAAAAGGCATCTAAGATGCTTCCATAGCAATCTGACTCATGGAAGTACATTGGTGTGGTTCTCTCTTAAAACATCCGCTTTCTTTTCAAAATATCCTACTGATCCTAGAGTTATCCTTTGCTGGTCTTTCCCAGAAATATCCATTTCCCCCCCCCTGTGTTTTAATCTCTGTGGATCTGTTGATTTTTGTTGTTTGAATGTTTGAAAAAATCTGGGATTTTTTTTCATCCCTAAAATATTTGACTCTGGTTAGCTGGCTAGGGGTGGCATTGGGAGAGATGAGGAAGGTAAGGTAGTAGGAGACCTTTGATTTAGAACAGGGGGGTCAAACTCACGTCACGGCAGCATCACATGACATATCGGGACTTTTTTCCCCTTTGCTAAACTGGGTGGGGGTGGGGCCAGCATGTGACGCATCAGACCCATGGGCCGTGAGTTTGACACCCCTGTGTCAACTCATATTCTATTTCTGTGAGTTGCCAACAAAATGGGACGGGGAAGCAGTGGGCAGCTTGCACTCCATACATATTTTCAAAGATAGTAACTAGGTGACTGAAGTTTCTGGCGCACGTAATTCTAACTGGAGAACATGATTGATGACTCTTGGCTATGGTTGTGTCCCATTGGAGAATATGAATTATGATACACCCAGGGGGTGGGGGGAAACCAGGGTCAAGGGTGACAATGAATTATGTGTCTCAGAGTTGGCTACACCCAGGCAGTGCCGGACATGTTAATTCCCAATAAATCTTTTTGGAGTTTGGCTAGAGACTCGTGATTTAAATGGGGTTAAGTGTCGAAATCCTGACAGCCTGATTTAGAAGATAACGCAGTTGTCTTCTAAATCAAAAGGGGAAAGGAAGTTCAAAGGAAATCAAAGACACCCATGACAATGGTGTGCATGGAGAAACACAAAGAATGGAGGAGTGCTGAAGGTAGTCTGAAAATCTTCAGTATGATGACCCCTTTGCTCCACCATCTCATGGATGGAGGAGAAGCTGTCCATTCCACTTATAGATCACGAACCAAGCGTGAATCTTCTCTCCAGCAAAATTTGCTTTAGGAAAAGTGAAGAGTTCAGCATTCGTGTCGCCATCAAAGAATGCTATGAGGCCTTGTGAATAGTCCAGAGAAACTTGGATCCTTTTCGGCGAATGACTCAGTGACAAATTTGTCCTGGGATGAGTGATGGCTTGGTGCTGCCCGTCAATTCGCTGCACTCCCCAGTAACCTCCGCTTGGTTGAAGGACAATGGGCCCATTCCGGTTTGCAGACTCCCTAACAATTCCTACCCCCCACCACTCCCCTTCCTCCACCACCTCCACCTCCCAGCAAAGCTTCCCAGAGCTAAAGCTCTCGTGGCTTAGGACACTGGCCATAAGTTCATATCTCAGAGGACTGGTGTTCACTTGCTGTTTCATGGCTTTCCATCTCACGCTTTTCAAATCTGGAGATACGTACAGCTGGGGGTGAGCTGTGCTTGGATCCAGAGTCAGGTTTGCTGTTTGAAAGGGGAAAAAAACAGTTTTGGGAAGAAGGAATTACCATCTTTTGTGTGCCATCTAATTTTTCTTATGTCATGCCCAGGAGTAAGGCTTTCTGCCCCCAAAACCTTGGAAGAACTGGAAATAATAAGATAAAGCTGGCTGGATACAATAGCAATTGCATCAAGGAATTGCTGTATGTATATTTTTCAGGATAGCTTTTGTTCAATTATATACAGTAAGCCTTCTGTTTTACAGACACCCTGTCATCTGTCTCTGGATGCAATAGAAAAAAACTAGACTTCATATTTTATAGAAACGTTACCTGGGTGATGCAAAATTAGTAAGTTAAAATAAATTACAAAATCACTCTGCATAGTTAGGCTACACAGTTTGCATAATGTACATAATATTTGCCTATATTGTGCACAAAATTGCTCTTGTTAAAATTTCTGATCTAACAGAAGTTTGGCTTTAACAGATATCCTTTTCCTTCCGTTTCTCTGTAAAAGTGATTAAAACTTTGGTTTTGTCCCTACGTTTCCTTCCTCTAATTCTCTCTTGTTCAAATTAATGATTGCTAGTTTTGGCACGTTGAGCTCCATGCCATGTAAGCTTGTCTTTTCACATGCTCTCTTCATTGCCTCCACAGGTAGTTCTCAAGTTACAATCATTTGTTTAGTGACGGCACAGAAAATCCAGAAAATACAGAAAATCCTGAAAATGGAGATAAAAATGAAACCAGAACTTTTCCTCTTGGGTCTAGCGGAAAAAGAACTGGAGAAAAAAAAGGGAATTTTGTTACTATATATGTTGATGGCAGCAAGACTATTGAAATACATAAAAATGGAAGGACACTTCGATTCCTACTATGGAAGAACAGTTGCAGAGGTTGATGGAGTTGGCTGAAATGGCAAAACTCACTACCTCGATTAAAAAAAAGAACATAAGTACTTTTGTTTCCACATGGAAACCGCTTCTGAACTTTGTGCTTGAGGTGGAGAAGAATGAAACTTCCATTCTGGGTTTTACAGATTAGATTGATAGATCTTTATATAAATGATGTGTTTCAGTGGTGGTATTCAGCCGGTTCGCAACGGATCGGATGAACCGGTAGCAAGAATTTGGTGTGGGTCGCCGAACTGGTAGTAAGTTCTGGCTGGCCACGCCCCCCACCCGATCGCCCTCCTGCCCGATGCTCGCTCACCTCGCCCGCCTGCCTGACATTCGCCTAAGGTATGTATTTCTTTTTTTCCCCTCCCGATAATCAGCTGTAGATAAGATCAGCTGTACTGGGATTCCCCTTGCTGAGGCCCAGGAAGGCAAAAAATGGAGGGAGGAACTCAGCCTCCTCCATTTTTTGCCTTCCAGAGCCCCAGAGGAGCCTTAGGGGAGCAAAAACGCCTCCCCACCAGAGGCTCCTCTGTGGCTAAGAAGTCCCCCAAAATGGGTGGGGGCTGCAAAAAAAGCCATGCCCACCCAGTCATGTGGCCACGCCCATCAAGCCACGCCCACAGAACCGGTAGTAAAAGTTTCTGAATACCACCACTGATGTGTTCATACTATTATGGAAAAGCAAAAACTTGTGATCTGTTGTTAATGCCTTATTCTACTGTAACAGAGAGAGTCGGAAGTCAATGCTTTTCTTTTTCTTTTTCTTTCCCTCTCTTTCCTCACTTTTCTTCTCCCTCTCCCCTTCCCCACATTGTCCTCTTATTTACTTTTGTGTTTTACAATACTTTCTAACATAATAAAATGTAAGCGGGCAAGAAAGACTAGGCAGGAAAACAAAGCTCACACTCCTATTAAATTCCTGTTATCGTTGTCCTTAGTTTCTGTTGCAACTGAATGGCCAAATTCTTCAGCAAAGCATACTGTCAGTGGAAAGCATAATAACTGCAAAAGGGACTGGTATCCCTTTTGTAGTTGCTATCTTCCTTCCCCCAAAAGGTCTTCAGCATTGTGCAACACTAGATGACCTTGCTTCATTTTGCAGCCTGAAGCCAAAATGACCACCGTGGAGCTTCAAAGGACACTGGTGTAATCCTGTCACTGGAGAAAAGTCTACTTCTGAAAACACTTCATCAGTGTGTGAGCTTTTCCACCACGTCTTGTATATCTTTGAAACAGTGGTGGGATTCAATTTTTTAAACTACCGGTTCTGTGGGCGTGGCTTGGTGGGCGTGGCAGGGAAGGATATACTGCAAAATCTCCATTCCCACCCCACTCCAGGGGAATGATACTGTAAAATCCCCATTCCCTCCCCATCCCACTAACCTGCTTTCCAGCTCCGTTCTCCTGTGCAGGGCAACAAAAGAAGACCCAGCCAATCAGCTGGGACTCGGGAGGCAGGGAATAGATGGGGGCGGGGCCAGTCAGAAGTGGTATCCCGAACAACTCAAAATTTCCACTACCAGTTCTCCAGAACCGGTCAGAACCTGCTGAATACCACCTCTGCTTTGAAACCACAAAGAGGAATAAAGATGGTACTCAATTCTAGAGCAGTTGGACTTTACCTGTTATGCTGTTTGTAGCAGATCGACAAGGAATACAGTTTAGCATGCAACTCCGGATCTGGTAAGGGGCAGGTTTTGAAACAGCATGAACCTGGAAATCTTAAAAAAAAATAATTAGAATTTAATGCCATCCAACAAACACATCTGTTTTATATTGGTTCACAAGCAGCTCACGGAAGTAGGAAACCCCTTAGACCAGTGGTGGCGAACCTTTTCAGCAGCGAGGGCCCAAACCGGAACACATGTGCAATGTGCGGGTGCCAGAGCACTACGTGCATGCCTGTTTTTTGGCTGTTTTCAGACCATTCTTTGGGCCCTTTTGGGGGCCATTTTCAGGCTCTTTTTCAGGCCATTTTTGGGCTGATTTGGGGATTTTTTGGGGGGTTGTTTTTGTCTCAGAAATGGCCCAAAAATGGCCTCAAAATGGCCCTGAAAAAGAAAATGCCCCAGAAAACGGCCTGAGAAACGGCCTGAAAATGGCTGAAAATGGCCCTGAAAAAGAAAATGGCCCAGAAAATGGCCTGAAAAAGGCCTGGAAAATGGCCTGAAAATGGCCCTGAAAAAGGCCCTGAAAAAGGCCTGAAAAACAGCTTGAAAATGGCCTGAGAAATGGCCTGAAAATGGCCCAAAATGGCCCTGAAAAAGGCCTTAAAACGGGCCTGAAAATGGCCCAGAAAATGGCCTGAGAAATGGGCTGAAAATGGCCCTGAAAAAGAAAATGCCCTAGAAAACGGCCTGAGAAACGGCCTGAAAATGGCTCAAAATGACCCTGAAAAAGAAAATGGCCCTGAAAATTGCCTGAAAATGGCCTGAGAAACGGGCTGAAAAAGGCTCAAAATGGCCCTGAAAAAGAAAATGGCCCTGAAAATTGCCTGAAAATGGCCTGAGAAACGGGCTCAAAATGGCCCTGAAAAAGGCCTGAAAAATGGCCTGAAAAAGGCCCCAGAACAGCCTGTTTTTTGGGCCATCTTCTGGCACTCCAGCACCCATAAAGACCAGCTGGCTGGCATGCCAGAAACCAGAAGAGCAGCTGGTGATGGTGTGTGTTCCCACCGAGAGGGCTCTGCGTGCCACCTCTGGCATGCGTGCCATAGGTTTGCCATCACAGCCTTAGACTTCTGGTATTCAGAATTATTTTAAGAAACAAAGTTCCTAATGGATAAGAGTACCAAGAAATAGCTTTGTCTCAGATTCAGGCATTTCAAAGGATTTCCTCACCAAGAAGCCCAATTCACAAATTCAAGTTATTAATTGCTTGGTCATACACGCCATGGTCATCTTCTGTTTGGACTTACTGCAATTTGCTCTACATGGGGCTACCTGTGAAAAGTATCCAGAAGCTTCAGCTGGTACAGACTGCGTCCGTGCAGGCAAACTTGGGCACCCAAGGAACAGGGCATATAACACCTTTCCTGCACAATCTACATTGGGTGCCAGTTTGCTTCCTGGTCCAATTCAAGGTGTTGGTTATGACCTTTAAAGCCTTATATGGCAGGGGACCAGGGGACCTATGGTATCATCTTTGTCCTATTACTTCAGCCTGTCTCACTCGATGAAGGCAGAGAAGGCATATTATAGACCCCATCCAACAATTCTGACCGGTGGGATCCAGGAAGAGAGACTTCTATGCTGTTGTCCCCACCCTTTGGAACATCCTAAAGAGCTGTGATGGCGTAGTGGTTAGAATGCAGGCTACTTCTGCTGACTGCCAACTGCCTGCAATTTGGTGGTTCGAATCTCACCAGGGTCAAGGTTGACTCAGCCTTCCATCCTTCTGAGGTGAGTAAAATGAGGAACCAGATTGTTGGGGGCCATAGGCTGACTCTGTAAACCATTTAGAGAGGGCTGTAAAGCACTGTGAAGCGGTATATAAGTCTCAGTGCTATTGCTATCCTCCCACGGAGGTGAGGTGGGCCCCCGCTGTCCTGGCCTCTCAGAAAGGTGTAAAACCTGGCTCTGCAATCTTGCTTGGAGTACACAGTGGAGCACACAGCCATAGGGCTGGTTAGCACCCTGAAAACTCCCCCCCCCCTGTTTCGAATAATTTTTAACATTGAATTTTACTTATCCTGGCTTCTTTTAAACATTTTATATACCATTTTTACGTTTTAATATTTTATTTCTGTGGTGCCCAGAGTGTCTCTGAGAGGGAGATGGGCGGTTTCTGAATTTAATAATTAAATGAATAAATAAAATATTTTGGGTGTCAATATAGTTCTGTGTATTTCTATAGCTACGCAATACAGCATGAAAAAGCATGACAAGCCAGGAGAAGAATGCAGAACTTGCCTTACCCCCACGCACGAGAAGAATTAAAACCACAGCCAGAGCTACATTTCCCGCCACCGAAATGCCAAGGATAATCTTACAGCAGAGATTAAAGGAACAACCTGTGGATATTAATGATAGAGTTTAGCCTTCCATCCATCCACCAGCTTCCATAACTGTGTTGTGGGTTATTAAAGTATTAGGCCCAGGTTTACCCCCAGCCATGGAAACTCACAGTTTGAAGGACGGGCTCACTCTTTCAGCCCAACCTTCCTCACAGGGACATTAGATAGGGAAGTAAAGCAGATGCCACAAATGTCCATCGGATCTTGCTGTCTTGAATAAAATGGCACTACATTCTGCTCCTCTTGTTTTATCATGTATAACAACAGTTTTACAGAAGGGGGTCCATCATTCTTCAACCCTTTCATCAGAATAGAGCTGGAAGGGATCTTAGAGGTCTTCTAGTCCAACCCCCTGCTCAAGTAGGAGACCCTATACAGTTTGAGACAAGTGGCTGTCCCCTCTCTTCTTAAAAAGTTCTCCATCTCCTTTCAGAAGATGCTGAAGGAGAGATTACTTTGCATTTCGTTTTGGTTTAACTAACTCCTCATCAAAGGGTATTGTAACAAGAAGAACCAGAAATAAGAACAAGATCAAAGGGGACATTAAAATGAAACATAAAACCAAGAGATGTGACAGCCCAATTTTGCATCTAGAAGCTAAATAGGTTGCCTTTTCCCAGAGGTTTTCTGGGAAGGCCTTAAGGAAGGACTTAGGAGGACAATGAGCGAATGATAAGTAGGCAGCGGTTTTTGCAAAGGCTGAAAACGATCAAACTGTAGGTCTTTCCAATTGAGAATTTCAACTTCTTCCAGAGCAGCTAATGAATCCCACTTTGGCCACAAGTGGGAGCCATGAGTGGGTTTTTTTGCTTCCTTATGTGTAACTTGCACCAGACTACCTGGAGTATATGATTTTGTAGAGAGAAGGAATTGTAGGCAGGTTGTCAAGTTAAAAATATTGCTCTGGTCTTTTAGAGTTGTCAGCAGAAAGGGAGTGGGGGAAGCAATGCATACCTTAAATATTTTTATAGATAATTGCTAGGCGGCCGAAGCTTCTGGCACTCAAGATTACTACTGGAGAGCATGATTGATGATTCTTGGCTATGGATGTGTCCCATTGGAGAATATACATCCAGGGGATGAGGGAAGACCAGGGTCAAGGGTGAAATGAATGATGTGTCTCAGAGTCGGCTGCACTCAGGTAGCGCCGGCATGTTTACTCCTAATAAATCTTGGTGTTTTTTTTAAAAACTCTGAGAGATGTGGCTAGAGACTCATGATTTGAATGAGGATGGATGCCAGAGCTCTGACACAGGTCCAATTTAGCGAAGAAAATTATGGGGATGAGGTGGTGTGCTTTGAATCTTTTTAGCGAGAGATTTTTTTTCTAGAGGCACAGCCACGTCAGCCTGCAATGAACTTGTTCTCGAGCAACCCAGAAAGTCTTCTCGCCTAAAATCTAGAGATCTTCTTCACTTGTGGGCAGTGCTGTCCTTAGAGCGTTAAGAAAGACCACAGTGGTTAAGGAAGGTGGTTAGTGGATTTCCCCTGGCTTTGTTTCTCCTTCCCTTGTCTGAAGGCTGACAAAATGTGGAAGAAGCCCATCTAGTTGCTTAATACCTTCTCAGCTGCTTTTGAAACAAGAAAATTTCCCTACCCAGAGAAGCAATGTCACTGTGACTCTGGACATCTAGAGACAACAGAGCGGAGCCTAAAGTCGTAGTAACAGTGAGGTGGGATGCTTATACAAATGCAGGTACTCCTCGACATACGACCACAATTGAGCCCAAAATTTATGTTTCTAAGCGAGACATTGATTAAGTGAATTTTGCTCCATTTTACAGCTTTTCGGCCCACATCTGTTAAGGGAATCGCTGCGATTGTTAAATTCATAACACCGTTGTTAAGTGAATCTGGCTACCCCACTGACTTTGCTTGTCAGAAGATCACAAAAGATGATCCCATGACCCTGGGACACTGCAACCATCATAAATATGAAACAGTTGTTAACAGAGGTGGTATTCAGCAGGTTTTGACCAGTTCTGGAGAACCGGTAGTGGAATTTTTGAGTAGTTCGGAGAACTGGTAGTGGAAATTTTGAGTAGTTCAGAATACCACCTCTGACTGGCCCCACCCACATCTATTCTCTGCCTCCCGAGTCCCAGCTGATTGGCTGGGTCTCCTTTTGTTGCCCTGCACAGGAGAACGGAGCTGGAAAGCAGGTTAGTGGGGTGGGGAGGGAATGGGGATTTTGCAGTATCCTTCTCCTGGAGTGGGGTGGAAATGGGGATTTTACAGTAACCTTCCCCTGCCATGCTCACCAAGCCATTACACGCCCACTAAGCCACGCCCACAGAACTGGTAGTAAAAAAAATTGAATCCCACCGCTGGTTGTTAAGCATCCAAATGTAAATCACATAACCATGGGGATGCTGCAATGGTCAAAAGTGTGAAAAATGGTCATAAGTCACTTTTTTCAGTGCCGTTGTAACTTTGAACTGTCACTAAATGAACCGTTGTAAGTTGAGGAGTAACTATAAATAAATTTTAAAAACTGTTCCTCCTGTGCCAGCACAACAGAGACATTCATGCTAGCCTCATTTGACCAATATCTTATAAATGCCCATTCTTTAAATATGCACGGGACAATTTTATACCTCCTTGCAGCTTGGAGACGCTAATCCTGCTACAACATAAACCTTGCCAGGTTTTGCATAGGAGTGATTAAAATCCACCAGATGATGACCTGTGTCTCAAACCAGTCTTAATATGTATTTGAATTGTTTGTTGAGAGTATTTTGTATTATGAGAGATTTAGTGAGGTACATATTTTATATATATTTATTTTTTAGCTTTTCAAATTGTTAATTGTTTGTATTCCATCCTTCTTATGCTGATCTGTGATTGTAATAAAAATTTTAATTGAGTTGTTTAATATGCATTATTCCGCTCAATGCGCAGTTTTGTGGAATGGAATAGAATGGAATAGAATAGAATAGAAGAGAAAAGAGAAGAGAAGAGAAGAGAAGAGAAGAGAAGAGAAGAGAATAGAATAGGACAGAATTCTTTATTGGCCAAGTGTGATTGGACGCACAAGGAATTTGTCTTGGTGCAAATGCTCTCAGTGTACATAAAAAGAAATGATACATTTGTCAAGAATCATAAGGTACAACACTTCATGATAGTCATAGGGTACAAATAAACATAGGGTATAAATAAGAAATGGCAGGATATGAACTATGGAGGAAACTAAACGCATCCCCTTTCCTAAAGACAGAATTAAAGATGAACCTCGAAGAACACACTCTTATCTTTAGAAGCTTCAGATCATGTCGGCATTGGCATGTATTCCACCTTCTTTGCTTTTTAGATGTTTTCTCCTGCCTAATATGACCAGATCATAAGATGGTGGAGAAGAGGGAAACAATATGAAATGTAGCTGATAAAAATCTGACAAGGAAGGAGTAATTTTTTTGAAGTGCATTTTGTTAAAAAAAAAAAAGGTAGTTTATGAAGAGCCGTTATACAGGCACCAAAAAGTTGTTAGAACATAGGAAGTTGGAATACAGGAAGTTCAATCAATAAAAACTTTGAAGTTTATGACAATTTTATTCAAAATAAGTTTACAAAGAACTTAAAAATAACACAGGTAAAGAATAGAAGAAGCAAGGAGAGAAAGAAAACACGCAGAAAGAATGAATGACAAAGAAATAGAAGAAACTTCTGGTTTCCTTTGCAGTAAATATAAGTACAATTATAAAATTATTTTTACCTATGATTGCAAAAAAAAAAATCTATCATGTTTTCTATTATCCAGGTTTCTTTTTTTTCCTAATCATCAAAACCATAAATCATAAAAACATATTTTTCCAATTCATTCAGAAAGACTAAAACGGGTTTTCAATCGGCTTACAGACGTAGATACTGTTTTTTACCTCTGGTCAAAGAAGCTAATTTAACCATCATCATTAGAACATTAACATCATTAGAAATTAATTGTTCCATCATCTTCAGCAACCATTCCTCCATTGTTCCCACTATTATGACAAATTTTAAATCTATTTTTTAATCCTCCCAAGGTCTCGTCCCATTGTAACAAATGAACAAACTTTCTTCAACATTTAAAAGCTCAGTTGTTCACCGTGCCCCCCAATCAAAATGGCAAATTTAGTCTGTAGATTGCAGATGTATTCTCCAGGAATGAAAAAGAAAAAGAAAAAAAGAAAATTTCTGCAGGCACCTATAGATATTAAGAAAGACAGTCTTAGTTTTCTCTTTTTTTTACTACTATAAAAAAGATAAAACTGCTAGGGACTGGATTCACTTTCACCATTTTCTTAAATTGCCTTTAAAAAAAAATACTGCCCACATGCAGAGGGCAGTAAAAGTCCTTACCTTTGCTCTGTTTAGAAGCTGGCAAGTGTCTGTTTGATGGTTCCAAATATACAAGTCCATCGACATCCATCTTCCAGAGGTGGTTGTTAATGGCTGCAGCAAGTTTCACACTCTTCAAACCAGAAACTACCAATTCCTTGAGCTCCTTAAACAGTCAGTCTGAAGCAATTACACAATTGCCTTCAGGAAGCCAGCCCTAGAAATTATGTTTCATTCAAAAGGGGTGGGGGAGAGGAGGGTTATTTTTTAACTGTAATCATCAGTGCACAACTGATGCCTTGTGAACAATTCTGGGTTGGAGACAGCTAAGTGAGTTGAGGGTAGATATTTCTAGGTCTGTTGGGAATCAGAACCTCAATTTCTAAGGACAATCACTCCAATCACTTGATTGATGAGCCGTGGAGACACAGTGGTTAGAGTGCAGTACTGCAGGCTACTTCTGCTGACTGCCGACTGCCTGCAATTTGGCAGATTGAATCCCACCTGGCTCAAGGTTGACTCAGCCTTCCATCCTTCCGAGGTGGGTAAAATGAGGACCCCAATGTTGGGGGGGGGGGGGCAATATGCTGACTCTGTAAACAGCTTAAGAGAAAGCTGTAAAGCACAGTGAAGTGGTATATAAATCTAAATGCTATTGCTATTCCTTTTTTCCATATGTTTTAAGAAAGTTCAACTCCATGGCTTCTATGACACCTCTTTAGAGAGAAAAAAAAAATCCAGATGGGCAGGGGTGGGATTCTACTGGTTCGGCCTGGTTCTATAAAACCGGTAGCTCTGAAGAGTAGCTGACACCGAACTGGTTCTCTCCAAAGATCTTTTCTTTCACCCGCCCGCCCGGGCTCTAGGATGTCCTTTATTCTTACCTGAGTTGCTTTGCGTGGCACTGCTGAGTGCCATGTGTCAGCAGGAGATGGTAATTGCTCGCAGGAGAAGTTGTTTTGCAAGTACTGCACACAGGGGTGGGATTCAAATTTTTAACAACTGGTTCTGTGGGCGTGGCTTAGGTGGTGGGTGTGGCTTGGTGGTCATGTGACTTGGTGGACATGGCTTGGTGGTCATGTTATTGGCTGGGTGTGGCCAACTCAATACCACTCACATCGAGGCACGCATCTTCTCGCCTGGCTTCTCATGACTGTGGGGATGCTGCAACAGTCATAAGTGTGAAAAATGGTCATAAGTCACTTTTTTCAGTGCCATTGTAACTTTAAATGGTCACTCCACACAAGCAAAGTACCAGAAAAGGAGGGGGAAAAAACTCCAGAGACGTTCCAGAGACAGGACATCTAGTCCTGCCAAGAAAGTAATAAGGGTTAACGGAGAGGCAGTTTCTGTAAGCAACACCAGAATGTTTCCTTCCTGCCTTCCTTACAGGATTAGGCCAGTAATTTCTTCTAACAACCGGTTCTCCGAACTGCTTAGAATGTTAACAACCGGTTCTAGCGGGTAGGTGCAAACTGGTAGAATCCCACCCCTGACTGCGCATGAGTACAAAGCGTACACTCACCGAACCGGTTGTTATGCCGGTAGGATCCCACCCCTGAAAATGGGGTAGCTGTTCCATCTCCTAATTAACCTCTTATAATAAAGTAGTGATAAAAGATTCGTTCCAGGTTATGGTCAGGGCTCCATTGTCAGTGAAGATTCTGTGGGAACATGTGTTCTTCTGCATACAGATAATCCCCAACTTACAACAGTTTATTTACTTACCATTCAAAGTTCCAACTGCAGGGGAAAAGTGACTTATGACCATTTTTCACACTTATGACCATTACACCATCCCTGTGGTCACGTGATCAAAATTTAGACTGTGGTGACTGATTCATACTTATGATGATTTGGGGTGTTCCCAGAGTTATGTGATCACTTTTTGTGATCTTCTCGCAAATAAAGTCAATGTGGAAGCCAGATTCACTTAACAACCATGTTACTAGCTTAATAACTGCCGTGATTCACTTAACAATTGTGGCAAGAAAGATCATAAAATAGGGCAAAATTCACTTTTTATTTATTTTTTATTTATTTGATTTGTCAATCGCTTACAAGATAATAGGTATAAGTATAAACATAGTTATGAATACATGAAATAGATACATATAAGAAAAATAAAAAGAAACAATAGGACAGGGATAGTGGGCACGTTGGTGCGCTGTCTTGCTTAGCAACAGAAACTTTGGGCTTAATTGTGAGCATAAGTTGAAGATTACTTATATTGTAATTTTGGAGGCCCTCTTGAGGTTCTCTCAGATGACTGTAGACTAGAGATGTCAAACTCGGTTTTGTCAGGGTTGTGTTTGACCTCGGGGGGGGGGGTGAGGCGGAAGGCCATAGCTAGCTCTACATCACTCATGTTGGGGGTACTTGTGGTGGCCTGAGCACTCTGCCAGCAAAAACAGAGCTCAAGAGGGCAGTGTGCAGTCCTCCTGAGCTCCGTTTTCACTGGCACAAGGATGTAAGAGGCAGTCACAGCTGAAAATGGAGCTCGGGAGGGCTGCATGTGGCCTTCTCAAGCTCCATCTTCACTGGCAGAGACACTGTGAGCCTGTCCTTTGCTGTTTCCAGGGTGGCCCCATGGACCATATCTAAGCAATCCATGGGCTAGATTGGAGCTGTGGGCCTTGAGTTTGACACCCCTGCTGTAGACAATTAGGCTCTCTCACTCATCAGACATAAAGTATATTAGTGTCAACATGTCATTGGGAATTAAAGTTAGTGTTCATCCATTCTTTTTCTATCCCCCCAAAACCAAGGATTTTTTTTTCAGTTTATGCATCTCCTATTATATTGCTATGTAGGCAGTATCTCTCCTAGGGAACAATGAGATAAGAGAGGACTTAACCCACAGCTGCATATTGGCAAGAGAAAGAAAGGAATCTCCCTGCTTCCTCAGGCTGTAAAAGAGGTGGCAAGAGATTTGTCTTATCAAACTTGCAAAATTGTTGTCAGCCCTCCCATGCAGACCAGACAGGAAGCATGACCAGATGAGCTAATTCTACTGTATTATAAGGCTATATAAATAGGGTTTCTCAAGTTTGAAAGTATAACTCTCCCACAGTCACTTTTAATAGCCTGATCGATTAGGGCAATTAGTTAGGTCCTTTCTAACTTTATTTCTTTGCCCATGATGCAGCTGTGGGCTGTGCCATCTCTTATCTGATTGCTCCTTGGGCAGCATCTCTTGTCCTCTTCTCCCAAGGTCATTCCCACATATCATTACACCTACATGCCCTTCCATGGCCCAATGCCATCTTTATTTATTTATTTATATTTATTTTATTTATTTGTCAAGCGATTAACAGGTGTAAGTATAAACATAGTTATGAATACATGGAATGGGAACATATAAGAAAAATAAAAGAACCAATAGGACAGGGACGGTAGGCATGTTGGTGCGCTTATGCACGCCCCCTACAGACCTCTTAGGAAAGGGGTGAGGTCAATAGTAGACAGTCTCTAAGGTTAAAGTTTCTTTAGACTGCATAGCACTGCTGAACATTGAGTTACAATGTAATTGTGAAAAACATTAGGATACTTTAAAATGGAGCTGTTTTATGAACCATGGTGGTGCAGTGGTTAGAGTGCAGCCCTGCAGTCTACTTCTACTGACTGCCAGCTGCCTACAATTTGGCAGTTCAAATCTCACCAGTCTCAAGGTTGACTCAGCCTTCCATCCTTCCGAGGTGGGTAAAATGAGGACCCAGATTGTTGGGGGCAATATGCTGACTCTGTAAACTGCTTAGAGAGGGCTGTAAAGTAGTATATAATTCTAAGTGCTATTGCTATTGCTATACCTAGGCCCCATCTTAGAAACCTAGTCATGCTCTTGATCCAACTCCACTATCTTAGACTTCTGCCATTAACCGCACTCATATATATATTTCAACACTTAATTTTCACACATTCTTCTCACAAGCAGAGATTTAAGGTGAGCTTCCATATTGTTCCCAGGAACCGCTAGTTCTGTTGTGTAAGAACGCACTTATTTATTCACCCTGGCTACGAATGGATTGATTCTGTTTTAAAACCACCAAGACTGAAAGGCATCAGCTGTTAATGGAGAGGAATCCCCCAGAAAGATTCTGAAAAAGATTTACTTTTTTCAAATTCAGTATGGAAAATGCTGAACTCTGAATGCCTATGTTTCAATATCTGAACCAGTCAAAGCAAGTCCAAGGGTGTATCTGGGCAGCCATCTCCCCTCCGGCCCCAGCATTGCTGTTTAACCATTGGATGATGGATTTAGAAAGTTTAAAACTGGGAGTGGCCAGAAGCATAAAGAGACCCAATGGCTGCAAGGTACATGGTTTTGGGGATAGATTGACAAGTGAACTCTCAAAGTCAAGATAATTATTTGTTTCGTTCACAAATATAAGAGACAGATTGAAATATTATTTATTCCTTTAATCTTTTGAGTACAATACAAACGCATACAAAGATTCAGAGCCTGTGTCTTGAGCACACTCTTGTACTGCAGCGAGTCTTGGACCCTTTACACACGGCAAGAGAGAAAATACCTGTCATATGTGCTGTCTCCGACGTATTCTTGGCATTACCTGGCACAACAAAGTTCCAAACAGCACAGCCTTGGAACGTGCTGGAATTTCTAGCATGTAGCTACTATTGAAACAGCGACGTCTACGCTGGCTTGGGCATGTCGTGAGGATGGCTGATGGGTGGATTCCAAAAGATCTCCTGTATGGAGAATTAGTGCAGGGAAAGCACCCTAGAGGGAGACCACAGCTGCAATATAAGGATATCTGCAAGAGGGATCTAAAGGTCTTGGGAATGGACATTAACAGCTGGGAAACCTTAACTTCTGATCGTTCAGCTTGGAGGCTAATTTGAAGAGACATTCATTCGGCAGGCTGAGGCAAACAGGCAGTCCCGGAACCAGCGAAATCTGGGGGCTGGACAGGGGACAGACTGTATCTGTCCTCGGTATGGAAGGGATTGCCACTCTCGAATTGGCCTTTTTAGCCACACTAGATGCTGTTTTAGGACCTCTTTTCAGAGCACGATACACTTTTGAGGCTGAAGGATGCCAATCCCAATGCCTTTTAATCTTTTGAGTTTAGAAGTATTGTTTGAAATGCATCTTATTACTGCAACTTAAGGGGTTTTTGATTTAGAATTTAAAAAGCTGGTAGCAGAGGAGGAAGGGAAACATTTATTTATGACAATCAAAGGGCCCATCGTACAGGAAGGCAGAGAGGAGCAGAAGAAGCAGAAGAGAGATTAAGGCAGGTGGTCTGAAGTTCTTCCAGCAGGATGGTCTCTTTTGTCCCACTGTGTCATGGGTGGACGAGAAGCTGTGCATTCCACTTAAAGATCAAGAACCATGGGTAAACCTTCTCTCCAGCAAAATTTGCTTTTGGAAAAGTGAAGATTTCAGCATTCGTATCACCATCAAAAAAGGCTACGAGGCCTTGTGAATAGTCCAGAGAAACTCGGATCCTTCTTGGGGAATGGCACAAGGTCAAATCTGTCCTGGGCTGAGTGATTGACTCATACTTCCCATTAATTCGCTGCACTCCCCAGTAACCTCCTTGAGGGTTGAGGAGAATCAGCCCATTTCTGTTTGCAGATTCCCTGACAATCCCCACCCCCCACCACTCCCCTTCCTCCACCACTTCCACCTCCCAGCAAAGCTTCCCAGAACTAAAGCTCTCGTGGCTTAGGACGCTGGCCATAACGTCGTATCTCAGAGGACTGCGGTTCACTTGCTGATTCATGCCTTTCCATCTCACGCTTTTCAAATCAGAGGATACGTAGAGCTGTGGGTGAGCTGTGCTTGGATTCAGAGTCAAATTGGCTGTGTGGAAGAAAGAATGGAAAAAATGGTCACCATCCGCTATGGAATCTATAGCTCTTCAAATAATTTTAATAGTTATCCGTTTATTTGGCAAGAGTAAGGATCTAGAGATGGGATCTCTCCTCAATTAAGGGAATTTTTTTCAATGAGGAGATTACAACGAGGCTGATTTTAAACAACTAATAAAATAGAAAGCCATAAGAGATTTCAATTTCATTGTACGCATATTGTGCATTGACAATAAACCTTTGATTTGATTTGATTTGATTTCAAAAGTGTTCAGTACTATAGAGCTCATATCGCAGGGATCTATGAAAATGATGGAACCAAAGTTAAGATGGTTTACACAAAAAATATCTTGTCTTCTAGGTAAGACCCAAGAAGAAGTTGCAATTCTAGGCAGAAGCATTGGCAAGTTGATTGTGCGAGAAAGCCCCATTCATTGCAAAACCTGGACTAAAATTTATTTTGAAACAATGTCAAATGTAGGGGAAAATATTTTTTTAATAAAGTTTATTACATTTTCACCTTTAAAAAACAAATTCTAAATACATTTTTTGCAGTTATTTGTGACATCAGTTATTACCATTCTCCTATACATACATATATATACATTATTTACCCTAACCTTTTTGTTGAGGGGGAAAATATTTTTAAAATGTCAATGCAGATTAAAACACAACAGATTCGTGTGGTCTATCTGTCTGCCTTTCTCAAAAACACAGAGCTTTATTGCACACAAAGATCACCAAGTTAAAACAGACTTCAATAGAGTGTGGTTACCCTCCTTCTTGAAATGATTTATCTAGCTTGGGCTGCAAAAACCAAAGTATGGCATCTAAAAGGCTTATTTGTGATGCCACTAAAACAAATAGAAAGGGAAATAGCATGCATGATGCACACAGCTATTTCCTTCAGGGTTGAATAACTTCAGAACAGAAACCCTCCTATGGCCCCCAAAAATCTGGGTCCCCATTTTACCCACCTCAGAAGGGTGAGTCAACCTTCAGCCTAGTGGGATTTGAACTGCCAAATTGCAGGCAGCTGAGAGTCAGCAGAAGTGGCCTGCAATATAGCACTCTAACCACTGCACCACCAAGGCTCTTACCTTAATTTAATAACTTAATGACCTTTGAGAAGATGTTTCAGATGGATTCTTACACCTGTCTTTTAGTTCTCCTTATGAGTTCTGAACATTTTAAAAACCATAGCTGATATCGATATATCAATATAGCTGATGTTTATTGATGAAAAAAAAAACAGGATTACCTATTATGTGGCCTTCAGCTGATCCACACGGAATACATTTCTGTAGACAACTTTGGATACCTTTTCTTGCCTTGGTTCCCTCATTAGGAAGCTGTGAACCTTAGAGAATAGTTTGATGTTAGAACACTGTTGTCATCATTTTCTTCTCTCTTTTTTCTTACAAAGACATTGCAAGGAGTTTATTAATATATGCCATCTTTTGGAGAAGGTGTGTCAGAGTCCTAGTGATCCAAGGGCAGCTTTGGCTAACCCCCCGCTCCCCCCCAAGGACTAGCTACTTAGTTCTTACCCCATGTTTAGATGTTTGGAGACTCTGCAGGGATAGATGTGGACTTGTTTCTTCTGGGATTTGCAAATCACTCTGGGCAATTTTATTCTTGGAGGGGAGAATGTATGAATCTGAACAATAAACACTTTGATTTGGCATTTTAAGGAAGTGATAGATTGAATAGGCCATCCAATCCTACCAAGGGCTTGCCAAAATTTGCACCAATGATTCTGAAGGGAGAGGAGGAAAGATTAGAAAGTGAGGTTCCACAGGCTGAGCAAGCTTGTTTAAGACCTGGACTATCCTGGTCTTCCTTTAAATTCAGAGTGGAGAGTTTTTCTTGGGCTAAAAGTTGTAGTTCAGGCTTTGAATGGCATGCTGGGCCCTACAGAAAGAACAGGTTACAGCCAGAACCAAAAATTAATTGAATTTAATTTTCTTATTTCTTTCAAAACAGCTATACTTAATTCAGTTATTTTCCAATCATTGATTTAATTCTTCCTCCTTTTTCATCACATTAATGGACCAGTTTATTTTTTTAAATGTTATTTATTGAATTTTATCCTTTTTTTTTATCCTTTTATCCTTTTTGTTATAAATAAGGCAGCAAACATACCCAATACCCATTCCCCCCTTTTTATTTTGTCTTCTGCTCTTTTTATATCATTTTTAATGGTTGTAAGCAGAATCATGTTTTTGAGATCGGTGGCCATATTGACTGATGGATGGATTGATTGATTGATAGATGAATGAATAGTAATAAAAAGTACTATGGTATAATAATAGTACTTAGACTTATATGCTTCTATATAGTGCTTTGCAGCGCTCACTGGATGGTTTACCACGTCAAAATGTTGCCCCCAACAATTTGGGTCCTCATTTTACCGACCTTGAAAATATGGAAGGCAGGACTTCTGGTTTGAGTCTCTTTGATGACAGACTGAAATCCGCGATCGTGCATGGTTTTGATCTGTGCTCGCCGCCAGAGCGCCCCGAGCCGGCTGGTTTCCGGGCTAAGCCACCCCATAGAGTGAAGAAGGGGGAGACTGCTAGCAGGGTCGAGGAGAGCCACATCTCTCTTCCCCAGCTGGCCATTACTCCCTTTCCCGAAGGCGGTTGCAGCGGTGGTCAGAAATGGCCACCTCAAAGAAGAACTGAACTGGAAAGAATGTGCAGGAGGAAGATAAGAAGAGAAAGTTTTGGTCGACCGGGTTAAACTGAAAAAGCAACAACGTAAGGTACCCTGGAATTTAAATTAAATAACATTGTTCCTAAAGAAGATTTTGAAGCTGCGAAGGAGAGAGAGAAGGGAAAGGATTTGGGTTTTTTTCTTCCCTTCCTTATACTGACAGCTAAGAAACTTAAGCAAGAAATTGAAAAAAAATCCACTTTGACATTAATAGGCATTTAAGCTGAAAATAAAAGTCAAAGGAATAATAAAGATTTCTGGATATTTAAAAGTTTTTAAAAGCAGGAAAGGAGAAAAAAAAGAATAAAAGGGCAGGTTCTGGAAAAATGGAGGAGATTGCCTGCAACTAAGGAATGGAACTGTAACTAAAAGGAACTTACAGTGAAATTTTAACAAGATTCCTCAAAGATACATTTTAACTGAAACTTGGCAACAAAATAATAGAACCCCAGGAAGAGAAAGTGGAAAAAAGAAGCAAGAAGAAACAGCCTTACTTACTTGCTGATTTTTGGTTTTTGCATCTAGATGACTAAAATTAATCGGGTGGTTGTTTAAAAGTCTTTAAAATGTTATCACTCTTAGAAGAACTGAAAATGGAACTTAAAAAATGGAAAGAAGATGCACAAGAAGGGAGAGGTTCTTATGGCTTCATATTTCAATTCTTAGAAATGGAGATCTGGAACTATGAGAAACAACAAGAAACACTTGCAGAACAAGAAGATTGGGACAAAGAAGAAGCCATCTTTAATGATCTAATAATTTTAAGTGGGGGGGGGAAAGGAAAGGGGGGAAAGAGAGTGAAAGATTTAAGACTAGAAAAAACAACCAAAAAGAAGAAGAACAATTTGAAAGATAAGTATAATATTAGAAAGCAACAGAAGAGAGGATTACAGATGAGAGAGTTAGAAGTAGAGAGACAAGGGGGTGAAAGGGGGAGGGAGAAGAAGAGGGGGAAGAAGGTAAGGAAAAGAAGTTGTAAAAGACAGAAACAAGAAATAGAGAAACAGGGAAAAGATATAAGGATTGTAACCATAAGCTTGTTTAGAGATAATGGGTGAAAATCTAATTGTAAAAGGGATTCTGCAAAGGTACATAAGATAGCATTGTTATATTACAAACAGAAATAATTTTAGAAAATATG
>NW_020716837.1:951259-980157 GCF_900518725.1 Notechis scutatus
TATTCTATTCTATTCTATTCTATTCTATTCTATTCTATTCTATTCTACTCTACTCTACTCTACTCTACTCTACTCTTTCTACATGCCATGTAAATCATAGTCATGTGACCATGAGGTTCTGCATACCACTGTCCTTGCAGGCCAGTTGCCAAGCTCTCAAAATAGAAGCATTTGATTGCGGGGTGGGGTGGGGAATGATGACCAGGTCATAAGTCCCTTTTGTGGGGGAAGGTCCATTGTAATTTTGAAAAGTGGCCAAGCTACCAGTCATAAGTCAAGGACTACCTGTAAGATGGACACACTCAGTTACAATGGTATGTTGACTGGTGTACCATTAGTTGACTAGTGTACCATTAGAAGAACTGAGAAAACAACTTGGGGACAGATTGTCATGGAGAAAATCTATCTTTTGTATGTAGTTGCTAGGAATCTAAAATGCTTTAATGGCTACCAAGGGTGGGATTCTACCAGTTCTTATCAGTTCTATAGAACACCTTGTTAACTTTCTAAGCAGTTTGGAAAACCAGTAGTTAGAAGCAATCTCCTTTTGTTTTTTTCCACCCTTATTACATTCTTGCCAGAACGTCTAGACTTCTTGTCTCCGGAGCTTCTGGGGCTTGACTTTCTTAAAGGGGAAGGGTTGTTTTAAGATTTTTACACTGCTGTTGGGAGGAAATACTTCCCTGGACAATCAGCACTTGGAAGAAATAATTAAATAATGAAGCAGAGCTATCAGAAAGAAGCTTTTAATGACAGAGAACCAAGATGAGTGACATTCAGCAAGGCCTCTTGGCTAGCTAGAAAGATTGACATTCAAACATGAGTTTACATACCTTTTCTGAGATTTGGTCTAAAACTGATTTTTGGTGAAGGTTAATTCTGTGCTAGGTGATGTTTAATTCTGTGTTTATTGATGGGATAATTTTCCCTATTCGGCTTCAACAAGCAACAGCTACTGTTGTGATCTAATTATTTGTATTGTGTTTGAATTTTTTCCTGCCTCATCGTTTCTTTTTCTATCTGGGGAGGGGGTCTTCCTTCACTGCTTTAGTGGTATCTGGCACTGTCCTTTTGGGGTGAACTTCCAAGAGGCAGAATGCAAGTGTGGCACTGATTTTTTGTACTGCCTTTCTGGGGGGCATGTGACCTTTCCTTAAATCTGGATGATTTTCTTAGGATATCTTGTGAAGTGAGTGAGACCAGCTGGTATCTTTAAGTGATGCAAATGGATGTAAGGATTGCTTTTCCTGGGTGTGCCTTTTCTGGAGAGCTTCAATGACTTCTCCGCTAAAGGGTTTCACTTTATGAGCAAGAGTTGGCTGCTGATAATTATCATTGCATTTTAATTATTTTAATTCCTCAAGGTGCTCTGGCACCCTACATGATTTGTAACTCAGGCTTGCAGGTATTTTTAATCTAATGATTGGTATTTAGGGCAGCTTTTTGCAAGCAAAGAAGCTTTTTGTATTTTTGTACAGGTAATCCTTGACTTACAACTGTTCATTTAGTGACCATTCAAAGTTACAATGGCACTGAAAAAAATAACTTATGACCGTTTTTCACACTTACGACTGTTGCAGCATCCCCACTGTCATGAGAGGCCAGGCAAGGAGAAGCGCCCCTTGACATGAGTGATGTCCAGTTGGCCACGCCCATCCAGTCAAATGACCACCAAGCCACATCCACCAACTAAGCCATGCACACAGAACCAGCTGTTTAAAAAATTGAATGCCACCCTGATCACTAGATAGATAGCTCGGGAACAGGACAATTTCTAATATATTTTATGGTGGGCAGCATTTCTGATGGAACTACCAGCCAAGTAGATGTACGTGTGTCCTCTTACAGAAACAACTGGGCAAAACAGCCACACAAAACTTTGCAAGACATAGCACTTATCAATAGCAGTAGCACTTAGACTTATATACCGCTACACAGTGCTTCACAGCCCTCTCTAAGCGGTTTACAGAACCAGCACGTTGCCCCCAACAATCTGGGTCCTCATTTTACCCACTTCGGAAGGATGGAAGGCTGAGTCAAATTTGAATCTGTCAAGATCAAACTCCTCGAGTGATCAGTAAGTTAGTCTGCAGTACTGTATTCAAACCACTGCACCACCATGGCTCTTATACAGGGGTGGGATCCAACAGGATTAACTACCAGTTTGGTGATTTACGATGTGCTTCCCTGCACGCTGCACGCACGTGTAAATCTTTGTCAGCTTGCTGTCTGGACAGCTGAGCAGCACTGCGTGCAGGGAAGCACCATTTGAAAAAGCACTTTTTCCTGCTTTTTCAACTGCAGCTGTGCCGCGCACAGCAGCTGAGGTTGAAAAAGCAGGAAATAAAGGTCAGGTAAGAGCTCAGGTGGGCGGGTGGGCCAAAACAGCAGCAGACATAGAACCGGTTCTATGTCTGCTGCTCTTCAGAGCTACCGGTTCCACAGAGCCGGACAGAACCGGTAGAATCCCACCCCTGCTCTTATACAAAGATTTGTATCTTCTCTCATGATCATGTGCCCAATTGCTTTTCTTCAAATGCTTTATACAGTCCCAGTTCCCTTCCAATCATTAAAAAAATAGCTCCAAATCTGCTTCTTTTAAAATTTAAATAAACACTTGTTTAATATTTATTTTAACAACAGTCAAAAGTCTCCATAGATCACCCTAGGTATTGTGCATGAACAAATATAAGCTGGCTGAGATCTACAGACAGCACCATCAGAAAGATTCTACCTGGGGCTTATTTAGACCTTTCCTTTTTAAAGTGTGCATTTGGGCTCAATATAGGGTCAGAAGAGCTCAATATGTTGGGGTACAAACTGTTTTGATCCAAATGCTCTGGATTTGAATGTGCAAAAATGACTAAAGTTGCTGTAAGACATACAGGAAAAAAATTTCTCAGTGAATCTGCCTTTGGTCACCCGACACATGCTATATTTTCACAGGAACTTACCTGCTTGGGTAGAAATTGTCCCTTCTTTGCACGGGACACAATCATGGCAGCACACTTGGCGTCCTTCAGGGATCACCTTGTGGTATCCTGGTTGGCAGCATTTTGTACAGACCGAACGAGGCCTTGTCTGAAGAGTGTCAAGGAAACAATGCTTGAGGATCTGTGTGGGTTGTGTGTCAGCAATGGCAGGGTTGGACTGCTGGGGGTTCACAGTGGTTCAGGAGAGCCCCTAGCTAAGACTCTGTGCAGTTTGGAGAACCCCCAAATCCCACTCCTGGCTGGCCCCGCCCACCCCACCCTCCCCTCTCCTCCCAGGAGTCCCCACCTGGCCCATTTTCGATGTGCAGGGCGCACATGGAGGTTTGGGGAGGGCAAAAAACGGGCCTCCCGGAAGTTCGGGAAGACAAGAAATGGGCCCGTTTCCGGCTTTCAGAAAACCTCCGGAGCCCAGGGAGGCCATTTTCACCCTCCTGAAAGCTCAAGAAAAGCCTCCAGACCCTTGGGAGCGCAAAAACACTCCCCCTGCTGTGGTGCAGGAGGCCAACTAAGCCATGCCCACCATGGCCACACCCACCCAGCAACCAGGCAGAAAACCCGTTGCTAAAATTTTTGAAGCCCGCGACTGAGCAATACAGCCTTTCCCCCATCTTGAAGTAGTTGCTGTCTGAGGTAATTACTTCCTCTGCATCTTAGGCCTGGCCCTATGAAATGGATTCTGCTCCATGAAACCTTACGTTATTTATCTTTTAAACTTCAAGCTGTTGCAAAATATTTCTTCCATATCTTCCCAGTAACAAAGCCTAATCAAGGCATTTTGTGTGAATTATGCGATAAGCTTGGTTACAGTCACCCAATGTTACTTTATCGCTAACAGATAACACCGTATAATCAAAGCATGCTTTTCCCAGTATGGCTGTGAGAGTTGGAGTATAAGGACGGCTGAGCACCAAAGAGTTAAAGTTTTCAAATTGTGTTGTTGAAGAACTCTAGTGAAGAGAAGGACCAGAGGAGACATAATAGCAGTGTTCCAATATTTGAGGGGCTGCTACAGAGAGGAAGGAGGTCAAGCTACTTTCTAAAGCACCTGCAGGCCAGGCAAGGAATAATGGATGGAAATTGAACAAGGAGAGATTCAAAGCTAGAAATAATGAGACATTTTCTGACAGGGAGAGCAATCAACCAATGGAACAGCTTGCCTTCAGAAGTTGTGGAAGCGTTTCATCACTGGAGGCTTTCAAGAAGAGGCTGGGCTGCCATATGTCAAAAATTGTGTAGGGTCTCCTGCTTGGGCATAGGGTTGGACAAGATGACCTACAAGGTCCCTTCCAACTCTGTTATTCTGTTTCTTGAGAGTCCCTTGGATTGCAAGGAGATCAATCCTGACTGTCCTTTGGAAGGACAGATTCTGAAGCTGAAGCTCAAATACTTTGGCCTCCTAATGAAAGAAGAGGTCTCAAGGGAGAAAAACCTGATGTTGGAAAAGATGGAAGGCAAAAGAGAAGGGAACGTCAGACAGTGGGATGGTTAGACAGTGTCATTGATGCAACAGCCATGATCATGGACAAACTCCAAGAGACCATGGAGGACAGTGGGGCAGGGCGGCCTGGTGTGCTGTGGTCCATGGGGTCATGAAAAATCAGACGCAACTTAGCAATTGAACAACAAAGAAGCAACACCTGGGAGATAGCAGTTGGCTAAGGTTATTTGACAAATTCTGCTGAATTTCAACTCACTACTTTTAATTCCTACATTAACTGGCTTTGTGGAGTTTAAGTCTCCTTCCCACCTGATTAAATGAGCTGGGCCACACAATGGCCTCTTCCTGAATGCTCATCGCTAGACCTGCAGAGATCCGGGTCTCTAGTTTTCCCACGGTCTTCCGTACAGCTGACTTGTTTGGAAATACAACCAAATTCACAATGTCATAGTTGGCCACCAATTCCCCATCTTTGTCAAAAAATACCTCTTCTCCAATGATACTGTTGAAGTGGACAGCTTTCAGAAAAGGGTGAAGCTGGAATGAGAAAGGGAACGCAACACACTCATACCCAAACAAATCAGGTAAACCAATTTGATAATCAGAAAAATGTATCTGCAATAATTTTCTCTGGAATGCCTGATGCCCACAGAAATCAAACCTTTATAAGAAACGTAATATAAAGCTATAAGAAAGCTTCTGTAAAGCTTGAGAAAGTGAGGATTTAATACTGTATTATATACTTACAGGTACTCCTCAACTTACAAAGCATTCAGTTAGTTACAAAAGCAACTGAAAAAGGAGATGACCAGTCCTCGCATTTATGACCAATGCAGCATCCCTATGGCCAGGGAATCAAAATTCAGGAGCTTGGCAACTGGCAGTTATTTTTTATGGTTGCAGCATCTCGGGAACATAGTAACCGCTATTTCCCAGTCAGTTTTCAGCAACCATCAGTCAATGGAAACCAGAAACACTTAGCAACCATGTTGATTCACTTAATAACTGCAGTGATTCACTTAACAACCATGGCAAAAAAGATTGTAAAATTGGGCACATCTTAGTTAACAATTGTATTGACTGGGCATGGAAATTCTGGTCCCAGCTGGGGTTATAAGTTGAAGACTACCAGCATATAAATAGATCTGCAAAAAAGAGAGATGATGATGGATGAATGGACAGATGGAGGGAAAAAGAAAGAGAGAGAGAGATTAGATAAATGTTTGGGAGAGAAAGAGACAAATAGATAGAAGATAGAGAGAGAAAGAGAGAGAAATAGATGATATAGATGGATGGATGGATGGATTGATTGATAGATTGATTAGATGGTAGATAGATAAATAGAGATAGATAGATGATAGATAGATAGATAGATAGATAGATAGATAGATAGATAGATAGATAGATAGATGGATGGATGGATGGATGGATGGATGGATGGATGGATGGATGGATGGATGGATGGATGGATGGATAGATTAGATGATAGATAGATAGATAGATAGATAGATAGATAGATAGATAGATAGATAGATAGATAGATATGACTTTATTAAGAAAATTTATATGACCGCCCAATTCACTCGCAGTAATTTGGGACAGATTGTAAAAATAAAACCCCAATAATTATCATGTTGTCTGTTTCAGTGCTGACAGATGTGCCCCTTCTGACATTACCGGCTGAGCAAGGCTGGGTTACTGCATGTTAGAGCACTTGAAATCGTCTATATCTTACAAAAGGGACGCGTTGACTCAGTGGTTAAAACACTGAGCTTGTTGATTGAAAGGTTGGCAGCTCAGCAGTTTTAATCCCTAGCGCCGCATAACGGAGTGAGCACCCATTACTTGTCCCAGCTTCTGCCAATCTAGCAGTTCGAAAGCATGTAAAAATGCGAATAGAAAAATAGGGACCACCTTGGTGGGAAGGTAATAGTGTTCCGTATGCCTTCGGCATTTAGTCATGCCAGTCACATGACCACGGAGACTTCTTTGGACAGTGCTGGCTCTTTGGCTTTGTAACAGAGATGAGCGCCCCCCTCCCCCCCAGAGCTGGAAACGACTAGCACATATGTGCAAGGGGAACCTTTACCTTTATATATTACCAGTTAAAGCGAGCGGCTCCTCCTTAAGAAGGCCCAGATGCTAAAGTAAAACAACCACTTTGGCCCAGTGAACAATTTCCCTGAATTTGCAGAAGTGTCACCAGGTTGTTTGACCCATGACATTTCCTCTCTCTCTCTCTCTCTCTCTCCATAATTCTCTACATCTCTATATTTGGGTGAGGACCAAACAGGGTGAGGATCAACAGATCTATACTTTGGGTGAGGACCATTTCACCATGGCAATGATGATACCACAATGAAAACAACAAACCAGTGTGGGGGTTGCAGCAAAACAAGAACAAACAAACAAACAAAAAAACCTCAGCAAGAAACATTAATGCTGGGAATACCTCTTAGCAAACAAATATAATCAAGAAAATCAAGAAAAATCACAGAATACACAAAAAAGGAGAGCAAGACACCTAAATGATCAAGTTTATTTATTTACACAATCTGTTTGGACACCTCTGCAGCCCATCCTCCTGAATTCCAGTATTACGAGGGAGGGACAAAAACATTTCCCCATCTTCTCTTTTCACAACCCACCATGCTTCATAACTTGCTCTTAAACTAAGCAGATTTAAGAGGTTGCAACCTTTCCTTCACAGCCAGAACCATGGCACCCATTTGAGAGAGGGCATATAAGAACAGTATGGCATAAAGGACCAGGACCAGGAAGGCCTATGTTCTTGTACCTCCTTCACCATGGACCTTCCCTGGGCTGGTCCTTCTGCCTTCATCTATGACCCAGTGAGGTCTAGGAATGAAGGTACTGGATTAGGAATTGGGAGGTTCTAATCCCCTTTAGCCACAAAATCTGTTTGGGGACTTTGTCTATTCCCTTCTATAGCCAGAGTAGTGTAATGGTGAAGGTGCTAGACTGGGATGAGGAGACCCAGGTTCTAGTCCAGGGGTGTCAAACTGAAGGCCCAGGGGCCGGATCCAGCCCTCAGAGTGCTTAGATCTGGCGCACAGGGCTGCCCTGGAAACAGCGAAGGACTGGCCCACAGTGCAGCAAAACCACACATCCCAGACTCCATTTTCAGCTGCGATGACCTCCTGCAGCCCTCTGTCAGTGAAAATGGAGTTTCTGAGCTCCGTTTTCAGTGGCAGAGGGCTGCAGGAGGCTATCGCAGCTGAAAATGGAGCTTCAGAGCCCATTTTTGTTGGCAGTGCTCAGGCCATCACAGGCACTGCCCCCCGACATGAGTGATGTCAAGCTGGCCACACCCCCCCCCCCCCCCCCCCCCCGAGGTCAAACACAACCCTAATGCGGCCCTCAATGAAATTGAGTTTGATATCCAGGTTCTAGTCCCTCTTTAACCCTGGAACCTCCCTCAAGAAGACAGGCACTTGGTCCAAGGATAGGGCACGAATGAACGTAATAGACGGTGAGTGAGAGAATGGGGGAATTGGTGGGGGGTTTAATTTATCCTCAAATCTCACTGTAAGACTTTGGACCAATCCATCTCTTCCTCTTGTGTGGCAAAATGGTTTTTGTGCTGCTACAAATGCGTACCAAATAAAAATACTACATTTTGGTGGGTATAAAATTAACCTATATTAGGTTCTCGGAAATTGTGCAGATATTTGGCCCATAGAATTACCAAGAATTGGACACAACTGAATGGATAACATCATCATCATATTAGGTTCATTTTTATATTAGCTCCTTTATTCCATTCAATCGTGTCTGATTCTTAGAGAGAGCCTGGCTGCTTTGTTACTGTACAGTGTATTTATGTACAATAAATAACAAGATAAGCAGAGGTGGTATTCAGCAGATTCTGAGCAGTTCTGGAGAGCCGGTAGAGGAAATTTTGAGTAGTTCGGAGAACCGGCAAATACCACCTCTGACTGGCCCCGCCCCCATCTATTCTCTGCCTCCCGAGTCCCAGCTGATCGGCTGCGTCTTCTTTTGTTGCCCTGCACAGGAGAAGGGAGCTGGAAAGCAGGTTAGTGGGGTGGGGAGGGAATGGAGATTTTGCAGTATCCTTCTCCTGCCACGCCCACCAATCCATGCCCACCAAGCCCCACCCACAGAACTGGCAGTAAATTTTTTTGAATCCCACCACTGAAGATGAGGAATAATTTGCCATTTTAAAGAAATGGATGCCTAAAATGGTTTTCTTTAGCAATACAGCTGGCCTTGTTTACATTATGGGAAAATTGTTCCAGCTTTATTTTCTGTACTTTCTCCATAATATCTCTGAACAAGTTTAATAAATCAAACACGCTATTCCAAATATGGACATATTTTATAAGTACATTCTTTTCTATAGCACTTAGTTATTCTATAGCTGTTTGATCTCAGCCACTCAAAGTATCTTTGCTGGTCAGTAAATATCAGCTCATACTGGATATTTTTTCAGATAATTTAACTGAACAATGATTTTACATGATTAGCTTGGTTGATCGCTTGTTTGATTTATTATTTTTGTTACAATTATAGGAGATTTTTGTTGGCTCATCATGCTAGATAAAACTCAATAATCAATCAAACAAACAAAATCCTACAAATACCTTAAACAGTTTCTGAGTTTGGGCGACACACTTAGCCATAACCTAACCACAAAGGTCTGGATTCAACCAACATTTAGCGCTAAAATGTGGTTGGTTGACACTTTGAAACTGATGTGTCTTTAATGTGTTATATGAACATGACTATTGTGTGAAGAATGTCTTCTGTATATGGTTTCTTGGATCACACTGAAAAATGCTGAGTTTTCAATGAATTTTCTTTCCGATGACATGTTAAGAAAAACATGGATGTTACCCTGATGTCCTGGCACACAGGTTGATTTAGGTGGTTCTCCCTCATGGGCATTGGCTATAAACTGATGGGAACAAAACTGATGAACCATGACATTACATCATAAACCTTACCCTTTCACATATGTTCTTCACATTCAGCGGCACTCATTCCTGTCTGATGAAACTTTTCTTCCCTTACATCTTCCAGGAAACTAGATAAGGATGTGTAAGTCACAGTATTTGCATCACGCTGACACAAGTCATGTTTCATCATGAGTTTGCTCCTTTACAGAAACCTGTGATATATCTCTCCCATAGCAAAACAAGTCTGAGGAAACATTCTTAGATCTGGTCAAAACCACAATCTGTCTACCCCCAAAATTGTCCATGCCAACCTGTCCCAATCTTCAGGTATACAAACACGACAATTCTCCAAATACCCAACAACAATACCCAATACCAACAGAAGGTCGACCTGCATTGACCTTCTACAATTTACGATTCATAGCACAGGCCAACAATAGAGTCTATGAAAGTGCTCTATTGTAAGTGGAATTCACTCTTACTTGCCATGGCTGTAGAAGGTTTGGAAGATCTACCTCGTCTTCTCTTGGAATGGCAACATGGCTAGATAAGGATGTGAAGATATCCTGGAGGGCATGTGCCACAGCATAGACTGTGTGGTAGATGTTGTAGCTCTCCGGGGACATTCCTTTCTCGGGCCAACCTGGGAGGAAGCCTGCCATGTTCCTTCTCACAAGGCCCCTTTTCCATGTCTTCCTTGATAATCTGTAGTTGGAATCATGGAAGTCAAACATTTCTGACCAAACTGATTCAAGGGAATCATCTTGAATCAAAATAAGATCATGGAATTTGGATCTTTGGTTTGCCTGGATGGTGAAGGTTAGTGCTCCATGGAAGGGTTTGATGTCCCAGTATTTAAAAGTTGTGCTTAAGGTGAAACCCCACAAAGCTGTGGAGATCCAAACTTTCCCCAGAGGGGTTTGATTGGCTTCTTCAATGTTGCACAATATAAGAGGCAAGAGAAGCATTGTGTCAAGATCCCCATAATAAATGAGCACCTTGCTTGTCCAGTGTGTAAGGACAGCCTCAAAACGCAAGAATTCCTCATAAAAATCATTCACCTTCTCAATATAAATTTGTGAAATCTTAAATATGAAAGCTACACAGATCCCACTCCCGAAGACCATTGTCTCAATGGTCCTCATAAACCAATCTCCGCCATCATGTTTTGGGGCAATGAGTCCAATCCATGTCCACTGAAAATGCAGCAGTAGCTTCATGATCCCCACATACTGTGGGGTTTCCTTTGGGCTCATCCAGAAAGAGGAAGGGAACTGGGCTTTATCACTCAGAATGTGGTTAACAAAGCCATAAGTGAGCTAGTGAGGAAAAGAATCAATGCTTAGTGTTGAAAACAGCATTCAGTCTCTTAAAAAAAAAACAATCTGAAATGGCTTTAGCTTCTCTGTGAAGTCTGATCAAGGGGCATTGAAAAGTCCAGTTCCTTGGATTGATTCAGCTTTATTTAGATGAATTGATTTTTATTTTATTCATCAAATCTTAAAACTGCCCATCTCCCTCACAGAGGGACACCGGGTAGTGTACAAATCAAACATTAGACATAAAAAGAATATATGTAATTTAATTTTTTATTTTAAAAACGAATGTAGTTTTTCTTACTTGTAGCTCCTTATTCTCAGACCCCATAAGGACCACAGATGTTCTAAATCTTCTGAGTAGATCTGCACCAGATTTTACTACCAGAATATAATTAATTCTTATAAATGGATTGTTTTAGCATAGTTTTCATTGCTATTTGGTTTTTTAATTCTAAAATAGGTTTGATGTCTTGTAGCAGTAGCTCCAGGATAATAAATAATATATTTCATGTTAGAATATCACATAGAAACATAATTCTCATCTACCTGCCATTTTTAAATGCTTAAATTAATTTTCAAAAATCCATATTAACCTGCTATATATTTTCAACAATTTTCAATTTGCATAATGTCAGATTTAAAATTGAGAAAGTAACAAAAGGCAATCTTATATTCAAACCCCAATTGCTCATTATTGTTTTTCTGAAGTTTAAAAATTGGAATTGCTTTGCATTTCTGTCTATTGGTCTGAACTGTGTTTTTAATTCTGTGAAAATTATCATATCTTCATACGGGATTGTGTTTTATATGAAAGCAATGACACATTATTTCTAGTACATGCATTTTTATATATGGCCACTTTTACAAATGACCTTCTGTAATCATATATTTTTGCATATTTCCCCCAGTCTAATACATTTCTATGCTTATGCTTATTGAAATATTTAACTTTGTTAATACCATATTGCAAAAAAATTAATATTTAAAGTCCACTCCAGTTTGCATATAGCTTCACGGCATGCAAAATATAAAAACTGAGAGCAAATACAGTACAGTCCTCTCTCTTTCATATTTCTGATATTGCTTTAAAACATATTCATATCAGCTAAGTTGTATAAGAAGTTTATGGAAGTTGTCTGGAAATACATAATAAATAATACTCAAAGGAAATTTAGAAACCGTTCTGAAAGCAAATCTGTAAAGTAGAAATTATTTTCTTCCGTTGTTCTTAAAAAGAACAATTCATGAGATTTCCATCCTGTGTTCGTTCTTGGGCCTCATTGACAGAGGCAGAAGGGAAACTTTCAGAGATCCACTCTATATGGACTTCCTTCTTCAGTCAAAAGTCCAGAACCACCAGTCAAATTCTGTCAGTTCATATTCTTATGAACACACAATTTATTTGTGGCAGGCTTCAATAAGAAGCTCCCAAACCGAAGAAAAGAACTGACACGCTCTATATTGTGCACATGATGTTCTTTTTCAAATTTTTGTAGGATTGATGCAAGTGGTTCACTCAAAAGTGTGGACTCTCCAGGATTGTTCATACCTGGGGGACCTTGTAAATTCTTAGCATGGTAGTCATCTGAAAGAAGGTATCAAAATCCCCTCCTTGAATCACTGCCAAGGGCCTGTCTTCCCTTCCACATTTGAAATTAGGGACCTTCCCATGACTAGAAGAAAGTATATCTATGGTGGCTTCGTAGGTTGTCCTTGCGTTGAAACAATTTTCGTAGATGCTGTAGCCAAGAGTAATATTGGGCAACAGCAGGGGGTTTTGGTTGATCTCCTCTATGGCTATTAACATGGCAAAAATATGTTGGAAGTTCCTTTCCAGTAACCTAGAATAAAAATTAAACTGGACATCAGCCCATTTAAATGCTATTTCTTAAGCTTGCTCTTTCAACTAAAAATCTCATTGTCCTGAACTGGAATTGCCCCTTCAAAAGCTTTTAATCCATCCATTTGAATCCCAGATAAAATAGCTCCAAGATTACTGGAGAGGAGATCATACTAGATGATAGTTTAAAAAAAAAATCAGCATTCCTGAAATCTCAATGAAAAGCAAAGTGTGGATAGCAACTTTCCAAGAACAGGTGTCAAAAAACAGGATTACATGTGGAAATAAGCTACTTGATGAAGTGCTCTCAAGTTAGTGTCAACTCTTAATGGCTACATTCCTTATCATTTATCCAGTGGCTCATACTTCACCAAAATCTTCATGTGAACCTTGGCATTTCCTCCTTTCACTTTGTAACATCTCTCATATTTTAAAGCACTTTATTTTTTCCAAAATTGGGAATGTAAGAATATATTACTGCTGGCAAAAAAAAACACCCCAACCTACGTTGCTGATTGCGCCAAGGACAAACTAAATTGGAGAAGGCCAATTGAAAGATAACTTACGGGAAAAAGTCTCTGGCAGGATCAGATCTGAAAGTGTGTGTTGGATACAAAGCTGTTCTGGTGGGTATGACTCCAGCAACGAGGTAATCTCCCCATTGATAATAGTTATAAGGATACATTTTTAGCATTGACCGACCTGGTTTTTGAGTTGTTACTGCCCCAAAGTTCAAATAAAGCAGTAATAGCAGAACCATCATTTAAAAAAAAAAAAATACACCGACTTGGTAGAAGGCTTACCTTTAGTACTCAAAATGGTATTTCTGATTTTTAGAAGGATGGTTCCTAATTTATGGGAATCCAAAGCCCGAATCATAGTAATTATTGGTATAATTATTGACCATTCTTTTTCTGGATTTTCTGAAGAAATTATTATTAGTGATTTTAAGTACCATCAGTTTCATCATCTGAAGTGGCAGGTGAAAACCTTAAAAGTTCTTGCCACTAGGGACAAATAACAGCAATAGGCACTAGAGGCAAATAACAACACTGGCAATTATAGTGATTTTAATAATTACAATAGAAATGTTATCGTCTCCAGAAATTGTACACGTGCATGATAGCTGCAGGCATGTGCGCACAGCAGGAGGAAACATGTTTGCCAAAGACCACCTGAGTCCTGTCATGCTTCATTATGAAACTCTGAAGGGATTGTAAACTTGGTCAAGAATTTTGTTAGAAAAAAGAACAGCTTGCCCTCAGAAGTTGTGGGAGTTGTTAGATATGGGCTAGATTGAAGAGGCAGGACAACAGTAGAAGGAAAAGGATTTCTTTATTTAGCTCTGAACAAAAGACTGCCGCCCGGTGTGCCCGCTGTTCTTTTTACAGGCTGCTGTCCACAATTTCAGCCACTGACGGCTGTTCATTTTCCCGCCTGGAAAATGAACCAGTGGGGGAAGCCTGACATCACTGACTTTTCTCCATCAAATATCTAACACCCCTCCCCTCCTGGAAGACACATTCATCCAATCAGCTCTCACTCACAGACATAATCACTCCTGTGAGTGCGACTGGACCTTCTCAGTTCATCCCCCCCACCCCAGCAGTGGCAACCTGACTAGTTGGATCTGTTGTCACTACAGAGCCAACCTCAGGGTTTTTCAGGGGCGGAGCTGGCTCCAACGGAACAGAGGGCTCTGAGTTTCTTTGCTGGATTTCCACCCCTTCAGCTAAATTATCCTGCGGTGTACTTGAGTTTGAGGCCCACCCTAGAGTGGGGAGGCTTGTGTTTTCAGTATTGGTAGTTGTTAGGGTTGGTCTTACCTCTCTATGTTGTGTTTCTGATTCTGAGGTTTTCTGGTCGTTCAGATTCCGTTCCAATCGTCCCCGGAGTTGGTCTATGTGTCTGCTCCATATTTTCCCATCTTCTAGTTCTACTCTATAGGATCGGGAGCCTGTGACTTGCACTACTTGTGCAGGGACTCATGGGGGCCCCCTTGCATAGTTGTGAGCATAGACCGATTGACCTATGTTCAAATATCTGCATTTACTCATCGAATCTGTGGGTGTGCTTGGATTGTAGTGCGGGTGTAATCTATCTAGCTCTGATCTTAACTTCCGCCCCATTAAAAGTTCTGCTAAACATCTCTGTGTGGCAGCCGAAGGTGTGATATGTTGTATCACTAAGAATTTGTCTTATTTTCATTTGCCAATCACCTGGTCCCATTTTTGCTAAGGTTTCCTTCGTGGACCTTACGGCTCTCTCTGCCTGCCTGTTATTCTGGGTGTGTCCAGGTGCTGATAATGCGTGGCAGATTCCCTGTTCAGATAGGAAACATTCAAAATTGTTTGCTGCGAATTGGGGCTCATTATCCGATACCACAACATCTGGTAACCCATGTGTGGCAAACAATTTCCTCAATACCTTAATCACAGTGTCTGCTGTGGTGGTTTTCATTATCATTACTTCCACCCACTTTGAATATGCATCAACAGTTATTAGAAATGTTTTCCCCTGCATTGGCCCTGCCAGGTCTATATGTATTCTAGACCAAGGTGCTTTTGGTGATTCCCATTCTAGGTGTCATGCCCTTGGGGAAGACTGACTCTGAGGAAGAGGAGGAACAGCCAACAGGGAGTGGGAGGGTGACTCCAGAGATGGTGGAGGAGGCTGGGGAAGGGCAGAGGCCGGCTGAGCGGTCAGAAGAGGATCCAGGCCCATTCCCTATCCATCCTAGGTCACACAGGGAGGAGAGGATCAGGGAAAAGCGAGATCTACTCAAGAGGAGATTACCATGATCCTCCTCGTGGCTTGCAGGTGGGAGCTATGTATATAAGTTTGTAACTGCGCAGTTAGAATTTGCAGGAGTCAATTTTAGTGTTCACCTTGAAAGAGGTTTATCTGTGCTGGCGTTCTTCCCATGGACTCTTCTCAATTATTTTCCTGGAGTTTATGATTAGTTATCTTGGCTTGCTTTGGAACTCTCATCAATGCGGTTTGTTTTGGTTTTCTGTTTGCCTCATAAGTTACTTTTGTGACTTTAAACTGTGCCAAATAAAACAGTGAAGTTAAGTTGAAGGCCTTACCGGACTTTAATATATGTTTAGGGTTTGGGGTTATTTTGAGAGACTACGGGTCATCACACTAGGGTTGGTGCTGAAGGGGGTGCGGGTCTAGATTCCTGACAACCCATTTTTCAATTTCCTTATCCATTCCCAGCCACCAAGTATAACTTCTGGCTAACGCTTTCATTCTTACTATCCCTGGGTGGCCCTCATGCAACATTCTTAAGACTTGTTCTCTCAACCTCTCAGGTATCACAACTCTATCCCCCACAACAAACACCCTTTAATTACAGACAGTTCATTTTGCCAAATTTTAAATGGTTTAAAGTCACCTTCCAGCGCTTCTTCTGGCCATCCCCTCAACACCCAGTTTAAAATACGTGCCAGAGTTTTGTCTTTGGCTGAGTGTTTGGCTATCTCTGATGCTGTGATAGGGCCAGTGGCGATGTCTTCAATGAGGAGTATGGATGTGTCTGGAGCTGGGTCTTCAACAGGTTCTGGAAGGGGGCAACGGCTGAGTTCATCTGCATGAATTATGGTCTTGCCCAGTCGATGTATAAGGCGATAGTTATATGCAGCTAAGAAAACAGTCCATCTTGTCATTCTAGGGGGTAATATGCTTGGTGTTGGTTTGTTTCCTACTATGATGCCTAGGAATGGTTTGTGGTCTGTGACTAGTTCAATTGTCTCCCATAAAGATATCCGTGAAAGTGCTTAATGCCTGCTACTACAGCCAGTACTTCCTTATCTAGCTGGCTGTAATTCCGTTCAGCTTTGGATAAAGTTTTTGAGTAGAAAGCAATGGGTGCTTCTCTGCCATTCGGGAATTTATGGCTGAGAATGGCCCCTACCCCAAAAGGAGATGCATCACATGTTAGTGAAAGAGGTAATGTTTCATTATATTGTACTAGAACACTGTTAGAAGTTAGGAGTCCTTTTATGGATTCACTCTATAAAGCCTTAGTAAGACCACACCTAGAGTACTGCATCCAGTTTTGTTCACCACATTATAAAAAAGATGTTGAGACTCTAGAAAAAATACAGAGAAGAGCAACCAGGATGATTAGGGGACTGGAGGCTAAAACATATGAAGAACGGTTACAGGAACTGGGTATGGCTAGTCTAGTGAAGAGAAGGACCAGGGGAGACAGGATAGCAGTCTTCCAATATTTGAGGGGCTACCACAGAGAGGAAGGGGTCAAGCTATTTTCTAAAGCACCTGCAGGCCAGACAAGGAACAATGGATGGAAACTGAATAAGGAGAGATTTAACCTGGAAATAAGGAGAAACTTTCTGACAGTGAGAACAATAAACCAATGGAACAGCTTACCCTCGGAAGTTGTGGGAGCGCCATCACTTGAGACTTTCAAGAAGAGATTGGACTGCCATTTGTCAGAAATGGTGTAGGGTCTCCCACTTGGGCGAGGGATTGGACTAGATGACCTACAAGGTCCCTTCCAACTCTGATTATCTGTTAAATCCTCTCTCATTTGATTGTGCTCCTCTGCTTGCGTGGTGTGGATGGTCACCTCGACTCCTATGGCTCTAAACCATTCTATTCCGAGGAGGTACTTCTTTGTCCATGATGGTTAAAGGCAATTCACCGGTGAAGTTTCTGAATTTTACTGGAAAAATTCCTCTTCCTAACACGGGAATTCTGTTCCCTTGGAAATCTTTTAGTACTAAACGTTGTGGTTTTAGTTGTTGTCGAGTTATACCAGGGATTGCTTCTTTTATAGTTGTCCAGGACACCATAGATATGTAGGATCCAGAGTCAATTTCCATATCACAAGGTTTTTCTCCTATTATCATTGTGATGTTGAATTTCTTTGATTTATGGTGATCAGAATGCCCCACTATTGTGTGTTCCTAGTCTCTGTCCTTCTCCATTCTATTCTCTTCCCTCCTGTAATTTGAATGAGGAGATCTCTGGAATCCCCTTTGTTGTGATTAGGGAACCCTGCTTGTCTCTGACTGGGGTATGCTGGCAGATTTGCTCTGCATGCTTCAGCAATATGCCCCCTTCTCTCACATTGGTGGCAGATTGTATCCCTGAATTTGCAAACCGCCCGGGGCTGGTTCCCTTTACAGCCTGCACACCATAGGGGGCTCTGGCTCGTCCCTTGGGGCCCTGATCTTCTATCAGGTTTTACTCTATGTATTTCTTCCTTCTCTTCTTCTGAGAGTTCTCCAATCTCCCCCTCTCCCTGATATTTGCTGGTTGTCCCCCATGCTGAGTGAATGCTCTCGGATTTCTCAATTTTAGCTGCTGGTTTTTCCAAGATTTCTGCTGCTCAGGCTTCCTCTATTACTTCTTTTAAAGAGATGCTCTTTTTAGTTATCAGCTTCCTTTGCAATCGCAGGTCCCTCATTCCAACTACAATTCTATCTCTTAAAGTTATTTCCACATTTTCAAACTCACAACCTACAGCAATATCTCGTAGGTTTGTAAGGTAATCATTTATGGTCTCACCTGGTTTCTGTTCTCTGCGGTAAAAGTTAAGTCGGTGAGCCAGTGATGATGCAGCAGGAGCATAATGTTCTTCTAACATCTTCTGTAATTCTTTCCATTCCATTGTTTCCACATCTTTGGGAACAGCTAGTGTTCTAGCCATTTTGTAGAGGCAATTTTCACAATATCCCAGGAATAGAGCTCTCTTCCTCTGTTCTGTTGCATCCTGCAGTGAATTTGCTTCTAAAAACATTCAAAATTGTCCCATGTATTCAACCCAGTCATGCTTTTTTGGATCAAAAGGTTCTGGTTGAGCATGGGTGGACATTCTGATGATCAGCACGGTGATAGCAGCGTTCTGTTGTTAGAATTTTCCGTCTTCACCTCGTTTCCTTTGTTCTCTTCTAGAATCCCTTCCTCGTTGCCAGTGTTAGATATGGGCTAGATTGAAGAGGCGGGACAACGGTAGAAGGAAAGGATTTCTTTATTTAGCTCTGAACAAAAAACTGCTGCCCGGTGTGTCTGCTGTTCTTTTTACAGGCTGCTGTCTACAATTTCAGCCACTGATGGCTGTTCATTTTCCCGCCTGGAAAATGAACCAATAAGGGAAGTCTGACATCACTGACTTTTCTCCATTGAATATCTAACAAGAGCATCATCACTTGAGACCTTCAAGAAGAGATTGGACTGCCATGGTGTAGGGTCTCCCGCTTGGGTGGGGGGTTGGACTAGATGACCTATGTTAGGAATGAGAGTCACCTAACAGTTGGGTTGGAAATATATAAACCAGGATAGTCATTTAATACTGTATCTTTAAGTGAATGCTGTAATTGTAATTGGCTGAGGTTCCTCCAACAGCCATAAGATGGAGCCAGAAACCTGGTTTCTTTCTCCTTGCATTTCCTGTTTTGCCATATTGCCTGATTGTTGTTCTGCTCAGATTGCTGTGAGTTTTGCAACTGTTAGCAAACTCCATTTACCGAACTCTGTTTATGATACTTGACTTCGTTTTTGGATTATCCCTGGACTGATACTTACTGCTTTAACCGTGTATGATTTGGATTGTTTGTTGGACTTTGTTTACCCGTTTACTGGAAGTAAAACCTACATTTTACTATTCAGTGTATCTGTATGCTGGTTGTGTGTTATTCAACATCACTCTCACTACGTTTCCCTGAGTGCACTCATTCTCCTAATGGGGAATACCCCAACAACCTACAAGGTCCCTTCCAACTCTGATTATCTGTTATCTATCTGTTATCTGAATGCTTGGTTGGGCTACTGTTTTGTGGGGCTGGCCTAGAAACTAGGAGATTGTGAGTTCTAGTCCCACCATAGGCATGAAAGCCAAGTGGGTGACTTTGAGCCAGTCACTCTCTGTCATCCCAACTACCTTCCAGGATGGTTGATGTGGGGAAAATAGGAATATTTAGTATGTTTGCTGCCTTGAGTTATTTATAAAAATAAGAAAGGCAGTACATAAACAATAAGTTAATAAAAACACATCCAAGGATGCTCAGCACATCCACCTTGTTCCTCACTCTTCTTGTTGCTTTTTTCCTCCAGCATGGTTTTGCCTCATACAGAGAGAAAAGACCAAAAAAAAAACACCTCACCCAAATATAGATCCTCCCTTGCTGGGTTATTCACCATGCCTGCCTCCATTCACCCTTTGAAACCACAGCCTGTATTTTGCCAGTTCAATTTCTTCTGCCTCTTTTGTGGTTTTTAATTTAATGTCAGCATGATAAAAGTAAACATTCTGAGGCCGTGTTTCTCAAACTTGGCCACCTTGAAGATGTGTGGACTTCAACTCCCAGAATTCCCCAGCCAGCTATGGTTGAGAAAGGTTTTAGGGGTTTTAGTCCAGCACAAGTCCAGTACAAGTCATCAAATCCAAAAGTCTTGATTTCACAGATGGAACACGAATCCAGGGCTCTCCTGTAAAACCAAACAAATGCCAACGTTTCCCCAAAAGTTACTCATACAGAAAGCACAATAACAAAGTTGGAAGGGACCTTGAAGGTCTTCTAGTCCAACCCCATGCTCAGGCAGGAAACTACACCATTTCAGACAAATGGTTATCCAATCTCTTCTTTAAAATTTCCAGTGTTGGAGCATTCACAACTTATGGAGGCAAGTTGTTCCACTGATTAATTGTTCTTACTGTCAGGAAATTTCTCCTTAGTTCTAAGTTGCTTCTCTCCTTGATTAGTTTCCATCCATTGCTTCTTGCCCTGACTTCTAGTGCTTTGGAGAATACCTTGACTTCCTCTTCTTTATGGCAGCCCCTGAGATATTGGAACACTGCTATCATATCACCCTGAGCCCTTCTTTTCATCAAACTAGACATACCCAATTCCAGCAACCGTTCTTCATATGTTTTAGCCTCCAGTCTCCTAATCATCTTTGTGGCTTTTCTCTTCAATCTTTCTAGAGTCCCAACACCTTTTTTATATTGTGGCAACCAAAGCTGGATGCACTTTAGTATCTTTATCATTATTTTCAGGGGTGGGATTCAACCGGTGTAATAACTGGTTCAGTGAGCACACGCTTTGCACAGCATTTGAAAATCTTCTTCTCCTGCAAGCCCTGTGTGTAACACAGGGTGTGCGCAGCAATCAGCTGTGCCGCACAAAGCAACTGAAGTTGAAAAATCAGGAAATAAAGGACAGCCTAGAGCCCAGGCGGGCAGGTAGGCAAAACAGAAGAACAGAAGATAATCAAAGTGAACCGGTTCCGTCTCAGCTGATCTTTGGAGCTACCGGTTTGGCAGAACAGGGCAGAACCGATAAAATCCCACTTCTGACTATTCTTGAAGGTAGCTCGTTCCTCAGAACCACCCAGAGAAATTTGCATTTTACTGAGCTCTTTTTTAAAAAAAATAATCCATGTTTTATGAAAACATCGCACTTGATAACAGCAGCTGAATGATTCTATAATAAGAAATTTTCCTGAAAAGAAAAAAAAGAAGTGAAAGACAGAAAAAAGATAAGTTTAAAAAATCCAATATTTCCCAACTCCAGTATGAAATCCAACACTTGATGAGCCCAAACAGGAAACCAAAATGTCAAGATGTTGCTACTTTTCTTCATTATAAATTCTTAAATATGTATCATTACAATTCAAATTGTTGCCTGGCCTTGTCTCTCCACCAGAACAAAGTTAAGTCAAATGATAACTTAATGTCAGGTGAGAGTAACCAGAAACAGGAGCTGTGTTCAAAGTACTGCATCACAAGATTATTACATTACGTTACATTATGTTACATTATATTACATTACACTATTATTACCTATATACCTGAATCTGATCTACTAATAGTCGAGGCAAATTGGAATGAGATAAGAGTCAACAGAATTCATGGGGAAACCTAGATTTAGCATTTTCTGGGAGCCCAGCACCTCCAAACTGCCGCCGTATTTGACCCCACCTTCGGGCTTCACCTGGTCATTTCCTACATTGACCAATTTCACAGAACCAATATTTAAAATCTAGTATGCAAACATCTTTCCAGAAACACACAATCACTCTAAGTACAATTTATCTATAATTCTTGCTAAATTGATATATTCCCATTTGGTGATCGTCCAAGCTCACATTTGACCCAAGGTTGGTGATTGTCTACTAGTTCCCATGAATAAATGGCATGTTCCAGTAACCTCCACATGGTATGTAGAATATTGGCCTATTGGTGTCTGCAGACTCTTCAACACTTGTCTGTTCCTTCCATGTCAGCCCAAGGTAGGCCAGGATTATTTTTATCTTAACAATTTTCAGTACTCCTTGACTTCTGACCACTACTGAGCACAAAATGTGTTGCTAAGTGAGACATTTGTTAAGTGAGTTTCGCTCCATTTTACAATCTTTCCTGCCACAGTTGTTAAGTGAATCACAGCAGTTGTTAAATTCGTAACACGCTTGTTAAGTGAATCTGGCTTCTCTGTTGACTTTGCTTGACAGAACTTCATAAAAGGTGATCACGTGACCCCCGAGGCACTGCAACCGTCATAAATAGGAACCAGTTACCAAGCGCCTGAATTTTGATCACATGGCCATGGAAATGCAGCAACTGCAATAAGTGTGAAATAATAGCTGGCTATGGTTTATGCTTCTGTTGCCCTCCTTTCCTTGTTCATATTTTTCAAATCAGGAAGCAAGTAACTGTGGATGAGCTAAGTTTGGGTCAGAATTGGTGTGTGGAGAGGGAAGAAAAATGGATCTCAGTCTATTGCAGGGGTGTCAAACTCAAGGCCCTTGGAGATGCCCTAGAAACAGCAAAGGACCAGCCCGCAGTGCCTGTGCCAGCAAAAATGGAGCTTACCCCTTCTGACCTCCATTTTTGGCCACAATAGCCTCCTGCAGCCCTCTGCCAGCAAAAACGGAGCTCATGGGGGCTCCATTTTTGGTGGCAGAGGGCTGCAGGAGGCCATCCCAGCCAAAAATGGAACTTGGGAACCTGTTTTCACTGGCAGAGAACTTGGGCCACAGGCACTTCCGGCAGGAATGATTACAAGCTGGCCATGCCCACTCTGGCCATGCCCACTGCACACACACCTATGTCAAACACAACCCTGATGCAGCCCTCAATGAAATTCAGTTTGACACCCCTCCATTAAAGGAACAAGCATATTGCTTTGGTTCAATACATCTATGCAATTCTTCCTTTGGACGCCTTCAGTAGTGTTGGTCTCCACTAGGTTCGCGGATCTAAAGCTGGAGGGGGGAGAAACAAGTTCTCCCCCTCCCAAGAACTCCTCCTATCACTCCCCACACTTAATACTCTTCCACTCAGCCTTTCTTTTTAATTAGATACCCTTCTAAACAATTCACTGAGCTGCATTTTTCAACACCTCCAATTTCTAAAGAACCACCCTAGAATATGGGGGTCTATTAATTGAAAATGTTGGTAGATGGAAGGGTGGCTTAGTTTCCAATTTTATTCATTTAAATGTTTTTTTCTTAAGTGAGATGAGATGTAAAACTTGATAGGCACTCCCACTCCCTGTCAACTGTTCCACCTCTCCCTCGGAATCAGATTCCAACAGGGGCATGACAAATCCTCTGGTAAAAGAAGTATGAAGAAAAGAGAAGAACAGAGACAGGAAAGCAGCATATGTTGGCACAGAAAGGAAGTAGACAGCGCCCTCACTAAAACATTGCAAAAATAGGAATCTTCCATCAAACAGTTTTCTTTTTAAAGGGAAACATATGCACTTCAGTCTTGTGAACCAGAGGCTGAAGGACTAAATGTTTATAAGGGCACAGTGTTAAGGAACAAGACGCTTGGCCTGAATGTAAACTCAGCTTAGGTCATGTCTCCATTTGTCCAGTATCACACCAAAATGTCCCCTGGCAACTACCTTGCTTTGTCTCAACAACAGAATAACAGAGTTAAAAGGGACCTTGGAGGTCTTCTAGTCCAGCCCCCTGCTCAGGCAGGAGACCCTGTACCATTTCCGACAAATGGTTGTCTAATCTCTTCTTTAAAACCTGCAGTGTTGGAGCACCCACAACTGCTGAAGGTGACTTGTTCCTCTGATTAATTGTTCTCACTGTTAGGAAATGTCTCCTTAATTCGAAGTTGGTTCTCTCCTTGATGAGTTGCCCTCCATTGCTTGCCTTCAGGCGCTTTGGAGAATAGGTTGACCTAACTGCTAACTTTTCCTCCCCCTATGAGATAGGTTTAAGTTACTCTTAGATGTACTAGAATTAAAATAATATTTCCTCTATTATTCAAGCATCCAACAACAACTGCAAGGTATGTAAAATCTATCATAATTGTACTCATTCTATGTAGTCTCCATGTAGTTCATTTAATAAACTACAACATCATTCAGTGATGGTTCAAAGTTACACTGGCCTTAGAAAAAGTGAATTATGACCAGTACTCTTATTTGACCTTTGTACACACTCTCCATAATCAGATGATTATAATTCAGGCGCTTGGCAATCAGCTTGCATTTACAACTGGTTGTAGTGTCCTGTGGTCACTGTCAACTTATAAAATATTTATCTGGTCTTTTAGAGTTGCCAGCAGAAAGTGGGGGGAGCAGCTTGCAACCAGAGCTACATTCCATAAATGTTTTCATAGATAGTTTCTAGGTGACTGAAGTTTCTGCTGCACAAAATTCTAACTGGAGAGTATGAGTGATTACTCTTGGCTATGGATGTGTCCCATTGGAGAATATGAATTATGATACACCCAGGGGGTGGGGGGAAACCAGGGTCAAGGGTGACAATGAATGATGTGTCTCAGAGTCAGCTACACCCAGGTAGCACCAGCATATTTACTCCTAATAAATCTTCTTTAAGCTTTGGAAATCCAGCTAGAGACTCATGATTTAAATGGGGGTAACTACCAGAGCCCTGACAGCCACATGAACATGATTTTTTTTCTTGCTTATTTCCACCAAAAAATGCCCTTAGGGGAATTTGATTTACCTAATGACTGCGGTAATTCATTATGATAATGTAAAAATCGTTATAAAATCAGGCTCAACTTTACTTACAACAATGACTTACAATGAAAATTGTGGTCCCAATTGTGATCAAAAGTTGAGGACTACCTGTTTATCAGAGACAAAGTCAGATGATCAGTAGTGGGTGGAATCAGAAAAACACTTGGTCATTTTAGATTAACCCAGACACAACTGTTCACTCAAGGAATGGTAAAAAGCACAAAAACTCAGCAGTAGCAGAAAGTCAGAATCAGAAAATATATAAAGCAAAATGCATATTGCGATAAGTTACATCTTCACATCTGCTTTATTAATTTTACACAAGGTTTATGCTGCCTGCTGTGCTGAGCAGCTTGCACCATAAAACCCATCCTTCTCATTATCTTCATCTCATGGCAAGTGTCCCCCAAAATTAAATTACTTGAATTTCTTTCATATATGTTTAGAATCTTTACATCAGGGTTAAAGCAATGTTTCTCAACCTTAGATAATTGAAGAAGTGTGGATTTCAATTTCCAGAATTCCCCAGCCAGCATATGCTGGCTAGGAAATTCTGAGAGTTGAATTCCACACCTCTTCAAATGGCTGAGATTGAAAAACACTGGGTTAAGATATTCCATCAGAAAAATCTGTTTTTCACTGAAAATGATGTTGATTACTCCTTCCTTAAAAAATACAAAACATTTATAAAAATGGTAAAATCATTCTAACATTAAAGACAGTGTAATAAGACAAAAAACATATCCAAATCTGGCAAGACTATGTTAGGAAGGAGTTAGGGTTCCCCCATCTGGTTGCTTAAAAGAAATATTCCATGGAGCTCAGTATCTTATTACACAAATGATCTGTAAGTTCAAACTTAGTAGACTTTATCTAGACATCTACTGTTCATACTGTGTCAAAGTTAAAATAAGAATTTTTATACTGAGGTACAAATTTGTAACATCTGTCATATTTATCTTAAAAGTTTTCTTAAGTGTTCAAATAGCAGAAACTGTACAGAGAAAAATTTACAGGAAAAAGAGAAGCCCTTGATGCAGAAATATTGCAGTCTAAACTGGCTCTTCAATGTACTGCTCCATTTTCAGTGAATTGATGAAAAATTCTTAATAGATAATTACTGTCAGTTTCATTGGTATGCATTCATAATCCAATAGTTGCCTTTCTTCCCAATAGCACAAGATTCATTGAAAATTCACTGTATGAAGATCTCACCCTTGGACTATTTAAAATAACAGATTGATCAATTTTGGGACCTAAAGATCCCTGGACATTGGATTTTGGTTTTTTAGTTTGAAAAGTGGCTTTGGCTTGGATAAAGGACAGTTGGATAGTTGGACAATTGGCTGGAAAGAAGTAAAAGAAACAAAAATAAAGTTGAGTGGAATTTGCAAAGAAATTGCGTTGGATTTTCAGGAAATAAAAGATATACTGACAGGAGGATTTGAGGACATTTTGAATAAAATACAAAACATGGACGCAGTGCTGAAAATCAAGATACAAATGACAAGAAGAAAGCAGGAGCTCCAGGAAGAGGAGGAGCCAACTGAAAGAGCAACTAAAGATAAAAAATAATAAAAATAAATATAATGATTGATGTCAACCAAGGGGAGAGTGTTATAAGGGAAATTAGACAGGAATTAGAATTGCAAAGAGAAATCTTTGAGGGAATGATAGGGGTGAGACTAGATAATTTGAAAATGAGAGTGGAATATAATAGAGAAAGAAGAAATGTTTAGGAGGAAGGGTCAAGAAGTGGTAGATAGAGACAGAAATGTAAGAGAGGAATATAGGAGACAAGCTAAGAAGCAAAAAACTATAGCTTTAATTTGAGTGAGAGATGATGGTTAAAAAGAAGAAAAGGATATGATTTTATAGAAATGTTTATTATTAGTTAAGATATATAACTGCTGAAGGTAATAAATAAGAATATTAACATGCTATTGTAGGAAAAGGAATGACATGGGATTTGATTGACACAAAAACAATATTGTGAAGTATTGTATAAGATAATGAAAGGCTATAATTTAATAAAAATAATGATTAGAATTGAATAAATTGCTAAAGGTAATATGATGAATACTATTGTATTTATGTCAAAATGTGACTAGAAAGGGAATTTTTTTCTTTTTAAATATAATAGTGACATATTTAGAAATTAAAAAGGGGATAAACAATGGAAAATAATAATTTAATATAAATTTGTGAATTGTTATTAGAACTATATAATCTGATAAACACTGCAAATGTGATTATTAATATATAATTCGTAGTAAAAGGAGTGAGGTTAAGAATATAGATTGACACAAAAATAACATTGTAATATTGAATAATCGAGATTGATAATTTAACAAACTATATGTATTAATATCAAATTTTAAAAGATTGTAAACTATATTAAACAAGAGGAATATTGTCATATTTGTATAAAAATGTAAGACACTACAGAACCACACTGTTCACACAATGATCTTTTTGTTGTAACAAAAAAATATTGAAGAAAAAAGATTCACTGAAAAGCTCTTCACCCTGGAATATATTTTGATACTATTACTTTCTTATTTTCACCAGTGGGTGCTCTTTAGTACTCAAATGAAGCTGCAATCCAGTTATGTAGCACTTGGGAAGGAAGATCCAACCTACCATACTAGCCCAGCATTGGAAGGCAAAACAGAGAAGATCTGCACGGCTACTATGTACTTTCTCTTAATACTCAAGTAGTTTGGCACAAAGACACTCAAACTTTGCAAAAAGACCAGCATACTGAAGGTGATAGACTTGGCTTCATTGAAACCACTTGGCAATTCCATGGCTAGAAAAGCCACAGTGAAATAGATGGCTGCCTGAATGCCCATATAACCAAGAGCGATGTAAAACATAGTGACAGATCCTTTATTGCATTGCAGCATCAACTGTTCAATCTGGGATCAAGTGTCAAATTCTTGGAAGGGAAGTGTGATGGATTGTAGTGATGAGATGGAATCCCAGAAGAAAGGGGGTGCATTCCAGAGGAGCAAGAGGCAACTTGGCCCAGATATCATGTATGAGAGAAAGAGGATGAAAACAATCCCTCCCTAATAGTTCATATTGTACATGCAGATTGTAGAGTCCTCAGTCTCTCAAGGTTTTGTCTATAGGTGTGAGACAATAAAGACTCTTAGTTTTGGACCTGATTGGAGGAGAAATTCCAGTCCAAGCCACACAGATGAATTTCTTCATTCTGTTTCCTGACTTGGTAGTCATGAATGTCAACATCAAATTCAGAGTTTTGGCCAACAGAACAGAGAAAGAAACTGAAAAGATGATGCTAAAGGTAAATCACTGTCTGAGACTGGCCAATATAGAAAGGAAGACAAGAAGGAAAGCAGGAGGATGTAGGTGAGCTTTTGGTTGGTGCTTTGACCAATGGTGTGTTTAGGATTCTCAAAATCAGAATTGTATTTGACTTCAGCACAGGACATAGGAACCTGAAGTGGTTCTCGGAGTTTCTTTATAGGCTAGGAAGACCATAATCTTGTGGATACATTGATCTCTACTGTTTTTGAATTTAGAACCCTCACAATAGCACTCATGCTTTAGAACACTCATGATGGTCATCTGAAAAGCCCAATGGATTTAATACCTCCAGCTTCTTTTTTAAAAACTCAGGACCTAAGTGCCAAGGAAATACTAACATATTCTCAGCCAGTCCTTGAGTATTGAAGATTTGTCTTTAAATGAATCCAAACTCCAGCTCCTCTTTAGGACAATGATGGTTTATTCAATATAGCATCAAACAACAAATACTCTAATCAGGCACAATAAAAAAACTATACACTGCACTTTTCACTAGAAGATGGGAATCCACTGGTGATAGTACAAATAACAATTATAAATAAAAACTAAATAAGGCGTCAAGAGTGTAGTGAAAACTGTAATGTTTTTTTAAAAGCAGATTTTAATTAGAAATTAATACCAAATTTTGAGGAGACATGGACAAAAATGACCAAATATTTATCCCAATAGCACTGTGAACTATGAACTACACTTTCTTTCTGCAATTACTGTATTAATAATTATTACTTTATTATATTAATGGAGCCTTTCTTGACTTAATCCCCTCCAAAGAGATTAACTTGAAAGGATACCAGGTAGGAACAAGGTAGGGTTAAGGATATTTACCTCTGATAGCAATAGCACTTAGATTTATATACTGCTTCACAGTGATTTACAGTAATCTCTAAGCAATTTACAGTCAGCCTAATGCTCCCAACAATCTGGGTCCTCATTTTACCGAAGGATGGATGGAAGGCTGAGTCAACCATGAGCCTGGTGAGATTTGAACTGCCAAATTGCAGGTGGCTGGCAGTCAGCAGAAATAGCCTGCAGTACTGCACTCTAACCACTG
>NW_020716838.1:1067-51147 GCF_900518725.1 Notechis scutatus
AGAGACCTTCATTTAGGCCATCCTGTAAAAAGGCTAGAATTTGTGCTATAGAAGGAGAGCGAGGATTGACAGAGGATTTTCGGCACCACTTACAGAAACTGTTCCAAGTTGAATCATAAATTCGAGTAGTGGAAGGCCTCCTGGCAGCCAGAATGGTATCTATGACCTGGGTAGACAAGCCTTCTTCAATCATCGTTTCCCGCTCAACCTCCAGACGGCTAGCTGCAGCCACTGTGGTTCTGAATGAAGCAGAGGTCCCTGTGACAGGGAGATCTGGTCCAGCGGGATCCTCCACGGCGGAACCACCGATAGACCGTGAAGATCCGCAAACCACGGCCTCCTGGGCCAATATGGGGCCACTAGTAGGATCTCCGCCCTCTCGAACAGCAACTTCCGAATTACCCTGGGGATCAGCGGAAGCGGAGGGAAGGCGTACAGGAGGCCGGGAGGCCACGGGCAACGCAGGGCGTCGTGGTTCTCTGCCCCGTGGGAAGGGAACCGAGAGAAGAACCTTGGTGTCTGCGTGTTGAGCGGCGAGGCAAAGAGGTCTACCAGAGGAGACCCGAACCTGTCTGCCGCTTCCCTGAACAACCGCGGATGCAAGCGCCACTCTGCTGGGTCCAACGTGGCCCTGCTCAGCCAGTCTGCCTGGACGTTGGAGACCCCGGAAATGTGCTCTGCCCTGATGGAGGAAAGATGCGTCTCTGCCCACCGACATAGTCGTTCGGCTTCTCTCATGAGGATGATGGAGTGGGTGCCTCCCTGACGGTTGATATGGGCTTTGGTGGTGGTGTTGTCCGTAAGGACCAGAATGTGGTGCCTTCTCACCTGAGGAGCGAAAGCTCGCAGGGCTAGGTATACCGCATGAAGCTCCAACCAGTTGATGTTGTGTCGTCGTTCCGAAGGAGACCAAACTCCCTGGGCTGACAGAGACTGCAGATGGGCCCCCCATCCGGAAAGGCTTGCGTCTGTCGTAAGAGTGACCCTTTGGGGCTCCTTGAATAGATGACCTCTGTTGGTAGAAGGTCGAGTCCACCAAAGAAGGGATGAGAGAACCCTTGGAGGTATCCTTACCACTCGACTTGATGTGCTCCTTCCCGAGCGCTGGTACGGCAGAAGGAACCACTGCAAGGATCTGGAATGCAAACGAGCCCATGGGATAATAGAAATGCAGGAAACAAGTTTCCCCAGAAGCTTGGATAAACTGAGTAAGGACGCTTTACCAGTTCGCCTGATAGTCCGGATAGCAGTATGAATACTATGAAGCCTCTCCTGGGAGAGGAAGACCTTACCCTTAACAGAGTCAATTACAGCCCCTAGGTGAGCTATGCGGGTGGAAGGGCTAAGTTGGCTCTTCTCCCAATTCACTAAAAACCCGTGATCTTGTAGCACTGAAAGGGTAACACTAGTATCCCTCTCGGCCTGCTGTCGGGAAGGGGATACGATAAGGATATCGTCGAGGTAACAATGGATGCGGATGGGAACCTGTCTAAGATGGGCCGCCAGAGCTGCCAGCACCTTCGTGAAAGACCTCGGGGCTGAAACAAGGCCGAAAGGGAGGGCCACATACTGGAAATGTTGGTTATTATAACAGAATCTCAAATACTTTGAGTATGAGGGATGAATGGGAATATGGAGGTATGCCTCCGACAGGTCAACTGACGTGAGCCAGTCCCCTTCCCTGATACCCTGTAAAATAGACTGTAGAGTCTGCATCTTGAACTTCTGGCGCCTGACAAAGCGATTAAGTCGCTTGAGATCTAAAATAGGTCTCCAACCCCCTGAATGTTTAGGCACCAAGAACAAGAGAGAATAAAAACCTCTTCCTCGTTGAGAGGATGGGACAGGTTGGATGGCCCTAATGTCAGCCAGATGTTTAATGGCGGAATCCATAAGAGCCCGCTTTGTAGGATCCCTAGAGACAGGTGAAATCCTGAAATGTTCAGGGGGGGGGATAGGAATTGTAGAACGAGTCCAAAACGCACGGAACTCCTCACCCAGGCATCCGAAGTGGACCTCTCCCAGAGGTCTGCAAAATGCCTGAGGCGACCGCCTATGGGGAGAAGGTCTGAGGCCCTATCTGGGCCGGCGGGAGGCCCTGTGACCGGAGCCTCTAAAGGGTCTCCTAAAGCTGCCTCCTCTTCGGCTCCTGTCTCCTGTATCACTTCGGTCGTGGTAAGATGACCGAAACGACGGGGAACCCTGGAACCTAGGGGAGAATGACGACTGGTATGGGGGGCGAAAGGAGCCCCTCCGAAAGGGCTGGGACCCTCTAGACTCCTGCCTGCGAAAAAGCGAAGGAAGAAACTTCTTCTTACTTCAAGTTTCCAAAAGCAAGGGTTCAAGGGCAGGCCCGAACAGCTTCCCTTCTGCCAAGGGGGCTGAAGCCAACTTGGATTTATTTTTAACATCGGCCTGCCAATGCCGAAGCCAAAGTAATCTCCTAGCTGTAACATGGGAGGAGATGGCCCATGAAGCGAACTTAACCAAATGAAAGGTGGCATCAGCCGCGAACTCCGCCGCTGCTGTGATTTTTGCAATATCCTGATGGGCCCTGGTATTAGTCGGGGGGATATGCTGCTTGAGCTGCCTGAGCCACTTGATGAGGAACGGGTGAAAAAGGAGGCGGCCGTGGCCGACCTGATGGCCCAGGCATTGGACTGGTGAGCTCGCCGAAGAGCCATCTCCGCCCGCTTGTCCTCTGGCTTCAGCGCCTCCAACGCATCCGTAGGGTTGGAAGAGGAGGTCAGCCTCACAATTGGATCGTCTACCTCCGGGGTGTCTAACATAGAAGAGAATGCTGGGTCCAGATTAAACATCCTCTTATCCTGACTAGAGGGGGCGGGTGTAGGACCCACCGAGGCCAACTGCCTCACAACCAAGTCTGAGAAGATTGGGGGGGCCGGAATAACTTCTGCTTCTACAATCGGTTGCCTGAACATGAGGTCATCTGGATCCTCCGAAGTCGATGGCGGTGGATCAGAAGGAGATTGAGAGGCCAGGCCTGAGCTATTCTTAGCCTTAAATAATAAGGACTTAAATAACTGGGGTTTAAAGAGGCCCACAACCGTCGGTTGTTCGGGAGAAATGCCCTCGTCCTCTGACATTTCCCCCTCCATAGGGTCCCCGAGAAGGAAATCAGAATACTGCGAGGACCCCCTCTCAGAGCCTTCCTCCTCCCCGAAGGGCTCAAAGCCCATTTCCTCCTGTTCCTGCGAGACCTCCTGAGGCTCCTCCCCTCCTGGGGATGGGGCATCCGTATGAGAAGGTACCTGACCCTGCTGGGACGCCTGCCCGGAGAGAGATCGACCAGATAAAGATTCAACGTCGGGAGTCCTCCCTCGAGAACCAGGTCTGGATAGCTGCTGCATTCCATCAGCTATACCCTGACGGATAGCAAATTGCATCCATTCCCTGATACTATCAGGGATGATGGTTGACGGCGGCTCCTCAGGGCGAAGACCTGCAGCGGTTGGCGTGAAGGTCGCCTCTGGAGTACGGGATGGCTGGCGGCTCCGGGTGGATGTACTGCACCTGGAGGGGGAAGAACGACTCGGCAGGGGAGGGGGATGGGCATAGGTAGAAGGTGGGGTAGTTATAGTGTGCAGTTCTTTAGATCGTTTGCTGAACTCCTTTTCCAGAGCTTTGTGATGCCTTAAGGCGTCCTTTTGAGAAGCACTGGAGGAGTCCTTGTCCCTCTTACGAAGATAGTGCGTCTTCGATTTGGCCTTCAGGGAAGAGCCAGTTGGATTGTTCTCTGCCATGGTATCAAGGAAAAAAAACCTTACAACAAATATGGCGGTTGGCACGCCTAGGAGTTCGGCTTACAAACGCAAACCGGTTTTCCCAAAATCAGATCACGTCCCCCTTTGAATAAAAAATTTTTTTTATTATTTTTTTTATTTTTTTATTTTTATTTATTTATTTATTTATTTATTTATTTATTTATTTATTTATTTGAATTTTTTTTATTATTTTTTTTTTTAAAAAACACCAAGTACTAAAAAACACAAGGATAAAACTATCCAAAAATATCTACACAAAAGCTTGCTGGAATATATTATAAAATAACTAATAATAATAATTTCTTTTCTTTTTTTTTTTTTTAAGGGCGGGGCCCAAGGACAGGGCCAAATAGGCACAAGGAGAAAATAATAATAAAAATTATTAAATACAAATCCAAATGAGCCGAATGAACGCAGAGGCCAAAAAATAAGGGAAGCAAAATAAGTATAATAGGTAGGCCTCTTTAGGCAGCCTCCCAACACAATGGGAAGTACGTGCCCGCGCCTCTGAACAAGCTGATTGATACAGACAGAAAAAGCCAACAAGAAAAAAACCTCTAAAGGAAAGACAGCAGGGCCGGAACCACAGTGTCCTCCAATAAAAAAACGGGCTCCACGCGGCCTGACGGTCCCGCTTAGGGCCTCAATCCACACAGCTTAAATCCAAAAACAAAAATTACACACAGCCAGGAAAAAATATTTTTTAAAATAAAACAAAATGGCGCCGGCCACGAGGCGGTTCCAAAATGGCCGCCCGGCACGACACGAGGCAATCAGAGGCGCACCAGCCCTATTCGCTTACCAGGCAATCAGGAACAACGAAAAGCCAGGGCTGGGAGAGGAAGCGTTGCTTCCTCTAAAGCGTTCTAGGGGGGGATTGATGATAGTGCAATAAATCAAGGCACGGAGACAAGCGGCTGGATAAAGGCACGCTCGGAAATGCAGAGAAAGGGAGGAGGGGTGGGGGGGGGCGAAGGAAAGCTCCGAGCCCTTAAACCCCTTCCTACAGGCAAAAAAACGCCTCACCAATTAAATTTAAGAGCACACTATCAACGCAGGGACAAGGAGGAAAGGAATAAAGGCAAACCTGAACACTTAGAAGAAAAAACTCTGAAAAACGGCCAAGGAACAAGAGATCGCTGCCTGCTTTCTCGAAGGCTGAGTGAAAACTGGGAGAACGCATGGAGGAGCCACATGGAGGAAGGAGGAGCGTTCTTCAATTATAACTCAGCCTGTGAGAAGGAAGGACTGAAGCACCTCCCACTCTCTGGATGCTCGCAGCAGTTCTACGGAGAAGGAACAAGACAAAGGTGCCTACTATCACCTTTGTTGTTTCTGTTAACTTTGGAGGTGCTAAACAGAAATATTAGAGATGAAAAGAATATAAAAGGAATGAAAATCAAAAAGGAAGAATTTAAGCTGCAAGCATTTGCAGATGATCTGGTTTTCATCTTAGAAGACCCTTTAGAAACAGCATCAAAATTGATAGAAAAGATAGAGACATATGGAAAGGTGGCTGGTTTGAAAATAAATAAAGATAAGACAAAGATCTTGACAAAGAATATGCTATTAAGACAAATGGAAGAACTGGCAGACCTATTGAAAATTCAGGTCACGAATAAGATCAAGTACTTGGGGATATATTTGACAGCAAGAAGTAGTACATTAAAAGAGAATAATCATATCAAACTTAAACAGCAGATAGTGCTAGATCTGGCGAAATGGGAAAATTTACAACTGTCACTAATAGGGAGAATTTCAACAATCAAGATGAATACATTACCCAGAATTTTATATTTGTTTCAAACAATTCCAATTAGGCTTGGAAAAGATTACTTTGAAGATTTAAATAAAATTGTGTTGAAATATATATGGCAAGGTAAGAAAGCGAGAATAAAGTTAAAACTTTTGCAAGAAGCTAGAATTAGAGGAGGATTTGGTTTGCCTAATTGGGAGTTGTACTATCAAGCTACAAATCTGATGTGGGTTAAGGAATGGATAACACTAAGAAATACTAGATTGTTGACATTAGAAGGACATGATTTGTTGTTGGGGTGGCATGGTTTTTTATGGTATAAAGGAACTAAAACACAGGGGTATTTTAGAAGACATTATATACGGGAGTCTCTGTGGTTAAACTGGGAGAAGATTAAAAGACAATGTTATTTGAAAATTCCAGTCTGGTTATCGACTATTGAAGCATTTTCTTATCCTATAATATACAAAAAGGAACAAATAGATATGGTGAAATATTGAATGAAAAGGGTGAACTCAAATCTATACAAAAACTAGAGGAACAAGGTATAAAGATGAATTGGTTTTCATATGCGCAAATACATTCAAGGTATGATAAAGATTCTAAAATGGAAGGTTTCTATGATAAATTGACTGATTTAGATAAGATTTTGACAGGTACTGATGAAAAGGTGATTTAAAAACTATGGATATTTATTAGAAATTAAATTAGAAGAAGAACAAGTTAAAGAAATTATGATTGCTTGGGGGAAGAATTTTGGATATGGGATCGATTTAGAGAAATGGCAAAAATTGTGGTCTCAAAATTATAAAATGACAATGTCAACAGCATATAAAGAAAATTTGTATAAAATGTTTTACAGGTGGCATTTTCCCCCGACAAGAATAGCAAGAATGTTCAAGAATAAATCCGAAAAATGTTGGAAATGTCATCAGACACCTGGCTCATATTACCATATGTGGTGGACTTGTGCGGATGCTAAAAAATACTGGACTAAAATCCACATGTGGTTGGAAAAAATGACAAAAAAACATATAGACTTGAAACCAGAGATATTTTTATTGGGAATTTTACCTGAAATATATAGTAAAGACCTGAAATACCTGATTGTAAATGTATTAACAGTGGCTAGGATTATATTTGCTAAAAACTGGAAAAATGAGAAAATACCATCACAGGAGGAAATCATATTGGAATGTGCTGAAATGAGTAGATTGACATTTGAAATTAGAGAACAAGAGGATAAACAATTTTATAAAATTTGGGACCTTTTCTATCAATGATTAGACAATAAAATACAGTAATGAAATATGTAGACTTTTAGAAAATAAATATATAAAGATGTACTTCTTTCTTATTATATCTACAAAATGATTTTAGGATAGATTTGGGATATGAACTGTTATAAAATAAACTAAGTAAATTATGATTATCTTGTAAAACATGAATGAATAAAAGTATAGTCAAATGATTGATTAATAATGATACTAAGGTATTTAATTTTTGATTGAAAATATGAGATTATATGCAATGTAATTGTAATTGAAGACTATGAAATGGAAGCACAAAACAATTTGTAAACCAACCGGCACACTGTATGTACAGATATGGAAGATAGCTTGATGTTTTTATGTTTTGTTTGTTTATGTTTGTTTTTAAAAATCAATAATTTTTTTTAAAAAAAGATATAAAGGTGTCATACTCCAATTAGTAACTACAGGAGAAAATTTGTTTAATGAGAAAAGATAATATGAAATTGAAACATAACAGACAAAAGTATAAATATAATGATTTGAATTGAGATGAGATAATCAAAATAAAATTGAGAAAATTAAAAGAGGGGAAAAACTATATAGAAAATGTAGAATAGTATAAGATATGGAATAGAACACAAAAAGGAGCATGAAATTGAGTTTTGTGTCTGTATAAAGAAGTTCAACCCGGGACCACGCTATTTTCAGAAAAGATGTTTTACTTGTATTTTGTATGTGTGAAAACCCAAATAAAACTTTATTTAAAAAAAACAGTTCCAGAATTTAAAGGTGACAGGTTTGGTTTCACAGTCTGTTTGGATGGGTAGAAGCTTGAGACCACCCATATTCACTTACCCAAGTATCGTGAAGAACGAGGAGACTATACAGATGCCAGTTGGAGGAAGCCAGAAAGAAGCATCAACTGACAGAGGTAAATTGCAGCCTCCAAGGCAATCTCCTCATTTCCCAGAATTTTGCTCCCTGCAGAGAGTATCCCTCCAGGGTGGGAATTTTATCCAGGCCAGGGGTGGATTCAATGCCAATGGCAGCCAGCACCAACACAGCCCTGGTCTGAAGGGGGGTTGCCCAGACAGCAGACAGCAGCCACTTCCCCTCCACCCAACCAGGGAACCAGGCCACACCCATCTTCTTCCTGGCCACCACAAATGCAGCCCCAACCGGCAGCGAGGCCACAGGGACCCCTATTCCAGAGAGGCACCACCCATTGAGGATTCAGGGGCCTACCAAGCCTACGTACGCCACCTGGCCTGTTCCTTTCATTCCAGTACAACCTGCAGGGGCCTGGCATGTGCCACCTCTGCAACCACGACCCAGGCCAGATCAAATACCCTTTGAGGCCATATTCAATGGCCGCCATGAAGATTTCAATTACTTCCTCACTTGAATCTGATCCCATATAGAACAATTTGGAGATCAATACTCCATAGAGCGTGATTTGGTTATGGCCATAACAAATGGGATGAAGGGGATGCTTCACACTGGATGGCCCAACTACACAACGAACAAGCCCCCGAATTACACGATGTAAACGGATTTATTCTATTAATAAGACTCAGATTAGAAAATCCAGACAGGGTGTCAGCAAATGAAGAGAAGTTAATGGAAATGAGGCAAGGCAAGCGACCATTGTCAGAATTCATTTGGGACTTTAGAAGGGTTGCAAGCCACCTCATGGATTGGCCTGAAAGAATGACTTTACACTATTTTTAAAAAGCCATTGATCCAGAAGTAAAGAAGGCCTGTGAAATTAGGGGAATCCCAGAGACCTTACAATTGTGGTATGCCGCCTCCCTCAGCTTAGATTGCAGCATCAACCCACACAGGAAACCCCTTCTGGCAGCCCTGCCTAAGAGAATTGTGGCTAGGAGACCACCGACCGGATCAGCTGAACCTGCTCGTACCCAACCTACCAGGGTGCTGAAATGTTACCGATGTGGCCAAGCCGGCCATAGAGCAGCAGACTGTCTGGCCCCTGCTCCTGTACCACAAGCTCCGCAGTCAAAGTCTAATCCAGCTGTTAGAGGTTGGAAGAATCAAGAAAGACCTCCGGCCAGGGTTGGGTTCGCCAAACACAGCTGGGAAAGCCCCCTTTGCGCAGATGGGAACAACGGACAACCAGACCGCCACCACGTCCCCGAGAACCTGACCTGCGAAGACAACCCAATGGTAAGTGATCCCATCATACCTTTTACAGTCAAGATCAAGTTAGTGGTACCAAACATGGGAGAGGCCGGGGAGTTAAAAGCTGTCATTGATACTGGGTGTTCTAGATGCCTTATCAGACTCCCCATCGTTGAACAATTGGGCATAAAGACTAACCCGCTAAAATGCCCAATCAGATTTGAGCAAGTGGATGGAACCTTAATTGGGGGTGGGCAGCCACTCAAGTGACAGAATTGATCAAGATGGAATTAGGGCCCCATCATGAACTCATATGATTTATAGTGGTCCCCAAGATGTTAGAATCAATCATAATGGGACTTGCTTAGCTAGACAAATGGGCCCCGATGATCAAATGGGAGGATGGATTCAGAAAAATCCTCATTGGACTGGGCCCATTGCCCCCTTTTCCACCCACTACAAAGCCACCGGTCAGCTTGAACCCAGAACCTGAGCCAGCATCCATGGCATCCCACCTTCTCCCAGATAACCCCCAGGTACCCGACCAATACCAAGACTTGGCTGAAGCATTCAGTGAAGAAAAGTGTAATTTCTTACCTCCCCATCGAGCCACTGATTGCACCATAGAATTAGAGCCCAGGGCAAAATTACCAAAACCAAAGATGTATTCCATGACGCCTGCTGAAATGACTGAATTAAGGAAATACATTGACAGCAATTTGGAACAAGGTTTTATTGAGCCTGCCAAATCAAGACTAGCTGCTCCCTTGTTGTTCAAGAAGAAAGATGGCGGGTTGAGATTGTATGTTGACTTTAGAGGCGTGAACGCCGTATGCGTCAAAAACATGTACCCTCTCTCCCTTATGAAGGACTTATTGAACCACCTGTCGAAGGGCAAGATATTCACCAAGCTAGATCTCAGGGAAGCTTACTACCGGGTCCGCATCAAAGAAGATGAGTGGAAAACTGCTTTTAACTGCCCTCTGGGTAGCTTCCAATTCAAAGTCATGCCTTTCGGACTTCAGGGGGCTTGGGCAGTGTTTATGCAGCTCATCAATGAGGTGCTACACCTGCACCTTTACGGGGAGTCCTCGTGTACCTGATTGACATCCTTATCTTCAGCGAAACCATGGAAGAACATGTTCAATTGGTCCGACAGATTCTAGAAAAACTTCTAGCCACCAAATTATATATGAAACTCTCAAAATGTGAATTCCACAAAGAGTCGCTGGACTACTTAGGCTACCGAATATCCAACCTGGGGATTGAAATGGACCCCAGAAAGGTGAAAGCGGTGTTGGACTGGCAACCCCCCAGAACCCGAAAACAACTTCAAAGATTCTTGGGGTTTGCCAACTTCTATAGACAATTCATTCCTTCCTTTGCTGAAGTTGCCCTCCCGTTGATGGAGCTATTAAAAACGGGCCCGTCACCCACCAAACCAAAGCCAAGTCAACCCCTGGCTTGGACTATGGACTTGTCAGAAAGCTTTCAAGACCTTAAAACACCTCTTCACAGCTGAGCCCATCCTCCAGCACCCAGACGCAACCAAGCATTTTGTTGTCCAAACGGATGCAAGTGATGTAGCGGTGGCAGCTGTTTTGCTGCAAAAAGATTATCAAGGCCAACTGATGCCTTCCACTTATGTGTCCAAAAAGCTGACAGACACAGAGAGAAGGTGGGTGGTCTGGGAGAAGGAAGCATTTGCCGTATGATGGGCTTTATTGACTTGGAGGCATCTTCTAGAAGGGGCGCCAGAGGCCTTTAAGGTATGGACTGAACATAAGAACCTTGAGGCTCTAAAGACCCCTAGGAGATTATCATCCAAACAAGTGCGCTGGGCCCAATATTTCAAGCAATTCAACTTCAACATTAAATATATCCCCGGAGGGAAAAACGTACTGGCGGACGCTCTGTCCAGAAAACCTCAGTTTGATAGCCACCGAGAGGAAGTAGTACAAGCCTTAATTTCAAAAGCTCAATCGGCAGGCCAAGTAACAACTCGAGCCCAAGCCAACCGCAACCCCAAACACCTGGAAGATAAGCTGACTGTGGAATTGAAAACGGCCCTATTGACTGATCCTTGGTTCTTGGACCATCAAACCGAGTTGACAATGAATGATGGACTAGCTTGGAAAGGGACTAAGCTTTATGTACCCACAATCCTAAGACTACTGGTACTAAAGCGTCGCCACGACTCCCGGCTGGGAGGCCACTTCGGATTCCTAAAAACCCTACATTTACTGAGAAGACAGTTCTGGTGGCCAAAAATGAAACCTGATGTCGAGGACTATGTAAAAAGTTGCTCAATTTGTGCCACAATGAAACACAGAACTGGAAAAACCCCTGGCCTCCTGCAACAAGTTGCTGAACCAACCCAACCTTGGGAAGAGATCGCAATGGACTTTATTGTCGAATTACCTAAGAGTGAAGGGAGTACGATCATTTGGACTATAATTGACTTATTCTCTAAACAGGTCCATTTTATAGCCTGCAAAGGACTTCCATCTGCGAAAAAACTTGCAAATCTGTCCGTGAAACATATCTATAGACTACATGGAGTACCTCGTAGAGTAATATCAGATAGAGGGGTACAATTTACCGCAAAATTTTGGAGGGAATTTCTGAAATCCATTGGTTCCTCTCAAGGGTTATCCTCAGCTTTCCATCCTGCTTGTAATGGAGCAGCGGAGAGGGCTAACAACATGATTGAACAATACATTGGATGCTATGTAAATTATCAACAAGAAAATTGGGCTGAGTTATTACCTTTTGCAGACGTTGCTTACAATAATGCAGTACATAGCAGCATGGGATTGACTCCATTCCAAATCAACACTGGAATGGATTTTGTCCCGATGCCAGTTACCTAGACAACCTCCTCATTCATGTCCCTAACAGAATGGATGAACTCTTTAAAGAAAGGGTGGGAAGATACGAAAAAAGCTTAGACCGAAGCTACAAAAAATTATAAAAACAGGCGGATAAACATAGATCCCTTTTAAAGTAGGGGACAAAGTGTACTTGTCAACCAAGTATCTTAGGTTGAAACTGCCCGGTAAGAAGCTGGGTCCAAAATTCTTGGGTCCATTCCCAATTTCAAAGATAATCAATCCGGTCACTGTCCAATTAAGTCTTCCTCAACTATTGGGGAAAATTCATCTGGTGTTCTATTGTAGTTTACTAAAACCAGCTACTACATCGATGATAAGACCACTGCCAATCGCTTCCCCTAAACTGATAATGGTACATGGGGAAACACATTATGAGATTCAAAAAATTCTCGATTCTAGATTACACCGTAAATTGCAATATTTGGTCTTATGGAAAGGAAACCCCCTCTCAGATGCTAGTTGGGTAAAGAGTTGGGATGTTCATGCTGATCAATTGGTTAACCAATTCCATGAGGATTTTCCCCACAAACCGAAGGGTCCTCATGGGGGGGGGAAGAGGGGTTTAAGGAAAATGTGTTAACCCCCGTATCTGGTTTTTTCCCTTTCTTTTAGGAGGAGTTTTTAAGGGGGGGACGCCTGTCAGCTTTAAAATTCAGCTGCCACATTTTTGTTGGAGGAGTTGAAAAGTTTAAGGTTATTTTGTATGTCGTATTAAGAAATTCCAGTGGCAGTTAATTGGTTCTCCTGATTTATGAAGTGTAGAAGTGGGAGGAGTGAAGGGAAGAGAGAAGATGGATTCTGTGTTATGCATGAAAAAACTTTCTCTTGGGAAATTGCTTTTGACATGCCAAATCTGTTTCTAATAAATCAATTGGAGAGATAACGTCTCGAAGTCATTGATATCATGGATACTTTCTGGATGCCTTACAACATTAATATTGTTTTAAAGGAAAAAAATGATATCATTTTTTTAAAAGTGCTGAAGGTATACATTATTAGTCTATTGCAGAAAAGGTTACCAAATGTTGACAAGCAACAGTAAACCTCTGCTGCAAATCTGGTGAAGATTTATCTTTAAATTTCACACACCTATATTGCACTTACATTTATGTAATATCTTAAGTCTAAGAGAGCCAACATGTAATTTATTATGCAAACCTAGCTTTTTTACTCTGTAAACTACATAACTTCCTATGATTATATTAAGTAGTTAATAACGAAATCATTAATTTATGGCTTAGCATGTTGTAAGAAGCTGGCTAATGAGAAACATTTGTGTATTTGAGGTTTATGCATATGCATTATTAAAGTAACCTGCTGTTTTTAAGCTGCTATGGCAGCAATTTTTATTACTATGTTTAAAGGGCACTTAATTAACCTAGATTATCTCCTTAGGCCATAAAAATCCCAATTTAAAATTTATTGCCTTCTTTTTAAATCACTATATATTTAACATAATTATCTAATGCAGTCAAGGTCAGGTACATCATGGAGTCAGAAGTGATGTTACTGGAAGAACAGTGGAAGTGTTAGAATGGAAGCATGCAAGTGGGGTGGCGAATGTGTAGGATAAGACATGCAGGAAATCATAATGAAACTTATTTGCATCTGGAATGAATTCCACAGTGCATTAGATTTTAAAAACTACAATTTGCTTTATATTAACAATTTTGGTAGCTTCCTTTCCAGGATCCTTGGAAGGCTTAGTTCCCATTTTAAAGAAATGCAGGAAAAAAGAAGAGGATAACTAGCAGCAAAATGGAGGACTCAGTTCCACTATTGGAAGACTGAAAGAATAGATTAGGGATAGATCACCATGGAAAAAGTATATCTATGTAGTTTGTTAATGTTGAAAAATGACTTCATTGTGCTAGCTGAGTAATGGAGCATAAGTAAATTTGCTTACTGCAAACTTTGGATTACTACAGCATTTTTTCTTAAATAGTTAACAATACACTCAATGACACATAATCAAAAATCAATCAATACAAAGTTAATGTTGCAATTAATGCTGGATTTTTGGAAGCAGATGATTTAAAATTCTCATAGTCCAACAATCCCAAATTAGACATACTATTGGGAATAGCAATAGTACTTAGACTGATATACTGTTTCACAGTGCTTTACAGCCCTCTCTAAGCAATTTATAGAGTCAACATAGTGCCCCCAACAATCTGGGTCCTCATTTTACTGATCTCAGAAGGATGGAAGGTTGAGTCAACCTTGAGCCTGGTGAGATTCGAACTGCCAAATTTCAGGCAGGCAGCAGTCAGCAGAAATAGCCTGCAGTACTGCATTCTAATCACCACACCACTGCGGATTATGGGAAATTCATGACAATTGGCTAAATTGCTAAAAATGGATGGGCTGAAATAAGAATCAAAGTAAATTGTGATGTTTGCTAAGGACAGGAAATACAAACAGCTGACAAGGCTGATTCCTGGTCTAGTTCTTGTATTGGTACAGCATAGAATCGATGGGTTAATAATGATTTCGGAGAAATAAGCCGTTAGTATTTTCTCCTCATCCACGAATATTTCTTCACATACAATATTTGTGTTGATGGAGCATGACAAAAGTGGAAAAACATAGGGATCATTGCTATAATTATTTTCTGCTCTCCTATGCCCACTTTTCAATAGCCAAGAAACATTACAATAACATTTCCAAAGGATTCTGCCCCATTCTTTCAGAACTGCATATTGATTCTCCATACATTTCTTCGTGACACAAAACTTTGCCCCATCTCAGAGAATCATCATTTTTTTAGTAGCTATCAGAATTTATGAAAACACATTTGCCTTCTTAGAGGCTGGATGTTATCATTTGTCACATCTACGAAGTTTATTCTCAGTATTTCACTGCACTGTATTTTTCCCATCAGCTTCAGTACTCTTTCACCTACCCAGCTATCTTGCAAAGAGATTACTGGGGTCTATTTTGTAAACAAATAGATAATTTGGCAGAAAGGAAACAGATGGGTGGCAAGAGCAAAAATTGGATTTTAAGGAAAAATAGGATGAGAACAACAAAGACCTATTTATATATGCTCAATGAAAAGGGTTCTGCTGGCATTTCATGGAATGGCTGACATTTTGCCCAGATATTGTAAGTTGCTAGACTCTTCAACTACTACTATTACAAGATTAATAAATAGTAGCTATCGTTCAGGTATGAGTTATGATGGGACAGTATCAAGATAATCTGGATAAGATCATGACCCTGATATAGAAGAAAATCAAGGAAGAAAGTGAAAATAGTGGAATGTCCACCTGGCACTTTGCAGGCATTTTAGGAATAAGCAGTCCTTAGAAAACCACCAGAGCGCTGCTTTTCCTTATTGGATCGTCCCACACCCACACTAGAAGAAAATATGAAATGCAGCGCCAAAATGGAGATGTGCCTTGGGCTTTCGGCTCGGAAGTACTGTCCTGAAGTACTGTATCCTGAAGGACTAAGATGCCATTTAGGTCGCGAATGCAACCTAAACTACTGCTCGTTTGCCCAATTAAGAGAAATCTAAGATCGCGAGCACGTGCAAGCATCCCCATAGTTAAAATTCGTCGATCTTAAAGGACGATAATAAAAGGCGAGGAAGGAAACTGGCTCTGCTCGGAACTGCAAGGTGCGCTCACCTTTCCCCGCAGTAGATTTCGATCCCAGTGCCCCACTTGCTTGGCAGTAAGAGGTGGATCGGCTGATGCCCAGCTAGCTTTGGCAGCGAGGAGGGGGATTGTGGGTGGGGATCTCTCTTTTTTTCTTTCCAGATCAGGAGGCGCTAGGGCCCATCCCCAGCGCCGATCTCTATGCTCCGTGAAACAGCAGAGGGAGGGGCCGATAGCAGATCCAGGCGAATTTACAGCAGGGAACCTGCGGAGGAGCCGGGAATTGGCTGCCTGTGCAAGGGACGTTTTCGTCATGTTGGTCTTGGTCTCCGATCTTTGCCCACCTCCTGTTTAGCCCGATGAATCGCCGGCCTGATTTGAGCGACCTTCCTTTGCCCCCCACTGCTTAAGATATAAGACAGATCCAGTGAAGCCTCCCGTACCTGGTCAGCAGTGACAATGTGCTGATAGCTGCTCCTGAGAAAAGTAAGGGACTGGTCTTTCTGTGAGCAATCGGGTGTATGCTATTAAAAATTAGCGGAGGAAGGGAGGCGCAGATGGTCTGATTTGGAAGGACTGAAGGACAGAGAGTGGGATGCTGTACATCCAGGGTAGGTTTCCGCAACATGCACCCTCTATGTGTGTTAAGAAAAGATTGTCATCACCAATGGTGTACTGGCCGTTGTAATCTCTATCAGCCGAAAGGGGAAGTTGGGTTTAGATTTATGGGGCTTCATAGAATGTGCTACTAGGTCTCCCTCTCACTCTCTTTCTCCCTCCCTCTCCCCATTCACACACAAATGTATACACATATATACTATGTGGGCAGAAAAGATTTAAAGCTAAAACGACAGGAAGGCATATCTTTGGCCTGTGTTTCAGCCCACAGGTTTGTAGGGTTCATAGACTTGTAAAAAACCTCCTTCAGTGACTGATGAATTACCCTTATATCTAGATCTAAAAGATCTAAAGAATGTTCAGATAGAGACTTGTAATAGGTTCAGCCAAAATAATAAAAGCTTAATAAGGTTAGACACATCAAGCATATGTTTAAAAGAGAAAATTTTGGACAATATAAGCAATATAAAGTTGCTTAACCACGTGAAACATTTTTAAAGATAAAAATTGCTGTTTCTTGCTTTGATTTAAAAATTGCCATTCTTTACATTTTTCTCCATGATGAATATTAGAACTATGCTTAGATAACATGGGTGATAACTAGGTATATATTAGGTAAGATTTTGACATAACTTTCATATGCAGGCTTTGTCCTGATAAGCCATCTACCTAAGAGCTTCCTGGTCTGCTAATACCCATGCCATCGAAGAGGTTGTTCTATGTTTAATGGCTCATTAATGAGAGCAATCAATGCTAGTTCTTAATCCCAGACTACATAAAAGCAACTACAAATCTGTTTTATGATTCCTTTGCGTATATGCATCCTCCACTTGTCTCTTTTTCACCAAAACATGAAACATAGAGATCATTTTATGTCACTTAAGTGCTTGCACACATATGCAGAGAATTCCCATGATATGTGCTTCCTGTTTCTGATGCAGAGATATGCTTGCTCCTCATCACACATTCCTATATACAATTTTTCTTTTGTCTAAACAGTTCCTATAATATGGAACATGGAATTTGTTCATGTGCATGTTCTAACGCACACTTTTAGTTTTACTTTCTCAAAATATGTCATCTCCCATGAATAAATAGAAATCCCTTTATGTATATCTTTTGTGTTCCTCCTCTCTTAAGCACTCATTTATCATCCCTCTTCTACTATAGCTTTCTACATTTGTTGCCCTATATTTTAAAAAGAGAAATATATCACTTCTTATACATGAATTTTTATACTCACTCACAAAAAGTTTTTGTAGGAAACATTGTGCTTGTTTTAAAGTTGTCTGAGAACAGATGAAAGCAGCAACATGAAACCTGATTACAATTTTGGAACACAGATGGAGGATTATTATTTTTGTTCCTAGTGAAGTTCCTTGTTTTGCTTGGTCCCACATTCCTTGTTGCCTCTACATATGTTAGGTAAGTGCAATTAACTTTACCATTCAAATGCACAAGGAGGGAATCCTCTTTCCAATTTAAAAATATTGAAAAGTTTTTTCCCTACTAGGCCATCCCTCCCCCAAGGGTTACCATTTTTATATGGTCTTTTATCTGCTGTCTCCTACCTATAGTCTGAAATTCTGAAATTTTCTATTCTAAGATATGTTCAGACTAAATCTCAGTAATTCCTGCTTCACCCATTTGCAAAATTCATTTATTAATGCCTCTCTTCTCTACTTCCCAGTTTTTCCAAAGTCTTTCTTTCTATTGGTTGTTGCCAATCTTATTATGCCTACATCTTGTTTTGACTACAAAGCAAGTTACATTTCTTCTTTTTTAAAAACAAAAAGGTGTATTTCTTTTTGTTAAAAAAATGCTGAGCAAACATTTCTTCTGCTATGTAGCTTGAACAAAAAGAGATATCTTCTACATTATCCAACTAGCCCTATGAACAAATAAGTTAGTATTCATGATAGAGGGGCATCCTTGATCCAGTTCATCTGATGCAACATGTTTCTTCAAGCAGACATATTTAACACATTTCTTGAGCTCATAATGCAATACAAATCAGCTAATTTCATAGGGGATGACATTTTTCAAGTTCATGAAATCCTGGAAACAAATATTCCCCTATATAGTTAATCATTGTAATTGAATGTACTGTCTTTATTTAATCTTATGCTATGATATTAATACTGAAATATAAGAGGTGTTTGAGATTTTAGTTATTTTTAAAACAGCTATTTTTATGGAGTCAGTTGGTTAATAATATTAATAATATAGCCAGAATATTGCTATTTTTTTATTTAGTCTTGTAGTCTCTTATAGAAAACACCTCTTTAAACACATAAGAAAAAACCTCTTATGTGATTATCCAGGAAGGATGAGTAAAGAATTTTTCATGTGTGATCTCATAAGCTGGAGACTCACTGTGGTTAAGCAAAGAGGATACCAGCCCTCAACTGTTTTTAACAGTTGGACTATGTTAATTATTTGTAATGAAAGATGACCTCAAAGAAACAAAGACTTTTCTGTTTAAAAAGGTTCTTTTTCTGGACCTGTGAGTCTTGAAACAAAGATTTCTAACCAAAATAATATTTGAAAGCACTATTACATTGATATAATCATAATCTTAAGGAGAAACATAAAAAGTTTAGTTATTCATATTCAGCATCGTAGCTATGAAATTACTCTCAAATATATGTGTACAAGTTTTTTTAATAATTTTTATTTATTTGCTTTTGCTATGATTAATTTAAAAAATTACAAGTTCTATAAAAAGATACAGAAACATTTTATAGAATGAAATAATAGCTGAATACATAGATTTATTTGATATTGGATCACTTTCTCAGTTTGATTATTACATCTGGCTAACTCTAGGCCTTGAACTAATCAGAGTCTCTCCTGCTTAATATTGAGAGAGGCTCTTTTTTTCAGGATTGTGGTCTAGACCAGTGGTAGTCAACCTGGTCCCTGCCTCCCACTGGGGGGGTTCCAGCTTTCATGGTGGGCGGTAGGGGTTTTGCCCCTACTTTATAAATCACCATTACTGTGGAACCGATGGGCATTTAGAAAATTTTACTACTAACAGAGATATAAAAATGGGTGGTAGGTATAAAAAGGTTGACTAACCCTGGTCTAGACCAATGGTCACCAACCAGTGAGCTGGGGACCACTGGTAGTCCATGAGAAAATTTTGGTGATCCGGAGAGAAATGTCACCACCAAAGCACCCCACAAAGCAATTAATCCAGGCTGCGTGGGAACACAAGGCTGCTCCACTTACATGACCCGCGGGAACACAAGACTTGCATCACTTGCATTGCACACAATATGTACCGAGGGGAGGAGGAAGAGCGGGGGGAACTTGCGCTACTCGCCTCATGTGCCTGGTCACTGGGCTGCTTCTTTCTTCTTCTTTTGGCTGCATGCAAGGAAAGCAGAAAATGTCTTTCTTTTTCTCCCCCAAATTCCACCAGAAATGAGTCTTTGGGACCTTGCAAGGCATCCTGCTTCAAGAGGCTGCGCTGGCATAACAAGTCTCACAAAGACTCATTTCTGATGGAGTTTGCGGGAGAGAAAGAAAGACTTTTGTTGCTTCTGCTGTTTTCCTTTCATGAAGCCAAAAGTCTCTCCCCCCCCCCCCCGAGAATGGAACTGGAGACCATATCCTGAGATCCCTAATAAAGAATGATTGATCGGTAGGAAAACAGGGTGAGGAATTTTCCTGCAGTCTTTTTTTGGGATTTTTCCAGGGTCTCTGATCCTTGGGATTTAAACTTATGAGTTTGGTGGTCCCTGAGGTCCAAAAAGTTGGTGATCCCTTGTCTAGACTGAGAAGCTGAAAAAAATATTGTGGAAGGTAGAAATGGCAAACCATTTCTGTATTTGCTGTAAGGAATATTACATAAATGCATCCAGGAGTCATATTGGTCTTGAAGAAGACCCTACTGATTAAATAATTTTTCCAGTAACTGCTTCTTAGCTACCTCTTGCCCAGAATCCCAGTTTAGGTAACATATGAATGCTAATATAAGAGCCATAGTAGTGTGGTAGTTAGAATACAGCATTCAGGCTAACTGTGCCCACAACCAGGAGTTTGATCCTATCTGGTTCAAGGTTAACTCAGCCTTCCATCCTTGTGAGGTTGATAAAATAAGGACTCAGATTGTTGGGGGCAATATGCTCATTCAAATATGCTTCTATGATAAAGAGGCTCACAAAGACAACAATCTGCTTTGGGTATAATCTATCCAGTCAAGGTAACAATCCCAGAAAAAAAAAGACTGAATGGTGACTGTGTCTCAAAGGAATGCTTACTAATCCAACAACAGTGTAATCAAAACATATCCTCCCAATAGATGTTCATGGAGTATATATTACACAAGATACAATATCAAGGCTCAGACTAACAAACCCAAGCAAATCAGAACTCTGAGACTTGGCTCATTCTCAAAGGTCTTTTTTAATGAGTACATCATATCAACACAGCTTCAATGAAAAACCAATTCTAAATCTTTGCTGCGGTTTCAGTATAATTAAACCAGGAAATAACTTCATTCCCAACTGTCGTAGGTCATGTTGGCCAATTGGGTTTATTGGTGGGCTCTTCAGGCACTCCTTCCCCAACCTTATCTGTTGCCAGTAAAGATGATCTTTGTTCTCATGAAAAAGCTCTTTGTTGTGTCTAGTAATGCATTCCAACCTCCTTCCCCACCCCCCCACCCCGCTTTCCCCTCTGTGTGGCAACTGAGGAACAGAAAGATGGCTGTGTCCAGGTTTGGTTTGAAGTTGACAATCAGCTCTCCCTTTCACCATGTTTTCCTGAGAATAAGACCCACCCAGAAACAAGCCTTTGCCTGATTTTTGGAGTCTGCCTAATATAAGCCTTACCCCAAAAATAAGCCTGGAAGCTGGGTGTGGCCCACTAGCCCCTTGTCGCAGTGCAGATACCTGTAAGTCTAAGCACAGAAGCAGAGGCAGGGGGAGCCAGGCTATCCGGATGTGCTGCCTGACTGCCTGGCTCATGGGAGGCTTGTGGGAGGCTTGTGCGGTGGCACCAGTAGCAGGAGTAGGCACAGACATGGGGGAGGGGGGAGGCATGTGATTCTGATGCCCCATATGACTGTTTGTCTGTTGCAGCTGCAGGCAAGCTGAGAGACAGTGGGATGGAGTGGACAGCATGTTATTTATTTATTTATTTATTTATTTATTTATTTATTTATTTGATTTGCCAATTGTTTGCAAGATAATAAGTATAAGTGTATACATAGTTGTGAATACATGAAATGGGTACATATAAGAAAAATAAAAGAATAAGAGAAACAATAGGACAGGGACGGTAGGCACGATGGTGCGCTTATGCACGCCCCCTACAGACCTCTTAGGAAAGGGGTGAGGTCAATAGTAGACAGTCTAAGGTTAAAGTTTTTGGGGTTTGGGGAAGAGACTACAGAGTCGGGTAGAGTATTCCAGACATTTGACCACTCTATTGCTGAAGTCGTATTTCCTGCAATCAAGTTTGGTGCGGTTTACTTTGAGTTTGTATCTATTGTGTGCTCTTGTGTTGTTATGGTTGAAGCTGAAGTATTCATTGACAGGTAGGACATTGCAATGTATGATTTTATATACCATGCTTAAGTCAGACCGAAGACGGCGTAATTCAAGGTTTTCTAGTTTTAGAATTTCAAGTCTGGTGGCATAAGGTATTCTACAACGAGTAGAAGAGTGGAGAACTCTTCTTGTGAAATATTTCTGGACTTTCTCAATTGTGCTAATATCAGATACGTAATGAGGGTTCCAGACTGATGAACTGTATTCGAGTATTGGTCTAGCAAATGTTTTGTATGCTCTGGTTAGTAGTGTGATATTACCAGAGAAAAAACTACGTAGGATTAGGTTAACAACTCTTAATGCCTTTTTGGCTATGTAGTTGCAGTGGGCTCTAGCACTTAGATCATTAGAGGTGAGTATTCCAAGGTCCTTTACAGAGCTTGGGTCATCAACAAGATCTTGACTATTCAGCTTGTATTTTATTTTCTGATTTTTTTTGCCAATATGTAAGACAGAGCATTTATTTGTTGAGATTTGAAGTTGCCATTTGTTTGACCATTCAGATACATAGTCAAGATCTTTTTGTAGGGTAGCAGTATTGTCTGTGGTATTGAACAGCTTTACATCATCAGCGAAGAGAACGCAATTGCTCTTAATATGATCACAGAGGTCGTTTATGTAGAGTATGAAGAGAGTTGGTCCTAGAACACTGCCCTGGGGGACACCACTATTGACAGGTACTGGATTTGATAGGACGCTCCCGATTTTGACCATTTGTTGTCTGTTTGACAGGAATGCTTCTATCCAGTTATTCAGTTGTCCAGAGATACCATAGGATTTTATTTTTAGGAGTAGTTTGTCGTGTACCACTGAATCAAAGGCTTTACAGAAGTCTATGTAGATTGCGTCTATTGCTTTGCCCTGGTCGAGTTGTGTCGTCCATATGTTTTTGCAGTGTAAGAGTTGCAGATTACAGGATAGTTTTTTTCTGAAACCAAATTGTTTATTGGAGAGTAGGTTGTTTGTCTCTAAGTGGAGGATGATGGATTGGTTAATAATTGATTCCATGACTTTACAGGTGACGCAGCATAAGGAGATTGGCCCGTAATTTTCAACTAGGCTTGGGTCTCCCTTTTTGAAGATGGGGATGACTGTGGCTTGTGACCATAGGTTAGGCAAGGAGCTGGTCCTGAAAGATTTTTCAAAGATTATGCTTAGAGGTTTGGCTATGGCAGTGGATAGCTTTCTTAAGAAGTAGGCACATATTCCATCCGGTCCAATAGATAGAGATGGTTTTAGATTGCGTAGTGATTTTTCGACATTGTCTTCTGTGAAATCGATATGTATTAGATCATTGTTGTTATCTGTGGTACGGCTAGGAAATACTGGGCATGATCCATTGCTGTTTACAAATACTGAGCCGAAGAATGTGTTAAAGATGTTGGCTTTAATGGTGTCGTCGTTGCAGTCTTTACCATCAGGTCCTATCAAGGGAGGGATGGACCTTGAGTCTTTTAGTTTGTTGTTTACAAAATTGTAAAAAGCACGGGTGGAATTGGTGCTTAGAAGGTTTTCCTCTTGTTTAATGTGATAATTGGTGCATTCAGTCTTTATCTGGTGGCATAAATTTTTGTATCGGTTTTTGAAATTGGCAACATGACCAGATTTGTTTTTCCGCCAGAGTGATCTCTTTTTGGATTGAAGTTTCCTTATTGATATGGGTAATCTGCTTTTTTGTTTTGTTTTGGGAGTTGTTGTTGGAACATATAGTTTGATGACTCTTTTGACTTCAAGTAAAAATATGTTGTAATGGTCTTCAACGGTATTGCATCCAGTGAATAGAGATTGCCAATCAAGGGATGAGAGATCGTTGTCTATAAGATCATAGTTGCCTTTTTTGAAGTTACAATAGGGGATTACATCATTGTGGTGATTTTTGTGTGGACGTATGTTGAGACAAAAGTCAATCATATTATGGTCACTACTGGAAAAGGGTTCTTTAGTTTGTATTCCGTAAATTAAGTTCAAACTGTTGCAGAAGATGAGATCGAGGCAGTTGTTTAGTCTAGTGTTGTTGATTACTAGTTGTTCCAGTCCCAGATTTGTAATAGCATTGTAGAAGGTTGTGTATATGATTTCAGTTGTACAATCATTTAGGGTCCAGTCAATATGAGGTAGATTGAAATCACCAAGAATTTGGTGATTTGATGTTGAGATCTTCTGCCTCCCCCCCCCCATGCCTCTGTCTTTGCCTGTCTCCACTGCACACTTTTTCCCCAGGGGGAGATGAAACTTCATCCGCTTGCAAATGGGACACTCCGTTTCAAAGTGTCCCATTTGCAAGCAGATAAAGCTTCAAGTATCCCCTCATTTCTTCCGTCAGAACAAAGTGTTTTACTTGGCTGCATTGCTCAGCCTCCTGCTCCGATGCTGTGTCAGAAGAAGTGAGCCAGCGGCCACATGAGCTCCTGCTGCAGGAGCCACCCCATAATTAATCAGATGAAAAGTTCAGCTAAGCCTCTGGGAAGACCCAATTGACTTTATGAACTCCCTCCAGAACTTGGCCGTAAAGTGGATGCCTTGGTCATATATAATCCTTTTTGGGACTTCATGCAGTCAGTAAATGTGCTTCAGGAACAGCTTTGCCAGTTTATGGGCTGAAAGAAGGCTGAAGCATGCAATGAAGGGAGCCGGTCTGAAAAAAGATCCATCACTGTCCAAATTACAGTGTGGAGTTCCACAATAAAATTATACTTTGTCAAAATTACACTTTGTGGGAATTTCACAGTAAAATCCATTGCTATTTCTTCCCAGGGTCATGACAGTTTGGCCACTTGTAACAATTCTAAGAGTTTTCCAGGTGTTTTTTTTTTCATCACTGCACATGTCGTACCACTTTTTACATAGCTTTCAATGTCCTTTTCCATTGCTGGCCACCAAAATTGATGGCGCTGACCACTTCTTCATGCCTACTCTTTTTTATTTTTTAAAAAAAACCTTTATTGAAAATTAACATATTAAAATATATACAAATATATCTATAAAAGAAAAGTATGTTGATACATTTCACCATTGTTTTCTTGACAGTACAAAATCTTGGCTGTATTTATACATTCCAAATGTCCATCCATTTCAACAGATTCTCATTGATCATACAAGTATACAAAATATATTTATCTCTTTTTAACCTATATCTTTATGTTTTGCTGTCTATCCATTGGTATCAATTATTCCAAGTTGAATAGAATTTTGAGTCCTCTTTGTTATTCAATTCCATGGTGAGTCTATCCATTTCTGTGCATTCAAAAAGTTTACGAATTATTACCACATCTGATGGTGTGGTAGACATTTTCCAAGCTTGTACTAGTGCAATTCTTGCCTCTGTAATAATATGTATAATCAAATATTTAGTCTTTTTAGGGTATTTGCCCTTAATAATTCAGGCTTCAATTCTAACCTACAGTGGGTAATTTCATCTAGCCATGTTTGTATTTTAATCCAATATTTTTTAATTTCCAGGCATAGCCACCAGTCATGGAAGAAGGCACCTTGCGGTTGTTTACATTTTCAACAGTTCGGGTTCAGATTAGGATACATGTTTGCAAGCCTAGATGGTGCTAAATGCCAACGATAAAACATTTTATATAAATTTTCTTTGTATGCAACAGACTTTGTTAGAAATTTTTATTCCACACTTTTTCCCTGTGTTCTAACTCAATATTATATCCAAAATTTTTGGCCCAAGCTAACATTGGCCCTTTTACTATTTCCTCTTCTAAATCAAAGTTTAATAAGTAGTTATATATTTTGGATATTAATTTAGCTTCTGTTCCTAATAATAATTTATCTGACTGGGTTGCTTTCATTTCAAACCTGTATTCCTCTAAATCTTTTTTATATCTTGTTTGCAATTGAAGATATGGCCACCAATCTATCATTATTCCCTGAGTTTTTAATTCTTGGTTTGTTTTTAGTATTCCTAGATTGTCCAAAATTTGATCATATCTAACCATTTTACCAATGTCCAGGTGTTGGGGTGGATCATTGCCTCCATAGTGGATAACCAGTCTGGGATTTAAGTATAATGTTTTTTCCTAATTTCCTCCCAGGTATTTATCAGCAATTCTCATAGAATATGTCTATGAAAATACAACTTTTTCTTATTTCTGGTATTCCATATGAAGGCATGCCACCCTATTTGAATATCATGTCCTTCCAATGTCAAAATTCTCCTATTATCTAAATAGATCCATTCCCGGATCCAAACTAAGGATGCTGCTTTATAATAAGTCTCCCACACTCTACTTTTACTATTCTGTAAATAAATTAGTTTTATTCACGCTTTTTCCCCTGACCATATAAATTTCCTAGTTATTTTATTTAAATCTTTTTTTAAAAGTTTTTATCTAATTTTATGGGTATAGTTTGAAATAAGTAAAGTAATTTGGGTAGAATATTCATTTTGATTGTTGCAATTTTCCCTAAAAGTGAAAGCTGTAATTTCCCCCATTTGTCCAGATCTTTTCCTATTTGCTGTAATAATTTGGTATAATTCTCCTTTTTTAATGCTGAACATCTTGCCCTTAGCCAAATGCCTAAATATTTTATTTTTTTTGCAATTTGAAGTCCCTTTTTTATTCTAATTTTCCTTTATCTTTCACAGTTAGATTTTTAACTAGCATTTTGGTTTTTTCTTTATTAATTTTAAGACCTGCTGCCTCTCCATATTTTTCTATCTCTTGCAACATTATAGGTCCAGATTCTAGTGGGTTCTCAATAATAAATACCATATCATCAGCGAAAGCCTGTAGTTTATATTATTTTTTAATTTTAGTTCCTCTTATTTCCATATTTGATCTGATTCTTGTTAATAGTGTCTCTAATGTCAGGATGAAAAGTAGAGGTGATAGTGGACATCCCTGTCTGACTCCTTTCATTATCTTGAATGAATTCATCATCTCCCCATTTATTATTACACTTGCTTTTTGAGTAGAATAAATCGCTTCTAACTTTTTTTGAATCTTTATCCAAATGTCATAGTTTTGATTTGTTGAATCATAAATTATTAATTCACATTATCGAAAGCTTTTTGCTCATCCAGGAAGGGTCGCTTGACGTCCTGAATGTGCCTCATAGTACTTAATATATTAATAATTGTTTTTGTATTGTTCCTTATTTGTTGCATTGGGAGAAATCCATTTTGATCTGAATGTATTCTTTCATTCAATAATTTTTTCAATCTTTCCGCCATAATAGTCATGAATATTTTATAGTCGGCATTTAGAAGGGAGATTGGTCTATAGTTCTTAATTTGTTTGATATCTGTACCCTCTTTTGGAATCAAGGTAATATATACCTCTTTCCATGAGTGGTAGCTTTGCTTTCATCAATACCTCATTACAAACTTCCAATAGTAATGTTTCTATTGACTCACCCAAGTTCTTATAGAGTTCCCCTGGCAATCCATCTGGTCCTGGAGTCCTGGAGTATTTTTTTTTGTTTTTGAATTGCTTCTTTTAATACAGTTAATGTTATTTCCTTATTTAGTAGTTCCCCTTTCTCTTCCACTAATGGGGGCATAGTTTCTTCTTTCAAATACTCATTTATTTTTCCTGTTTCTGTCTTTCCCTGGCTATAAAGATTTTCAAAAAATTCTTGTGCAATTTCTTTTTTTAATCAATATTAGTTTCATCAATTCCATTCTTATCTTGTAACTGTATTCTTGTATTCTTTTCTCCTTTTTTTAATTTGTAGGCCAACCATCTTCCCGGTTTAATCACATGCTCAAAATAATTTTGTCTTGTAAATTTTAAATTCCTTGCCAATTCTTCTTGATCTAAGATATTCAATTTATGTTTTGCTAAGGCCAATTTATTTTTAATTTGTTCTTCCCCAGATTCCTTTTGTAATTTATCTTCTAATTTCTTAATTTCCCCCGATAATATATTATGAATTGGTAAAGGTCCTCAGTGGCTAGAGCTTCCTCTCACATTGCTGGCTTCTTTGCTCTCTCTACATGGACCTTTGGCCTTACCGCCAGTGGGATGGCCACCTTGCTGGAGTGATTTGCCTGCTGTGTGGCCCCGGCTAGGGCAGTGCTAGGCTTAGTAGTTGTTTCTCCTGTCTTCTCCATCTCTAATCTTCCCTGCATCTTTTCCACCCTTCCAGTGTTGTTGGAAGGGCGGTCAGGGCTCCATCTATTCTCTGCCTCCCGATTCCCAGCTGATTGGCTGGGTCTTTTTTCATTGTCCTGCACAGGAGAACAGAGCTGGAAATCAGGTTAGTGGGGTGGGGAGGGAATGGGATTTTGCAGTAACTTTCCCCTGGAGTGGGGAGGGAATGGAGATTTTATAATATCCTTCCCCTGGAGTGAGGTGGGAATGGAGTTTGCAGTATCCTTCTCTGGAGTGGGGTGAGAATGGAGATTTTACAGTATCCTTCCCCAAGCCATGCCCACCAAGCCATGCCACACCCACCAGCCATGCCATGCCCACCGTACCGGTAGTAAAAAAATTTGAATCCCACCACTGGTCTAATGAACCCAAGCAACTCAGAACTCTGAGACATGGCTCCTTCTCAAAGGTCTTCTTGATTGAGTACATCATATGGCACAGCTTCAATGGAGAACCAATCTTTCCTGCAGTTTCAGTATAATTAAACTAGGAAATAATGCTATCCCCAAGTGTCACAGATCACATTGGCCAATTACTCCTTCCCCAACCTTATCTGTTGCCAGTAGAGAAGAACTTGGTTCTCATGAGAAAGGTCTTTGTTGTGTCTAGTAATGCATTCCATCCTCCTTCCCCCCCACTTCCCCCTGTGTGGCAACTGAAAAACAGAAAGATGGCTGCAGTCAGGTTTAGTTCGAAGTTGACATATATAGCAGTACTGGGTTAACACCTTTCCAAATTAATACTGGGATGGAGTTCCTTCCGATGCCTGAATTGCTGAGGGACCCCTCCCCCCATCCATGTCAGTTAATGAGTGGATGGACGCAATTAAGGAGTCTTGGGAAAACACAAAAAAGGCTTTAAATAAGGCAACACAAATCCAAAAGATACAAGCTGTCAAACATCGTTCCCAGCAGCCACAATTTAAAGAGGGGGATAAAGTTTATTTATCAACTAAATATGTAAAGTTACACTTACCTTCTAGGAAATTAAGTCCAAAATTTATAGGGCCTTTTCAGATAATTAAAATAATAAACCCAGTAACTGTGAAACTTAATCTCCCTGGTTTATTAGGGAAGGTACATCCAGTGTTTCATTGTAGTTTATTAAAGCCGTTTGTTGATTCTTCATTGAGGCCAGCAGAATGTGTAGCTCCAAAGCCTTTGTTCATTGCAGGGCATGAACATTATGAGGTTAAGAAAATTTTGGATTCTAGGATTTTCAGGGGAAATTTACAATAATTTATTGGAAAGGCTATCCAATTTCACAAGCGACTTGGGTAAATAGCTGTAAAGTAAATGCTGATAGATTGGTGGGGAAATTCCATAAAAAATATCCACACAAGCCTAAACCGAATTCTGTGGGTGGCAGAGGAGGTTAAAATGAGCATTGTATGATTGTGTTTAACCTAATTTCGATCTTTGTGTATTTTATGTCATTGCAGGGTTTTCTTTTCAAATGAGGGAGGGCAGCCTATCAAGCCCGAAGTTGGCATATGTGTAGCCATTTTAGTTAGGCTTAGTATATATTCTTTTTCTTACTTTCTTTTTGGCAGTCATGGGGAAAGGGTTTCGGGCTTGCCACATTCCTAAGGGGGGAGGAATGGAGATAGAGTTGTTTAGGCTAGGTGATTCTTCTTCCAGCAGGAAAACGAGCTGTCCGTGCTTAGGCCCCTTGAGGTGGAGATTTATGACATCAAGCAACTTTGAATTACTTCTATTGGAGAATGTGATTTTTGGGGGTTGTTTCTAACTTCTAATATTGTGGGGTAATTCTGGGTTGTGTCAGAGCCGGAATTACCATGGACTTTGCCAATTTGATGCTTTCCTAAATAAAAGAAATTGTCTTGGAAGATGTTATTTTCTTTTTAAATGGATTTCATCATTTGGAAACCTGACATAGTGTTTTAGTGGCTGGACATGTATTTCCTTCTCAAAATTACTGTATGTGTTGCCACTCTCCAGCTTTCCCCCTCAAGTCCTCTGTGTGCTTTCTGTTTGATATTCCATTGTGGTATGTTGGATTATAGCTCAGTGGGATGTGTAAGGCTAGCCATTGTGTTTTTAAATCATGATTTAGTGTAGTAATTTAATTTATTGTGGTAATTTATTATGGTAATCTATATTATTGTGATAATTTAATTTAACTATTATGCATTTATCTAGTCGCTGTAGCTTAATAAAATCATAGTGAAAATGATGGTAATTTACAACAGTATGTAAATCTACCTACCTACCTACATACCTACTTACCTAAGCTTCTATAATATGCTAAGAAATGCACCTACAGTATGGATATGTTGGACTTCAGCAAATAATGTTTCCCCAAAATAGGACCTACCCTGAAAATAAGCCCTAGGCCACTGCTCACGGCAGGACAGCATGAAGCTCATTATGGTGATGCCACTGCTTGTGCGCACAACAACACAACATATCATGCGGCATTCTGCCATGAGTAGCAGCTTGTGGTAAGCCTTGTGGTGTACTGTCATGAGCACTGGCATTAGCAAGCGGCAGCATACCATATGCATACTTGACTTACATTCTTTTCTGTCCTCTCAGAAGGGAAGCAAGAGTGAAAAAAATACAGTCAAGTGGAAGTGGTTGGAGTTCACCTAGAGGAGTTTAGCCAAAAGGAAAAGGATAATTTTTTAAATCATTATTTCCTCAAAAAGAAATCACCCAGAAGTTAAAACTGTTTTAGCTGAAAAACAACTTGGAGACAACTTTACAGGTCAGAGACAGCTTGCACGGGCTATGGCTGCAAGTGGCTGCAGAAAAAGTTGGACAGTGGTGTGACAGGTGTGGGAGGTGTGGCTGTGGTGGTCCTAAAGTAAATGGGTAAGGCATTCCCTGAAAATAAGACCTGATTCTTATTTGGGGGCCCAAAAGAAAACAAGACCAGGTCTTATTTTGGGGGAAATATGGTATTATTTACAACCATCATAGGCAATCCATTGATTCTTAAACACTATTACCTAGCAACTTTCATTATGATTAATTTAACCATGCTTTCCTAAATCAAACCAAGCATATTTTTTTCTGGATTTTCACAATATGCATAACCATAAATGAATAACTTGGTTTGGATTTTCACAAAATGCTAAGCTGAAATCTCATTACCAGGTATTTCATTATGTTAGCTGAAGACAGGATGCCCTTTTAAACAGCTGTTTTAAACTGTTTTGCCCTGCTGAAGAAGTTTTAAAAGCTAATGAGACTGAATTTACTGAGGCAATATAGATAATGGGAATTCTGTAATCTTCCCCATTTACACAAGTAGAATAACAAGTAGAACTCCATTTCTTGTATTAGATTGCAATATATTACTTAAATTCTGGTTCAATTGCAATTGAAGTTGAACATTTGCATTTTTATGACACAGGCTTTATTTGATCAATATTCAAATACTGATAACTAAATATATGCAAATTGATTGACTGAGACTCCTGATTTATTTCAGATCTGTAAAGGAATTATGTGGAGAAAGCCAGTCTCATAGATCTAGATTTGCAGGGTCATAGTCTTGAATCTTACTCACTGAATCCAACAACGAGCATTTCTGGAGGTGGGAGAGCTTCCATAATTACATGCTACAGTGGAAAGCAGGGATTCCTTCTCAATTTTACAAAAGAGACAATTCTAGCCAAACTGATTCACAAATCTGAGATTCAAATCCTCTCTCAGGATACGTTCTGAGAGAAATATAGCAATCTTTTTTGCTCCTTTTCTCTTTAGCACATGTATGTCAAGAGATCCATACACTTGAAAGTATTTGGAGGCATGGAATATATCCAGAGGTGGGCTGCTGCCAGTTTGGATTGCTTTGCCCAAACCAGTTGTTCCGATTCTGCGCAGATCAGAGAACTGGCAAATTGGACCACTGACTGGCCCCACCCCCACCCATTTTTGGGGCTGTTTTCAGCCATTTTTCAGATGAAAAATTGCCTGAAAACGGCTCCAAAAACAGCCAAAAATATGCTATTTCAGGCTGCTTTGGGGCTGTTTTTAGGCCATTTTCAGTCCCAAAGTGGCCCGAAAAATGGACTAAAAATGACCAAAAAACAGGGTTAGAGCCTGCTTTTTAGGCCATTTTTCAGTTCAAAAATTGCTCAAAAAATGGCCTGGAAATGGCCTGGAAAACAGCCTGAAAATGACTCCAAAACAGCCTGAAAATGGCCCAAAAAAGCTGGCTGCGAGAGGGAAGAGAAGCTGGGTGAGCCAGACGTGTCCTGAGTCCCCTCATCCCTGAAGCAGCAACCTCACACTCTTCCCCTCTCTGCTAGCCCCCTTCTTCACACGGGATTGGATGCAGAGGGAGAAGGGGACGGCATTTCTGTGTGCTCTCATTTCTGAGTGGCACTCTCCCCTGAATGCTAGCGGCTGCCGCTGCCCCCTTCTCCATCTCCACTGCTGGGCAATCCCATGTGAAGAAGGGGACTAGCAGAGAGGGGAGAGTGCAAGATTGCTCCTTCTGGAATGAGGGGATCCTGGAAGCATCTGTGTCCAGCTCACCCAGCTTCTGTTCCTCTGGCAGCCAGCTTTCCCAGTCTAGTTTGATGCAGGCTCCCCCCCCACAGGCCCTCATCCATTTGCCCCTGGCTGGAGAAAGCTATGCAAAAAGCCAGCCCTCATTGGCACCCAGCCTCACTGACAGTGGGCTTGGAAAGGGCAATCTGAGCTGTGTTGCAACGTATGCGAAGCTAGACTGGGGAGGGAGAATGTGAGCCAAGTAAAGGGGTGAGCGAGGGGTGTCTGCAGCATTTCTAAACCTGCCTAAAGCAGGGAGGGAGGGAGTGTGTGTGTGTGTGTGTGTGTGTGTGAGAGAGAGAGAGAGAGAGAGAGAGAGAGAGAGAGAGAGAGAGAGAGAGAGAGAGAGAGAGATATCCAATCCAATCTTTGAGAGTTATATCAGGGCTGGAGGCGGTTTGCTATCTCTTGCTCTCTCATGTGTGCATGCACACGCATGTGCACAAACGCGTGCACACACAAAACAAGTGGGATCTTCCTTTCCTTCTGCTCCCTCCACTGGAGACCCCTGGATTCCCTCCCCAACCCTGGCTGTCCCATACAGGTACCACCCACACAAGTGACATAGAGTTGGCCATGCCCACTCAGTCACATGAGCCCCTCCCCCAGCCACCACCACCCAGCCAGTCATTAGGGCAGAGAACTAGTTGTTAAAAAATTTGCAGCCCACCACTGTCTACATCATAGAATCTAGTGCATCAAAGGAATCTGAAAATTTATAAACTTATTACAAAAAATTGGTTAAAAGAATTTGTGATTGTTATGACATATATAGAATGCAAACTAATGATGATGATAATAATAAAGCTGAATTGTGGACATTGAAATTCATGAATATAGCAGAATGGAAGAGAAATAATTTTCACAAAACACATAGACCTGAAAATAGAAATAGAATGATTATGGCAAAAGAAAACAAAGATAGGTCCTTGTGTAATCCCAAAACTTCAGGAATACCATTTGAACACTATCAGCAGTGACAAAAATCACCATCAGTCAATTGCAAAAGGCAGCTTTATCTGGAACAGCTTATATTCTGTGATAATATGCTTAACACCATTGAATATTCATGTCTACCAATCTCAGGTGCTTGGAAAGGACTTGATAGGTAGATTAAAATGCAAATCTAATCTACACATCAGGCAGCCCGTACAACCAACCATAATAATAAGCAGTTGTCATATTATTATTTTTTATTCTTGCCATAGTTGTGCAACATTCATTACCATATATGTATAAGCTATTGGAAATAACACAGCAGACAAGACTGTCACAGTAATCGAACCGAGGTACTGAATTCGGCCTCCTGTAGTCACCAGCAGATTTTAAGATTTTTTTATACCCAAGGAGGCCAGTTTATTCCTTATGCTCTGCGTATTTACAAAGCCAATACTTTGGCTCAAACTCTTTACGGAATTCCCATATGGATACGGGGCTTCAAGGATTGTATTGAAAGAACCCAGGCTGTCTTTCTGAGAAAACTTCTGGGTCTTCCTCCTTGTGTTGGTTTTGCTCCGATGTACCTGGAACTGGGCACTTGATCAGTCGAATGTATGGCGTGGATTAACACCTTTAAATGGTGGTTTTAGGTGCTCTTTCTGGCAGTTCCTGGTAGCTACCTCTCCCTGGCATTGGCTGACTCTCATATTTCTCATTGGGAGAGGGAGCTGATGAAGAAATTACACCTGCTAGGTTTTATGGGAGATGCCCTGGGAGATTATGGCCTTAAGGACACCCAATTAGGGTAGTACAACGACTTGTGGACATTGACTTGCAATATCTACGAGCCAGAGCTAACAAAACTTGCTCCCCTCTGATCTTCAGCCAATTTAATAATTACGGACTGAGGATGGCTTCCTATTTTTTCACTCTAACCATTCCCAAGTACAGAAGAGCTTTCTCCCTAGCTCGCTTTAATGTCTTGCCCTCAGCACTACTGGATGGGCGATTTAAGAGGCTCCCAATTAACGAGTGGCTATGCCCCTGTGACAGAGTGAGGTTGAAACTGTGGAGCATGTCCTTTTATATTGCCCTATGTATAACACAGGCATATCTAAGTTACTGTCTCTCCTTGAAACAGACCCTTCTAGACCCAATGTTAGTAATTTGTTCTTATATTGTCTAGGGAATGGAGTTGATTATCACTTTGGACAGTGACAGTGACAGAGCAGTTTTAGTATGGAACTCTATTATAGAAAAAAGCATAAGAGAGACATCTTCTGGCCATTTGTTGGTCAAAAAAGAATTGATTTGCAAAGCGATTGACAGAGGAAACTGAATATTGAATATTATTTACACTTGTGGATTTTTGCTATTTGGGACTCTTTTGGAAGAAGAAACAAGGACTCTATAGTGGTGGTGGTTGAGAAAGAAGAAAGAAAAGAAACATAGTTTTAAAGGACATTTCTGAAACTGAGAGAAAACCCTGGGAGACAAAAATAACAAAAATAAATTATATTAATTAGGTATCAAATAGAGGAACTTGTGTAACCTCTGAAGTGAGGGATAATGTAAGAATATCAACAATGCTAGTACTTTGGTATATTTCTGATATGTTATTACTATATCATCAGTATTATTGTTACTATTATTATTAAAATGGAATTGTAGTTTATAGAGTTTATGCAGGCTATGTGATTATGAACCAAGTGATATCGTGAGATTAATATTTATACTTAATATGTCCCATATCTCTTAAACAATATTATTTAAAAGTATCTCTTTTACTGTTACTTATTCTCTCTATAGATATTTCTACTGCTACTGGATATCACATGTAGTATGTAATTTATATCACTACAACTAGATAAACAGATAGGCTAGACAAATTAATATAAAGAACGAAGACACTGAGTTAAGATAAAGTTGGTGAATTTGAAATAGAATGGATAAGTAACAAGTGTTAGAGTTATGGAGGGATAAAATAGAGGGAAGAAGAAGTAGGTGTGTTGGCTGGAAAAGATATTAAACATGACGAGCATTACACATCTATCTAAGATTGGGACAGGGACGAAACAACTGGCACAGACCTCGTCGGCTACCTCAAGTCCATCTAGTCAAAGGTCGATCAAAGAATTATTGCAGAGGGACAGGTCCAACTCATTCAAAGATTTACAGGCTGCAATCAATGCAGAAAGCCATGTCGAGAAATCACAAGGAAATGAAGAGAGAGATTGGGGAGGTAAGAAATGATACAGGCGAATTTAAAGAAAAGATGCAAATGATGGATAGATTGGAATCCTTTCAACAACAAATTATGCGAAATGAACAAAAGCTACAAGAAATGGAAAAAAGAATGGAAAAAGAAGAGAAAAGAGTGGAAGAAATGAACGAGAAATTAATCAGGGCAAATAAAGAATTAGAAGCAATGGTCATCATTCTGGAATTGGAAAAAGTGGTCCATTATTTACATTTCCAGAATATAAAAGAAGAAAGAGAAAAAGATCTACCAGAAATGATGGTAGAATTATTGGTGAAAGCTTTGGGAATAGGAAGAGATGAGATGTTAATTGAAATGGATGAGATCTACAAAATTCATACCAACTATGCAAGACACCACAATTTACCGACAGAAATCCACATAGATTCATTTTAAAAAATCAATTAGAGACGAGATTCTCCATAGGATAAGAGATGACCCATTAGAGTATAGGGGGAAACAGCTGATAGTGCTGAAACAAATGCCAAAAAGAATTAGGGACCTATGAAGACCATACCAATTCTTGACATCCAAATTGACCAGATACAATATTAATTTTAGATGGCTGACTCCAGAGGGATTAATGATCACATGGCAGGAAAAGAGAATTAGAGTGGACACCCTGGACAAAGCAGAGGAGTTCTAGAAGCAGATTTTTGGCAGTGCAGGAGTACTAGAAGAAAGAGAAGTAGAAGAAGAAAGAGAACAAGAGTCAAGAATATTGGTTAGAGAAGAGAAAGAAGCACAAGTTAGAGAAGGGGAAAATGAAAAAAGAGAAGAAACTGAAAGCAAAGAGAGAAGACAAAAAGAATTGAGAGAGGAACTAAGAGAAACCAGAATAACAAGAGGTATAAAAACTAGATATAAATAGGAGAATGCAGGAAGAAATTAGGATGTTGTCTTTGAATATAAATGGCTTGAACTCTCCTCAAAAAAAGGGGGAAAAACTTTCAATAAATTTAATAAAATGAACCCGGATATAATAGCGATCTAAGAAGTGCACATAAAAGAAAAGCAAAAACATCTATTGGACTACCACAAATTGGGGAACATGTTTACATCACTATTGCAGCATAAGAAAAGGGGTAGTATATATTAAAAAATCAATCTCAGCTAAGCAAATCTATAAAGATAATGAAGGCAGGATCCTGATTGTAGAAACAATACTAAGCCAAAAACAAGTGGTGCTAGTAGGAATATACGCCCTGAAGAAGGGATTAGAACAGTTCTACAGGAAACTGCATAATATGTTATCACATTCTATCTCTCGCATAATATTATGCAGTTTCCTGTAGAACTGTTCTAATCCCTTCTTCAGGGCGTATATTTAATGTGATAATTAATAAAAATTAGATTTTAAAAGCAATAAAGAAAAAAAAGAAATTAGAAGAATATTATCTAAAACTTTTTTCAAGATGAATTGGGAATTCAAGACATTTGGAAAGAAATTATTCAAGTAGGCACCAGTCGTGGTCTAAAATCGATGTGATCTGGATATCATTGGAATTGCAACAGGAGGTTGAGGAGGCGGAAATAGACACTAATCTTTGGGCTGATCACAATCCATTGAAAATTAAATGGAAGGGGCACCTATATTAATAACAAACAAGGAACCATAGACTGTCGATAAGAGAATTGCTAGGGTTTTTTTAATAGTTTTTTTCTTTTTCTTTCTGTGTGTTGTGTATGTGTTTGTTTGAAAGTGAAGAGAAGAACAAAATAGTTCAAGATTCCTATAAAAAGCTATATGATGATAATGAATGCCCCATGGAAGAAAATATATTGAAATGTTTTAAGAAAGCAGAGCTGCCAAAAATCTCAGAAGAAATAAGAATATGCTAAATGCAAACATAAAAATGTCGGAACTAATAGAGATATTGAAAAAACAGAAGAATAATAAAACACCAGGCCCCGACGGATTACCGGTAAAAGTATATAAAGAATTACAGGACTCACCAGGTCGAATTTTACTTGAAGTGTTTAATGTAGTTTTAAAAGAAGCAAGAGCACCATTATCCTGGGCCGAAGCAAATATAGCATTGATTCCAAAAGAAAGTGCAGACTTAATAATTAAAAATTACAGACCCATATATCTATTTAATTCAGATTATAAAATATTTATGGCAATAATTGCTGAAAGATTAAAAAGATTTTTGAATGAATTTATACATGTCGACCACAATGGATTTCTCCCAAAAAGACAAATACGAAACAATATGAGAACGATATTGGACATTTCGAAATATTATGAAGTTCATTGTGAAAAGCAAGTGGCATTGTTATTTCTAGATGCCCAAAAAGCTTTTGATAATGTTAATTGTAACTTTATGTTAAGACAGTTAATTTATATGGATTTTGGTGATAATTTTATTAATATATTCAGAGTTACATATGCTAAACAAGAGGCCAGAGTTATAGTAAATGGAGAAGCAACACAAAGCTTCGGAATTAAGAAAGGCACAAGACAAGGATGTCCGCTATCACTGTTACTGTTTATATTAACACTAGAAGTATTGACAAGAATGATTTGAAAAGATCAAATTAGAGGATTAAATATCAAGAAAGAAGTTTATAAATTAGAGGCATTTGTAGATGACCTTGTATTTATTATAGAGGAACTACTACAATTGGGCCCAAGGCTTATGGGAGTACTGGAAGAGTATGGGAAAGTAGCTGGATTAAAAATAAATAAAGATAAAACTAAAATGATAGTCAAAATATATCAAATCCAGATTTGGTTGAGAAAATAAGTATTCAAATAGTGAAGAAAGTTAAATACTTGGGAATATGGCTAACAGCAAGGTGCATAACAATTAAGGAGGACAATTATATTGATCAATCAAATAAACAAGGAATTAGAAAGATGGAAAAACCTGCAACTCTTCTTTATGGGGAGAATTGCAGCAATAAAAATGAATATTCTACCAAAAATACTTTTTCTTTTCCAAAATATACCTATAAAATTAAGAAATTAAGAAAGAATATTTCAAAGATTTAAATAAAATAATATTGAAATTTATTTGGCAGGGGAGAAAACCAAGAATCAAATTAAAACTATTTCAAGATGCTAAAGAAAGAAAGGGTGTTGGTTTGCCTGACTGAGAGCTGTATTACCACGCCACTACACTAAATTGGGTGCGAGAGTGGATAAAATTAACAAATAGGAGTTATTAACATTGGAAGGCCACGCTCTACAATTAGGATGGTGTTCTGTCCCATCCCAGGCCACAGAGTGAGAGACTAGAATGCCACAGCAAACAAGCTATAAAACACATGGACTCAAAAGCCAAAGTTCATTCTGGCAATAAAATGTCATTGGCAGCTCTCCCAAAAAACTCACCGCCAGACCAGATAGTAAAAACACCTTTGAAGTTTATTTCATTCCTTCATTAGCAGTTCTCCCAGAATAATATATTCACAAGACGACCAGATAATAGGATCACGAGATAGCAAACTTAGCAGAATGACTCTCACAGTAATAGCAGAAAGAGCCAAATACCTCTTCCAAAAACTCACAGTTTAACAGCAGGTTAGAACAAGTATCACAGTCATAACAGGTTCCCAGTTTTCTCAGTTTGTAACAGAGTTGGTAACAGTTTGTAACCAATTAAACAGTTTGTAACAGTTTGACCCGGACAAAGCTTGTGGGCTGACACACTTCCTTTTATGTCCTGGGGGTGTGTCCGCTTCCCCAGTAAACCCTGATTGAAACCTCCCCACAACTCCGGTTAGTTTTACTAATTAATCCTGAAGGTCCGGGAGCAAGACAAGAACTCTGAGATTTAAAGCAACTCCCGTAGTCACATCATGTCCTGAGGATGAGTTAGCTTCCTGAATAAAACCTGATTGAAACATCCCACAGCTCTGGTAAAGTTTTCTTAATTAATCCTGAAGGTCCGGGAGCAAGATAAGAACTCTGAGATTTACAGCAACCAGTTTCAAAAACTCCCGTAGTCACAACAGGATGGTATGCCTTTTTATGGGATGAAAGATATAAAGCTCACCAGTACTTCCAGAGGCATTATGTAAGACAGGCTCTGTTTAAGGTATGGATAAAAATTACACAGCAGAATTACATAAAGACCCCGGCATGGCTCTCAACTTTAGAAGCATTAGTACAGTGGTCACCAACCGGAGGGCTGCAGCCCTCTGGTGGTCCATGAAAAATTTTTGATGGACCGCAGCGCACCCGTGTCTGCAACAGGTGATACCAGCAGCAGATGGACTAATGCATGCGGGGAGGGAGGGTAGTGTGTGGGAAATCACGGCATTGGAGCCCTTCCTGGGTGTTCTTGGCGTGTGAGGGGTGGGGGAAAATAAACCTCTGAATTGGTGCTGGGTAGTGGGAATCTGATGTCTGGAGACTGACAAGCCATGTGCTGAAGACCAGATGGCTGACGGGGAGGTGGGGCAATCCTGCAGTATTGCTAGCAAACCTGTGTCATGACTACTGCCTTCTGCTTCAGCGCATTGAGGAGGCTAGGCAGCGGGAAGAGTGCGGACCTCCTGAGCTGCAGGAAGCGGCTGCCAGTGATGCCCTCAGGTGAAAATGTTGTGAAGGGGAGACTTGATCCCCTCTTCCTCATCAGAAGCACTCACACACCCAGCAGGAAGGAGGAGGCTTGGCAGGTGCAAGAGGGGCGATGAGCGCTTTGCGTGTGAGCACTTCTGGCGAGGAAGAGAAGCTCCTGGGGGGGGGGGTCGAGCCTCCCCTTCACAACATCTTCACCTAAGGGCATCGCTGGCAGCTGCTCAACCTCAATGCGCGGAGGCAGGAGGTAACACCAGTTCAAAGGTTCCTTTTCCCCCATCCCCACTCCCTCACAGGCGAGGGAACACCTGGGAAGGGCTCTGATGCTGCGGTCTCCTGTGTGTATCAGTCCATCCGCTGTCAGTATTACCCCACCTCCCCACCAGCCATCTGATCTTCAGCACATGGCTTGTCGGCCTCTGGACATCAGATTTTCTGTGAGAAACAGGTTGAAATGACTCTTTCAGTATTTAAGATTGCAGAAACAGGCAGCCAAGCTAAGTACCTGAAGGACCCATCCTGTCAGTGGGAGTCATATTAGTGGTCCACAGGATTTAATATTATGAATTTGATGGTCCCTGAGGCCCAAAAGTTTGGCAACCCCTGCATTAGTGCATCCAAATTTTATGAACCTGGGGAAAGTTACTACTTACAAAGAACTACTAAATGAAAAGGGGGAACCAAAATCCAGACAGGAACTGAAAGAAGAAGGGATACAACTTGAATGGTGGGCATACTTGCAAATACAATCACAATATAAGAAACACAAGAACGAATGGGACATACAGAGAGAATTGACAGCACTAGATAAAATATTAGGAACAGAGGAAAAAGCAATCAAGATAAACTATAAATACCTATTAGAATATAAAATGGAGGAGGAGCAAGTTAAAGAAGTAATGATAGTATGGGCTAAGAACTTCGGTTACAATATTGAATTGGACAACTGGCAAAAGTTATGGGAAAGAAACAGAAAACTAACTTTGGCAACTTCATATAAAGAAAACCAATACAAAATGTTTTACAGATGGCACCTCCCTCCAACAAGATTTGCAAAAATAAGCAAAAATGTATCACTGCAATGTTGGAAGTGTAGCATGGTGATGGGGACCTTGTAAGGCATCCAGAAAGTATCCATGATATCAATCACTCTGAGACATTTCTCTCCAATTGATTTATTTAGAAACAGATCTGGCATGTCAAAAGCAATTCCCCAAGTGAAATTATTTTCGTGCAATACACAGAACCCACCTTCTCTCCTCCCACTTCTACACTTCATAAATCATGAGAATCAATTAACTGCCACTGGAATTTCTTAATACGACATACAGAATAACCTTAAACTTTTCAACTCCTCCAACTTTCTTTAAAAAATGTGGCAGCTGAATTTTAAAGCTGACAGGCATCCCCCCTTGAGGACTCCTCCTCCTAAAAGAAAGGAAAAAAACCAGATACAGGGGTTAACACATTTTCCTTAAACTCCTCTCCCCACCCCCATGAGGACCCTTCGGTTTGTGGGGAAAATCCTCATGGAATTGGTTAACCAATTGATCAGCATGAACATCCCAACTCTTTACACAACTAGCATCTGAGAGGGGATATCCTTTCCATAAGACCAAATATTGCAATCGGCCACGGTGTAATTGAGAATCGAGAATTTTTTGAATCTCATAATGTGTTTCCCCATGTACCGTTCATGGTTTAGGGGGAGCAATTGGCAGTGGTCTTATCATCGATGTAGTAGCTGGTTTTAGTAAACTACAATGGAACACCGGATGATTTTTCCCCAATAGTCAGGGAAGACTTAATTGGACAGTGGCAGGATTGATTATCTTTGAAATTGGAAATGGACCCAAGAATTTTGGACCCAGCTTCTTACTGGGCAGTTTCAACCTAAGATACCTGGTCAACAAATATACTTCGTCCCCTACTTTAAAAGTCGGTTGAAGGGATCTATGTTTATCTGCCTGATTTTTATAATTTTTTGCAGCTTCGGTCAAAGCTTTTTTTGTATCTTCCCATCCTTTCTTTAAACAGTTCATCCATTCTGTTAGGGACATGAATGAGGGAGGTTGTCTAAGTAACTCTGGCATTGGGACAAAATCCATTCCAGTGTTGATTTGTAATGGAGTTAATCCCATGTTGCTATGTACTGCATTATTGTAAGCAACCTCTGCAAAAGGTAATAATTCAGCCCAATTTTCTTGTTGATAATTTACATAGCATCCAATGTATTATTCAATCATGTTGTTAGCCCTCTCCGCTGCTCCATTACAAGCAGGATGGAAAGCTGAGGATAACCCTTGAGAGGAACCAATGGATTTCAGAAATTCCCTCCAAAATTTTGTGGTAAATTGTACCCCTCTGTCTGATATTACTCTACGAGGTACTCCATGTAGTCTATAGATATGTTTCATGAACAGCTTTGCAAGTTTTTTCGCACATGGAAGTCCTTTGCAGGCTATAAAATGGGCCTGTTTAGAGAATAAGTCAATTATAGTCCAAATGATCGTATTCCCTTCATTCTTGGGTAATTCGACAATAAAGTCCATTGCGATCTCTTCCCAAGGTTGGGTTGGTTCAGCAACTTGTTGCAGGAGGCCAGGGTTTTTTCCAGTTCTGTGTTTCATTGTGGCACAAATTGAGCAACTTTTTACATAGTCCTCGACATCAGGTTCATTTTTGGCCACCAGAACTGTCTTCTCAGTAAATGTAGGGTTTTTAGGAATCCGAAGTGGCCTCCCAGCCGGGAGTCGTGGCGACGCTTTAGTACCAGTAGTCTTAGGATTGTGGGTACATAAAGCTTAGTCCCTTTCCAAGCTAATCCATCATTCATTGTCAACTCGGTTTGATGGTCCAAGAACCAAGGATCGGTCAATAGGGCCGTTTTCAATTCCACAGTCAGCTTATCTTCCAGGTGTTTGGGGTTGCGGTTGGCTTGGACTTGAGTGGTCACTTGGCCTGCCGATTGAGCTTTTGAAATTAAGGCTTGTACTACTTCCTCTCGGTGGCTGTCAAACTGAGGTTTTCTGGACAGAGTGTCCGCCAGTACGTTTTTCCCTCCGGAGATATATTTAATGTTAAAGTTGAATCGCTTGAAATATTGGGCCCAGCAGACTTGTTTGGATTATAATCTCCTAGGGGTCATTAGAGCCTCAAGGTTCTTATGATCAGTCCATATCTCAAAGGTCTCTGGCGCCCCTTCTAGAAAATGCCTCCAAGTCAATAAAGCCCATCGTACGGTGAATGCTTCTTTCTCCCAGACCACCCACCTTCGCTCTGTGTCCGTTAGCTTTTTGGACACATAAGCACAAGCCATCAGTCGCCCTTGAGAGTCCTTTTACAGCAAAACAGCTGCCACCGCTACATCACTTGCATCTATTTGGACAATAAAAGGCTTGGTCGTGTCTGGGTGCTGGAGGATGGGCTCTGTTGCGAAGAGGCGTTTTAAGGCCTCGAAAGCTTTCTGACAGTCCATAGTCCAAGCCAGGGATTGACTTGGCTTTGGTTTGGTAGTATGCCTGGTGGTGTACATAGGCTGGGTAGGCCCCCTGTATCCTGGCTGGGTGGTGCCTCTCTTGAATAGGGGTTCCTGTGGCCTTGCTGCCAGTTGGGGCTGCATTTTTGGTGGCCAGGAGGAAGATGGGTGTGGCCTGGTTCCCTGGCCTGGTTCCCTGGTCGGGTGGAGGAGAAGTGGCTGCTGTCTGTTGTCTGGGCAACCCCCCTTCAGACCAGAGCTGGGTTAGTGCTGGCCTGGATAAAATTCCCACCCTGGAGGGATACTCTCTGCAGGGGGCAAAATTCCCTCTGGAAAATGAGGAGATTGCCTCAGAGGCTTCCTCCAACTGGCATCTGTATAGTCTCCTCCCTCCAATCAGACAGAATAGCAATCTGCCTGGGGCTCAGGAAAGATTTCTCTTCAACCAGCTGGGTTACCTCTGGGTTATAACAACTTCTTGAGTTGAAATGCTTCGGTATGGCTCCCAAACCTCTTTCCTCTACTGTCATTCTGAAAGCATCCATCATCTCCTCCAAACAAAGGCTTGCAGATTCAATTAATGTTCTGGAGGGAGGGCCCCCATACTCTCCCCCCCTGCATATCTCCAACTTAGGCTGATTGTTGATAATTCTCCATCTCAGGAAAAAGAACTCCAGGGTATCAGCCAAGCCCCTTCAAAAAATAAAAAGTAGACTTGGGAAATAAATGTAAGGCATCCAGAAAGTATCCATGATTATCAATCACTCCAACACATTTCTCTCCAATTGATTTATTTAGAAACAGATCTGGCATGTCAAAGGCAATTTCCCAAGTGAAATTATTTTCGTGCGTTACACAGAATCCACCTTTTCTCCTCCCTTCTCTGCTCTCACTTCTACACTTCATAAATCATGAGAACCAATTAACTGCCACTGGAATTTCTTAATACAACATACAAAATAACCTTGAACTTTTCAACTCCTCCAACTCTCTTAAAAAAATGTGGCAGCTGAATTTTAAAGCTGACAGGCCACTATCACATATGGTGGACATGTATAAAAGCAAAAGAGTGGCAGATAAAGGTATGGTTGGAAGAGATAAAAAATAGAGTTTGGACCGGAAGTGTTCCTATTGGGAATTATAGATGAGAAATATAGTAAAGGAATAATATACTTAATGTTGCACGTAACAGCTGCAAGATTGGTTTATGCCCAAAACTGGAAGAATGAGGACATCCCCGTCAAAAGTGAAATAATAAGGAAAATATTAATCTGTTCAGAGATGGACAGACTAACTCTAGAAATTAAGGATAAGGGTGAGACAGAGTATTATGAAGTCTGGAGCAAAATGTATCAGTGATTGGAGTCAAGGAAAATAAGGAATTGTTGATGCTTTATAGCAGGGGTGTCCAACCTTGGCAATTTTAAGATTTGTGGACTTCAACTCCCAGAGTTCCTCAGCCAGCAGGAACTCTGGGAGTTGAAGTCCACAAGTCCACAAGTCTTAAAGTTGCCAAGGTTGGACCACCCCTGCTTTATAGGAATGAAGGTTAAAGTTACGCAGGCTAAAGAAAATGAAATATAATGGATGATTATGATATGAATATAAGGATTATAAGGGGGAAAGGGAGATGAAAAAGCAGTTAGGTTATAAATATGTATATAAATGTAAATAGATACAAATATGTAACTAGCATTAAATTAACAATGTAGGAAAAAGGAAAGATCAACTGTTGTATCTATTTTTATGTTATAGTATATATGGCCAAAATGATTGCCAAGAAAATCACACCGTGTTCAATTGTTTTTATGTTTACTTAAAGAATTTATATGATCAAGAGTTAATATCAGAAGAGAAAATAAATATGTCGATCTTGTAATGCCTAATGAAGGGAGACGGGGAAGCCCAGGTGGCAGCCCGGCAAATATCAGTGATTGGGGCCTGGGTGGCCCAAGCTGCCGAAGTAGCCGCGCTCCTAGTGGAATGTGCTGTTATTCCACTGGGTACTGGCAGAGCTTGTGACAAGTAAGATCTAGAGATAGTTGCTCTGATCCAGCGGCCGATAGTTGATGGGGATACTTTGTGACCCAGTGTCTTGGGCTGGAAGGAAAGGAATAGGGATTCAGACCTCCTAAAGGGCTGAGTGCGCTTGATGTAAATGCGCAGGGCACGTCTCACGTCCAGGGTATGCCAAAGTGTTTCCCCATCCCGCGAGGGTCTGGGGCAGAAATTTGGGAGAATGAGTTCCTGTGCCCTGTGGAAGGCTGAGTTGACCTTGGGCAAGAAGGTAGGGTTGGGCCGGAGAACCACCCGATCGGCGTGAAAAACGCAGAGATCCTTTCTAACTGATAAGGCTGCGATTTCCAATATCCGACGGGCAGAAGTAATGGCCACCAGGAACACAACTTTGAATGTTAAAAACTGGAGGGTGGACTCCCTTAGAGGCTCAAAGGGGTGTTTAGTGAGTGAAACAAGGACCTTATTAAGGTCCCAGGTAGGGTACCGGTGAACAGTCGGAGGGCACAAGTTAGTGGCTTCTCTGAGGAATGCACTAATACGAGGGTGGTGGGAAAGGGAGCCAATGTTGTCGCACGAGATAACAGTTGTTAAGGCTGCGACCTGTCGTCTCAAGGTGTTAGGAGAAAGCCCTTTATTCAGTCCCTCTTGGAGGAAATCCAAAATCTGAGCGATAGAGGGCGAGAGTGGGTTGACTTGGGATTTATGACACCATTTACAGAAACTATTCCAAGTGGCATTGTAGATTTGGGTGGTTGAGGGCCGCCTGGCGGCCAAGATGGTGTCAATAACCTGGTTAGAGAACTTCTCGTTCCTTAAGCGGTTCCGCTCAACCTCCAGACGGTTAACTGGAGCCATTGGGGATCCGGATGCAGAAGGGGCCCCTGAGAGAGAGAGATCCTGTCCAGAGGGATCATCCGGGGGGGGGGGGCTACTGATAGATTGCGGAGGTCCGCAAACCACGGGCACCTGGGCCAGTAGGGGGCCACCAGAAGCAGTTCCGCCTTCTCGTGGATCAATTTTTGGATGACTCTGGGAACTAGGGCTAGTGGAGGGAATGCGTATAGGAGCCCTGAGGGCCAGGGACAATGTAGTGCGTTGTGACTCTCCGCCCCGTGGGAGGGTTACCTCAAGAAGAATCTTGGGAGTTGTGTGTTGAGTGGGGATGCAAAAAGGTCCACCGAAGATTGTGGACGCCTCCCTGAACAGTGACGGGTGGAGGCGCCATTCTGACTGGTCCACTGTGCCCCTGCTCAACCAGTCTGCCTGGATGTTTGAAACTCCTGAGATATGCTCTGCTTTGAGAGAGAGGATATTGGACTCCGCCCAACAACAGAGGCGCTCGGCCTCTCTCATCAACTGTATGGACTGTGTGCCCCCTTGTCTGTTGATGTGTGCCTTGGCTGTGACGTTGTCCATGAGAATAAGGACATGACGTCCGCGAATCTGAGGGAGGAATCTGCGCAAGGCCAGGTGTACGGTGTGAAGTTCCAACCAGTTTATACTGCATACTTGTTCTGTCTCCGACCATCTGCCCTGTGCCGTGAGCGAGTGGACGTGAGCACCCCATCCGGATAGGCTGGCGTCTGTGGTGAGGGTGAGCCTCTGGGGCTCCTTGAGGTAATGACCTTTGTTGATGGCGGGGTTGGTCCACCAGAGGAGGGACGTGAGGACCTTTGGAGGTACCCTGACCATGGATTTCGAATTGCTTCTGCCGGATCTTTGAAATGGAAGCAGGAACCACTGTAGGGATCTGGTGTGCAAACGGGCCCAGGGAACAATGGAAATGCATGAAACCATCTTACCTAATAACTTAGACAAGTCTAATAGAGTTACCTTTTTTGATCGCCGGATCTGTTTTACAGATTTCTGGATACTAATGAGTCTTTCCAACGATAGGAAGACCCTTCCTTTGACCGTATCGATTACGGACCCCAAGTGGGTAATTCGGGTAGATGGTGACAGTTGGCTCTTTTGCCAGTTTATAAAGAACCCATGGTCTTGGAGGGCAGAGATAGTAACTCTGGTATCCCTCTCTGCTTGGCGTCTGGAGGGGGACAGGATGAGGATATCATCCAGGTAACAGTGGAGACGTATGGGAAGGTTCCTAAGGTGAGCCGCTAGCGCCACGAGGACCTTGGTAAAGGTCCTAGGGGCCGAGGCCAACCCAAAGGGGAGGGCCACATATTGGAAGTGGTGATTATTGTAACAAAACCTGAGGAATTTGTAATGGGAGGGCCGGATTGGGATGTGTAAATACGCTTCTGAAAGGTCTATAGAGGAGAGCCAGTCCCCTTGCCTGGTACCCAAGAGAATAGACTGTAAGGTGTGCATCTTAAACTTGCGATGGATCAGGTAACGATTAAGTCGTTTTAGGTCTAAGATTGCCCTCCATCCACCTGAATGTTTGGGAACCACGAAGAGGTGGGAGTAAAAACCCCGCCCTCGTTAAAAGGGTGGGACGGGTTGGATAGCCTGTATGTCGAGGAGATGCCGAATAGCGGAATCCATCAAATTGCATTTGGTGGGGTCCTTCGAAGGGGGGGATGCCATGAAAAAGTCGGAGGGGGCGGACTGAAATTCAAGGGCGAGACCGAATCTGATGGTGTCTCTAACCCAGGCATCGGAGGTAGAGGAATCCCATTGGTCGGCGAAATGTCTGAGACGTCCACCAATGGGGGGAGGAGGTACAGGATCTATCTTGGGCGCCGGAAGGGTCTCCCACCTGATCCCCTAAAAGGTCTTTTGTAGCTGCCGCCCCTTCTACTCCTGTCGCCCAAGTCAGCTCGATCCTGGGATTGGGGTGGCCGAAAGGAGGGGGGTCTCGGGTACCTGGGCGGGAAGGAAGACTGGTAGAAGGGTTGAAAGGACCCTCTCCGAAAGGGCTGAGGGGCTCTGGGTTCTGATCTCCGAAAAAGAGAGGGGAGAAATTTTTTCTTGCTTCGGCTCTCAACCAACAGGGGTTCCAGAGCTGGGCCGAATAATTTGTCTCCCTTAATGGGAGCAGTGGACAATTTGACTTTGTTTTTGACGTCCGACTGCCAGTGTTTGAGCCAGAGCAGGCAGCGGGCTGTGACATGTGAAGTTATAGCTCTAGTGGAAAACTTAACTGAATGGTAGGTGGCATTGGCCGAGAATTCTGCTGCGGCCGCAAGCTTAGCGATGTCCAGATGCGCCCTTACATTAGAGGTGGGGACATGCTGTTTTAATTGGCGGAGCCACCGGATCGAAGACCTGGTGAAAAAAGAAGCGGCCGTGGTCGATCTAATGGCCCAAGCGTCAGATTGGTGGGCCCGGCGCATGGCCAGTTCAGCCCGCTTGTCTTCGGGTTTCAGAGCCTCCAGAGCGTCACTTGGGGTGGAGGAGGATGCTAAGCCAACAATGGGCTCATCAACCTCGGGGGTATTTAGTAGGCTAGAGAAGTCTGAATCGAGGTTGAAAAATCTCTTATCCTGGCTGGATGGGGTGGGAGGGGCCCCTGTGGAAGCCAGCTGTTTTGATACCAGGTCGGAAAAAATAGGCGGAGTCGGAATGACTTCAGCCTCCACAACAGGCTGCTTAAAAATGGAATTCTCTGGACCTTCCGCTGAGGAAGGGGGGTCAGAGGGAGACTGTGTGTACAGGCCAGAGATGTTTTTGGCCTTAAAGAGTAGTGATTTATACAAGTGTGGCTTAAACAAACCCACAAAGGTGGGTTGGTCGGGGGTGAGGCCCTCATCCTCGGACATCTCCCCCTCCATTGGCTCCATCTCCGATAGGGGTTCACTGTAATGTGTCGACCCCAATTTGAATTCTTCCTCCTCCCTGAATTGATCCAGACCTCCTCCTCCTACTCCCTTTCTGGGAGAGGGCTGTCCCTCTGTGAGAGTACCTGACCGTGGGGAGGATCCGATCTGGGCAGGGATCTGACAGATAGAGACTCATGTTCGGGGGCCATCGGGAAGAAGCCGGGTCTGGACATCTGCTGGAGACCTTCTGCAATCCCTTGGCGGATAGCCAGCTCCATCCATGATCTCACTTGCTCTGCAACCTCGACTATGGAAGGTTCCTCTTGGTGCAGACCAGTGGCTGTAGAAGTAAAGGTAGCTTCGGGTGCCCGTCTGGTCGTTGTTCCAGGAGCCTGATGACCCTGGGGTGAGCTGCGCCTGGATAGGGGAGAATAGTCTGGAGGAGGGGGGGTTGAGTAGAGGTGGAAGGAGAGGAGGGTGGGAGGGCTGGAGGCACTGAGCGTGACTCCCTGGTTCGCCTGTCGATTTCCTTCTCCAATGCCTTATGGCGCCTTAAGGCGTCCCTCTGAGAGGCCTTGGAAGTCTCCTTAGCCTGTCTGCGCAAATGGTGAGATCTAGATTTGGCCTTCAAAGAAGAGCCTTTAGAAGAATTGTCATCTGCCATTTTAAGAAGTAATGATAATAACAAGGATACTAAAGGCGGTTGGCTCGCCTAGGGTTCAACCTGCAGCAAAGGCCGGGTGTCCTTTCAATTAGTCCGCGCCCCCCTTTTGGAATTTTGATATGTATTATGATATATAAATATATATATAAATATATATATAAATATATTATTATTATTATTATTATTATTATTATTATTATTATTATTATTA
>NW_020716838.1:51157-102792 GCF_900518725.1 Notechis scutatus
ATTATTATTATTATTATTATTATTATTATTATTATTATTATTATTATATATAAAAATATATAAATCTGAACCGGTATAAATTTGGATATTGGTCCAATAAGAGGAGTAACAACTTTGGCTGTTAGAACTAGCAAAAAAATTATAAAAGGAAGATAAATTGATCAATTATCCAATTAGCCGAATGAACGCCTGAGGCCAAAGGGAAAAGAGAGAGATAAGGCCTCCAGCAGCTGTCCTCCCAGGCGGAACTGGGGGGGGTGCTGCTGCTATTACTTCACCCACTGAGTCTGGCTGTGGGATAGGCCAACAATATATACGGAAAAACACCAAAAAGGAGTTGCAGGAGTCCAATTATGAGGAAAAATGCTCTAAGCAGGCTGATAAGGCCTGTTTTGGTGAGCGAAGGTGGCCCGCAGCAGTAAATCAGCAAGAAACAGGAAAACAAAATGGCGCCCGACCACGAGGCGGCACCCAAAATGGCGGACGCCTACTGAGCTAGGGTGTCGGGGCCTCTCGGGGCGGAATTATGCTCCTCCAGCAAGCTCAAAATGCGGAGAGGGGCAGCAAAGGAGAGAGTCGTCTCTTCCTTAGAGGATCGGCGTTCGTGGGGGGGGGAAACCAGCGGCGCTTTAAAAGTGCAAGAAAATCAAGCTGCTAACAAGGGCGGCGTGGAAAGCGGCAGGGTTTAGATCAAGGATGGGGGGGTTAGCGCGAGAGCGCTGCTAAACCGCCCGCTTTTTTTCCCCCTAAGGGGTGAAGAAAACGCTCCCTTGAAGTTAGTAGAGGAAACCAATTGCGCAGAGGCTAAAGGAAAAAAAAAACAATCAAACCTGATAGCCAGAAAATAAGAAGAAATCCTGAATCGGCCAAGGAGCTTATTCAGAAACAGCCTGTCTCTCATGAGGCTGAGCATAAACTGGGGAACGCTACGGAGGAGTCACGTGGAGGAGGAGGAGCATTCCTCAATTCAAGCTCAGCCTGTGAGAGCGGAGACTGAAGCACCTCCTACTCTGGATGCTCCGAGCAGCTCTATGGAGAACAAAATGGTTTTCTACCTAAAAGACAAATTAAAGATAATACGAGAATAATTGTAAATATCTTGGAGTATTATGAAGCACATCCAGAGAAGTAAATGGCGCTGATCTTTTCAGATGCCCAAATAGTGTTTGATAATGTGAACTGGCATTATGTTAGAACAGTTAAAAAGGATGGATTTTGGGGAGAGATTTGTTGAACTGATTAAGGCAATATATCATAAGCAAACTGAAAAAGCGATGGTAAATGAAGATATGACTGAGAAAGTTAGCCTTAAGAAGGGTACAAGACAAGGATGTCCCCTATCCCCCTTACTGTTTATATTGACATTGGAAGTATTAAATAGAAATATTATGCAAGATACAGAAATAAAAGGCATAGGGATTAAAAGGAAACAGTATAAATTACAAGTGTTGCAGATGATCTGGTTTTTATTCTAGAAGAGCTATTAACAACAGGGCTTAAATTAATAAAAAGAATAGAAGAATATGAAGAACTGGCAGGCCTGAAAATAAACAAAGAGAAAATAAAGATTTTAGTTAAAAACTTTACGGAAAAGCAAAAACAAGAATTAATGAAGAGACTAGATATTCAGATTATAAAGACAGTTAAATACTTAGGGATTCAGTTGACAGCAAAATGTATAACAATTAAGGAAGATAACTATTACAAATTGTTGAAACAAATCCAAATACATCTGGAAAAGTGGAAGACTCTGCAACTATCACTGGTAGGAGGAGTAGCAACGATTAAAATGAATATTTTGCCAACATTATTGTATTTATTTCAAACAATACTGATAAAGCTGCAAAAAATATTTTGAGGAACTTAATAAAATAATACATAAGTATATCTGCCAAGGGAAAAAAGCAAGAATTGGTTTGAAAATGATGCAAGATACAAGAAATAGAGGAGGTTTTGAACTACCAAACTGGGAATTGTACTATCAGGCTGCTATATTAACATGGACGAAAGAGTGGATTGTATTGAGAAATATAAGATTACTGACTTTGGAAGGACATGGTTTGCAACTGGGGTGGCTTTCTTGTGGTAAGGCAAAAATAAGATACATGGATATTTTCAGAGACATTACATAAGGAATGCACTAATGTTGATGTGAGAGAAAACCAAAGAACAACACTATTTGAGGATTCCAATCTGGCTTTCAACAATGGAAGCATTGACTCACCCAAATATAATTAATATGGGTAATATTATTAAATATAAAGACATTTTGAATGAAAAAGGGGAACTGTAAGCACTGGACTTTTCCTCTTCAACCGAAAAAGAATGAACTTCTGAAAGCTAGGCACTTCAAAAGGAATTCTTATTGAAAGGATTTCTTATTGAAATCCCAGTACTAGTCAAAGCAGAATCTAAGATGTTTCCAGGCATACAGTAATAGATAAAGGGAGTTAGAACCCCTCCCCTTATTTTAGATGTGGATTTAGTCAAACAAAGAACCAACATGTTAATTCCCCCCTCCCCTTTTCTGGGAACGTATCTTAGAAGAGGTTCTCAGGGAGTATCTTCCAGAGCTGGAATTTTTATGGTCCTTTCTCCTCTTGCTATCTCTCCAAGAGGTGACAAGTTTCTAGACATCTGGCTCCAGTCCTCCAGTTGTATATCATGTGCAAGTTATACAGATTCAATATAAGATTTAATATATTCAGGTTACATAAAAAAGGATTACTTGTACCAACTCCCCGCCCCCTTCTTCTTCAATCTAAGAATGGCAGATACATGGATCTGACAGGAACTCAAAAGCAAAAGAAGGAATGAGCGAGCTAGGGATCGCTATAACATGGTATTCACGAGTGCAGATGCAATCTAGATATGAGAAAGATGCTAAATCAGAGGGTTTTTACAAATAATTAACAGTGTTAAATAAAATCCTTATAAGAACAGAAGAAAGGTTAATAAAGTAACTGTATAGTTATTTATTGGGTATAAAGTTGGAAGAGGAACAAGTAATGGAGACAATGGGTGAAAAATTTTGGTTACATGATAGAATTAGATAAATGGCAGAAACTGTGGGATAGGAACTATAGATTAATGATGTCAACGGCAAATAAAGAGAATTTGTATAAGATGTTTTACAGATGGCATTTTGCATCTGTGAGGTTAGCAAAGATGTTTTAAGACAAATCAGCTAAATATTGGAAATGCCACCAGACACCTACTATCATATGTGGTGGACATGTGGAGAAGCAAAGAAATATTGGATGAAAATAAAGACATGGTTGGAAGAGATGATAAAACAACATATTGAGTTAAAACCAGAATTATTTCTGTTAGGGATTTTACCTGAAATGTATAATAAAGAGAATGTATATTTAATTCTTAATGTATTAACTGTAGCTAGAATTGTATTTGCACAACATTGGAAAGGGGAGGAGATCCCCACAGATGAGGAGGTAATTAGGAAAATATTAGAATGTGCAGAGATGAATAGATTAACACTAGCAACTTAGGAGAAAGAACAAACTGAGTACTATATGATATGGAAAACATTTTATCAATGGTTAGAGAACAAAAAAGGAAGTTAGAAATGAATAATAATGGAGAATAGAAAATAAGATAAGATAGAGATATACATAAGATAATAATTGTTACTATACCTATGATGAGAATAATGAGATGTAATGTTAATAAGGTATTATCACCAGAAGAAATGTTTAGCTGTTTATTTTAATCCTAAATTTAGAGAAATAATATCAATATGAAAGTGAATGTTGTAAAAGGGTGAAAAATGTAGCACAAAGGCATTTGTGCCCAGATGACACACTGCTTGAGAAAAAAAATGGAATGTATTTTTGAAACTGAAAAATAAAAAAAATATTATAAAAAAGTGGCATTTTAGAAATCATAATTTCTAGAGGGCATCCATTTGGGGAAAGCTTCTGTAGACATTAACCATGGTGTTCGTTCACCTATTTGCCTATGCCTCATTCAATTATATGCATGTTATCAGCTAGGTTTTAATTCAAATGTAATCTGAATTGCCTCTTTATAGTGTGTAAAAAAGTTGTAGATCAGACAAATAATTACAACATCTACTTATTAAATTTTTGCTCAACAAGACAAGTTCTGTAGTGAAAGAAGGGAAAAAGAATTCTAGTAGCTAACAATATAGCTGTTATACTGTACGTACAATAAAATATATCTATTATCCAACTAATTCAGTCTTTCCAACTAAGGCCTTTCAAATGTCCAATAAATTTTGGAAGTTGTCATCTTATCTATATAGATAAAACAATTCAAGGCCTGTATTCAGTCTAGTAGTCACCTTCCTCATCTCAAGCTAATGAACTTGGACATTAGGTGTTAAAGTTCATTTTAAATAACTGTTTCCTTCAAAAATTAATAATGTCATTTTTCTTCTCCTTATTTTTAGGTTTCCAAGTGTAGTACAAAATGCCAACCATTGTCACCTTAATCTTTCTGCTTTTAAGCATTGCAATTATTGTTACTATAACTCTTGTTCAGGTGAATCGGGAACAGATCCTTTCTCCGGGTCTAAAGGTAGGCTTAAATAATAAGCTAGGACTTTTGCAACATCTGATGTTTAACTGAGATATTAATTGCTGAGGCAATGACCTAATATTGAAAGCAAATTACCTGAAAATGTTTAGCCCAGGAAGAAACTGGGCTAAACATTTTCAGGTAATTTGCTTTCAATACAGCTAGTTTCCACACTTAGCCAAAAACATGAGTGGCACTGTGCAAATTTAAACCTGGATACTTCTTTTTTCTAGATGTTCTCCAGATATGCTGCACTTTAACAACTATAATCCTTAGCCAACACTTTGTTTGCTAAACAAAGCATTGTATTTTACAATACTTTATAACTAAATAAAAATGTTAAACTGGATAATATTTCTGAACAATTTGTATTAAAAATCTGAAACAATTCATAGAGAGACTATACAGCTCCTTGTGAAAGGATGCATTTTAATTATACAAATTTTCCTTAAGACAAGATTTGGATTTGATGGGTGTAACAAATAACTTCCTGCACCAGTTACAACTTGTTAATGGCACTATTCTTCTAACGACCAATTCCAAAGTAGAAAAAGGGGTGGGGGAAATTACTGATAGAGTAAGTTCAGAATTTGAAATGCATTACAAGTGCAATTCTGTTGAAGAAATTAATGGAACTCTAAGCGGCAATAACCTTTTTCAGACTCACACAGAAACCTGAAAAAAATTGCACTGTTTTAATGAAATTCAGAAACTGGTGGCTGGCTGTTATCCAAAACATGTCTTCTGAATCATTGTAAACAATAGTTAAGGGAAAACAGTTCTAGTTCTAAACAGAGCAGTAGAGCAGGACAGGAAATAAATTGTGTTCCCTGTAATATTTTGGACTTGTGCCATTTGCTTCTTTTAAAAACTAATCTTCACTAGCCATATAGTACTTTGCAATTAGTGCTACAATTCCAAACAAGTTTACTTATTTCCAAATAAATAACTAAGAAAGTCTTCTGGAGCTCATCGGGATTTGTTCCCTGATCCAGTCTGTTTATGATTGCTGTCTAAAATACTTTATTTCTTATAAAACAAGACATATGAAACATGTTGTTAAATATACTGCTCTGGGGGCCTCTGAACTCAATGGACAATATTACTAGCTCAGAATATTACTGTAATAATAATAGTTTTTGTTCACTTGGTCACACATGGATCACCTTTATTGTTTCTGTGTGAATCACAAGTATATGAGCATGAGAATTCCATTGTATATATTCACCCTGGATTACAAGATGGAGCTTTAAAGAATATTGTAAATCCTCAAAAGTCAGATAGATACTGTAGCCTCAATGAAAGAAAAATGAAACTCATTTTGTGAATGCTAAGAGGCATTACATTTTTTTCTGTTTTAATAGTTGTGCCTCCTGCTGCATAGTAAGTTGTTTTTTTGACATGAAATAAGGTTTGTACAGTGAAGCTCTGGTTTGAATTATTTTGCTGCCTGGCAGGCTGACCCAAACATTCCATATTCAGATATTAATCTGACAGTGGCATTTTATTTATTTAGAAAATTTATATTGCTGCCTAGTCACACATGGTGACTCAAGGTGGCTTACAATGCTATAAAAAACCATATAAAAGAAATAAAAATAATAAAAAGTAAAATAATAAAACAATAAACCCCCCACCCCGGTGACAACACACATTTATACTAGCCATTTAATGGGCTCCATCCCTCTCTGTGTTCCCCAACTCCAAACTAGCAGAATTACATCTTCAGGGACTTTCAAAAGAGCATTAGAGTAAGGGCCAGTCTAATCTCCAGGGGAATGATGTTCCAGAGAGAGGGAATCACCATGGAGAAGGCCCTTCTTTTGGATCCTCCAGATGTATCTCATTAAGGGACAGGACTGGCAACATTCCTTGCCTCCCCGCTCTACTGCATTGGGTAGATGAGATCAGCAACAGATGATCCCTCAGATAACCTGGTCCCAAGCTTTAAAGGTGACAACCAGCATCTTGGATTGTACCAAGAAGCAAATTGGCAACCAATGCAGTTCCTGCAGGAGAGGTGAAACCATGCAGGCTGCTGCATTTTTACCAACTGGAGCTTCTGAATGCTTTTTAGGAGCAGCCCCATGTAGAGTGTGTTGCAATAGTTAAGATGGGAGGTGAGTAGGGCATGAGTAAACATGAGTAGGAATTGTTGGCTTCAGAACTTGCTCAGTGCTCATTTGAGCAAAGTCTAAAGTGCAGCAGTTATAACATTAGTATCATGCGGGATGTGGATAGAATCACACATGCCTTCATACAGAGGTGGTATTCAGCAGGTTCTGACCAGTTCTGGAGAACTGGTAGCGGAAAATGTGAGTAGTCCGGAGAACTAGCAAATACCATCTCTAACTGGCCGTGCCTCCATCTGTTCTCTGCCTTCCGAGTCCCAGCTGGCTCTTTTTTTTTTTTAAACAAATTTTATTTTCAAGACAAACAATACATAAATACACATAAACACAAAACATAAAAGCATAAAAAATCTCTTTTCTGAAAGTTGCTTAGTCCCGGGTTATAACTCTTGGTACAGACACAAATTCAAATTCATATTCCTTTTAAATACCATTTCATATCTTATTAACATTTTCAATTTTCTATTTGACCTCCTCTCCTTTGAATTTTCTCAATTTTATTTTATTTTATTTATCTCCTCTCAATTCGTATCATAATATTTATTATTCTTTGTCTGTTCTATTCCAGCCAACCATTTATTTTTCTTCTTTAAAAAAAGAAGAAAGACTTCTCCTGTACACTATATGGAGTATGATGCCTTTATCTCTTTCCCCTATATTTATAATAGTTAATATAAAACACATGACATACATTGGGATTCTGTCTGGTACATTCTAAAATTATACTATGTTATCAAAAATAATACAAATTTATTCATTAGTATTGATATTCATTCATATCTTAAACGTTTAACTCATTGCTTTTCAATTAAATCACATACTTTTATAGGAGCCCTATTTTCCATAATTATTCCCCCCCCCCACATCACATATTATAACTCAATATTTCATTAAAATGTTCCTCCTTCTTCTACTTCAAATCCCTCATTTCACAAAAAATTTCGCTAATATACCATATTCTAATCATTAATATTAACAATCATTTATATCTTAAACATTTTATCCATTTCAATTAAATATCATGCCTTTGTGGGAACACTTATGCTTTCCAAAAATTATTACCCCCCCCCCATCACAATCTTGAATCATATTTCATTACAGTACTTCCTTTTTCTTAAAAAAAAAATTCCACTAGTTTATGTTAAATATTTTATCACATTTTAAGTTACATATTATTTCTAATTTTCTATAATTACTTCTAAATACAGGTATAAAAATGCAGTCTTATGTACCTTTCTAGAATCCCTTTAACAATAAGATTTATCCATTATCTCTAAAAAACTTTTGCTTCTTAACATCTTGCTCCCCACCATTAGGGCTTCTCATCCCTTCCTTTCTCTCTTGCTTCTTCTTCTCCTTGTCCTCTTTAACCCCTTGTCTCTCCACCTCCCTTTTATTCTGCTTTCCCCCTTTCTGTTGTTTCTTAACATAATGTCCTCTTTTCACCTTATTCTTCTCTTTTTTGGGCTGTTTTTCCAGATCTTAAAGACCTCTTTTCCTTTTTCTCTTGCTTTTTCCCTTCTCCAATCAAAGTCCTTTGTTCATCAAAGATCGCTTCTTCTTCTTCTTTGTCCCCATCATCCTGTTGTTCATTCTGCTTCACATAAATATAAACCGCCATTTCTACGTATTGAAAAATAGTGCCAAGACCATCTTTCCCTCCTTGTTTTTCTCTTTCATATTTTTGATATATATGTTTCAATCCATCCACAGATGATGCCATTGTGTAGAGAAAAAGTTTTTCCAAACCACCACCCAAATGTTTTAATCAAAAGTAATTCTCAAAGGTTCCAAAATCACCAAACAATCCAAACAGACTATTTCTTTTAGATACCTTCTTCTTCTTCACTTTCTCTTTCTGGGGTTAAAGTAATCACAAATCCTTTTCAAATATATTTTTTGGAAGTTTTTTAATGTTTAACAACTCTTTGCAGTTCTAGGCAATCTTCTCCTTATTTTCAAATTTTGCTCCAATTTTTTCCCCTCTCCCTTCCCACTCACAGCCAAAAAGGTTTTTTTTTCTCCGCTGTCACTTTAGGAAGGAGAGTAGAACAAAAAAAAAAAACTTTCCCCTTTAGAGTATTCGCAGCTTGTAACTCTCACAAGGAACAATATATACTTAGCAGCCTTCAAGGTTCCAGGTCACTTTCTCCCGTCTTGTCCCAGTTAGAAGCAACTTTCACTGTTCTTCCAGCTTTCTCCCTCCTGCACCTGCTTGTCTGGCTGCAGCTTTCTTCGTGGCGGCCATTGCTGACCGCTGTTCCTCCGCCTCAGAAAAAGGGTGTTTAGCCAGCTGGGGAGGGGGTTTGCGGCACCCCCAGGCCCCTTGCTGGATCCCCCCTGTCTTCAGCTGCCTCTACGGGGCAGCTATATCCCCCAGATCCAAATGGATCGGAGGAACCTTGGCGGCGAACGCAGCAGGGATTGCGCGGTCGCGAATCCCTGCCGCCGCCGAAAGCTTGCAAACCGGAAGTCCTGATCGGCTGGCTCTTTTGTTGCCTTGCAGAGGAGAACGGAGCTGGAAATCAGGTTAGTGGGGTGGGGCAGGAATGGAGATTTTACAGTATCCTTTCCTTGCCATGCCCACCAAGCCATGCCACGCCCACCAAGCCATACCATGCCCACCAAGCCATGCCCACAGAACTGGTAGTAAAAAAAAATGAATCCCACCCTGCCTTCATATGCTGTGCTGATGATTTGCATGGCCTGAGCTGCCTGCCTCTCTATCTGTTCTCATAGTTGCGAAAGACTGCCTCCAACGTGGTGCCTTTAAAATGCATTACATTTCAGTATAGATGAGTGCTATGGTGGCTGCAGATTTAGGGGAGTGAAGTCCCAACACATCCAGAAGGCACCTTATTGGGAAAGGCTCTGTTGGAAAAAAGTAGATTAATAAGTGTTAATTTTATCAAAATAGCATCTAAGAAATATTACTACCGTAGTATTAAGGGATGGAAATGGCCAGAAGTCTTGGAAGAGTCAGGGGATAAGCATGTGATCAGAAAGAAAAAGAGAGTTCCTGTTGCTGTAGAGTCTCTCTCTCTCTCTCTCTCTCTCTCTCTCTCTCTCTCTCTCTCTCTCTCTCTCCCACTCTCTCCCTCACCCCCCCTGCCTTGCATTAGGACCACACAAAAACCATCGAAGTGAATATAAATATAAAAATATTGAGTTTGTATAAAGAACTCAGTGGCTACACTTTCAGGATTATAATCTGTCTTTTCTCTCTGCCCTCCTCAGTATGGAATAGTGCTTGATGCTGGTTCATCTCGGACAACAGTCTATGTATATGAATGGCCAGCAGAAAAAGAAAATAATACTGGAGTAGTAAGTCAAACCTTCAAGTGTGATGTGAAAGGTGAGGAAAAAATACTGAAATAATTGCATGGAGTAAAAAAAAAGTCACAAGGATTGAATTGTCTTGATGGAAGAGAGTGAGGACAATCAGTTTATATGTCTTCAGCTGCCATACAAAGTACATGATAAAATGATTTTGGATCCTGAGTCAAGGATGTCTTCTCTGCTTAGAATTGCTACATAAAAGGACAGATTTTCAAGTCTGGAATCTAACCAGATAAAATCATACATAAATGGTTACATTCATGATTATGGAACTATTACACTAATAGAGGAAATATATATGCTTTTATCTCACATGAATTCTATGGATCTTTATCATTCTTCTTTCTTATCTTCTCTATATCTGAAAGTAAGAGGAGTCAGTCTGATAAAGAGATTATTTGCATAATCATTGAGTTTTATAGGCAGAACATGTAGCCTGACCTGATCAGGCCTCACCAGTTTTCATCACTAACCTTTCATGTTTTGGACAAAGTCATTTCCAGATTAACCAGACTTTAAATGCTATTTGATCTGTTGCTTTTGAATTCTCCATGCAAGGGTGTTTTTTATTTGAGATGGTATGTATACTCTTATTAGATAAATTTGTATATTAAGTGAGTTCTTCACTGATGGATATAAACTCACAAACTTCTCTGATCATGCAGACAATTAGGAATTGAAATATCAATGGCACCATGTGTTCTTTCCAGACTAATTGTACTATAAAAACTATAAATATATAGGAACAGCAGCCTCCAAATAGAATCCTATCTGAAAATTATTAGTTTTTTAAGCACTGCTTTTATGACTAATGAAAGAATAGACAAGTCACAGTCTGCAGCACTCTCAAGCAGCTTCTCAGTCTGATTATTTTACATGATCAGGATTCTTTTAAAGTGCAGAACCACATATTTGAATATTCCTCATTTAGAATCTAAAAGTGCAATGTCCTTGCCAGGGCAAACATTAATAGTTATATAAGCAAATAAGCTAATATATACAGTACCTAGTAGCTTGATTTTCTGGACTTCATCAGATGAACACTAAGTTATTCATATGGTTTTCAGCTTAATTTTTGTCTCATGTCCCAGTGAGGTTTCATTATTACAGTAATTTAAAAGTAGTGATTGGCTTATAATCTATATAAACTGTAAACTCAGAGGATTGTTTAGTGAGAAATGTGAATTAACTGAATATCAGGAAAGGTGCTATCTGTTCTTTGTAATGTTCTGCTGTTTTTAAGATTTTTTCACAGCAATTATTTCACAGCACACAAGACAGGAACACATGTCAACAAAATTAAAACACAGTGCCCTCACCAAAGCCCCCACAAATCAGAATTTAATTACCCCCATAATATATTCATCTTGTGCAAACCCTCATAGTGATCCACAAGCAAGCAATAAAAAATAATTACAAGAATTCTGTGCAAATCAAAAGATTACATATCTGGCAGAGTCAGAACCAGAAGTGGTATTCAGCAGGTTCTATTTAATAGATAGATAATCAGAGTTGGAAGGGACCTTGTAGGTCATCTAGTCCAATCCCCTGACCAAACCCTACACCATTTATGACAAATGGCAGTCCAATCTCTTCTTGAAAGTCTCAAGTGATTGCGCTCCCACAACTTCCAAGGGCAAGCTATTCCATTGGTTGATTGTTCTCACTGTCAGAAAGTTTCTCCTTATTTCCGGAAGAAGGAGGAGCCTCCTTGCTGACGGACCATAGATCGCAACTCTCTGTGGCTATGGTCCGTGCTCTTTCGTTGGAGAGCCCCGATCATTACGATTAGGGGCTGAAGCTGCCTTGGAGGGGCGGTGGAGTAAGGGGAAGCCGCAAGCCAGGTTGAGGGGAGCCGCATGTCCCCCCTGGGCTTGGTCTTTTTCCCCCCAAAGACAACTGCAGCGATGGTTTAAAATGGCCACCCCGAAGAGGAGGACTCAGCTGGATTAAAATTTGTGCAGGAGGGAAGAAAGAGGTTTGATAACATCTGAACCGGGACAACTGGGCAATACAACTAAACAAAAGTACCCCGGGATTAAGGTAACATGGAATTTTTAAGAAAAGAAAAGTGAGCGGCGAAATTACAAAGAGACAGGGGGAAAAAAAGAAAATATTTTTGACAGCTAAGCAGGGCTTTGAACCGGGAAAGGAAGAAGCTGGAACTAAAGATTTAATTAAATTGGACTAAAATATTTTGGGAATAAACAGGCATAAAATAAAGCTGGACTTAAGATTGTCAAAAAATAATAATAATAAAGTTTACAAATTGGAGACTGGACTGTATTGAGGTTCGAAAAACCCTAAATAAAAAATAGGGGGAACAGGTGAAGACTTTGTATAATGGAGAGTGCCCCCTTTTGACAAAAACTTGAACTCAAACAAAAGGGAAAGCATCCTGTTTCTGAATGAACTTGTGTGGATATAACATTAAAGAAATATTGAAACAAAGTAAGAATCTTAGAAAAGGAAAGCAGAACCAGAATAAAGAAAAAAGCAAGGAAAGACTGACTGTGGGATTGATTGATGTTTTTGGTATAGACCCTGGGCTGGAATAACTGAGAACTTTAGAAAATTGAAAGAAGAAAGAAGGAAAGTAAAAGTGGTTTTTTTTGTGGACTTTAACGATCAAAAAATATAAGAGTGTGTAATGATGATATATCTTCGGGAATTAAAAATGGAACTTAAAAATATGAGAGAATTACTACAGGAAAAAGGCGAATCACTTTGCTCTGTGTTAGAAAAAATGGAAATGGCGATTGAAGAACAAGAAGAAAGAGCTTCAGAGGAGGGGGAGTCGGTTCAAGGAGAAGACATTTTAAATAGACAATTAACACAAAGAACACTACAAAGAAGTGGGGAAAGAAAGAAGGTTAAAAAGTTGAAATTTAAGAAGGCAATCAAAAGGGGGAATACCTGTGAAGTCAGAAAAGGCAGAAAGACCCAGCAGAAAAGGGGAAAGGAAGATATTAAGAAAGAGAGGGATATAAACTGGAACGAGAAAAGATATGGGGAAAAGAGGGGGGGAGAAGCAGTAAGAAACAGGTGCATGAAATAAAGAAATACGGAAATAGTAAAATATTGAAAAAATGTTTTTTCAGAGATAATGGTTGATGAATTAAAAAGGGGATTCTGCAGGGTGACAAGGGGTAATAAGAATATTTCTGCAATTAAAAATATTTAGAAAATAGGGTAATATAGATACTGATAACTCTTATTAAAAATCAAGCGGGGAAAATATGCTGCGGAATCCAAATGAAAAGATGTAATGATTATTATCGTAACTTCTTAAAAATAATGGTTTATTGGGAATCAAGATGAGGGAATAAAGGTATATTTTAATCATTGAGGTGTCACACTCAAAACAGTAAAAGGGAGAAACCTATACTTGTTTTGTTTTTTTTAGTGTTAAAATTTGTATTAATCTAGAATTTATAAAAAGAATGTGTAATGGAAAGGGAATATGACAGACTAAAGAACCAACTTAATTAATAAGTTAATATAGACTATTAAAAGCAAGGAGAGACATTGGTAACTTTTTTATTATTATCATTATTATTATTATTAGGCAAACACATATTTTTTATCTTTATTTTTAAAATAAATATTAAAGGATTATATTTGAAATAATTGAAATGAAACAAAAAGATGTTTCGATTGAGGTTAATGAAAGAGGCTAGAATTAATGTGTTTGTTTCTCTCCTTACTGAAAATTTGGAATGGAAAAGGTAATAATATAATTAAGTATGCATATATGAATGTATAATTGCTGTCATATTTGTATGTAAAGGTGATGACCCGGAAATATATTGTCCACTAAAAAGAGATTTTTGTTTTTAATGTGAAAAACTGAATAAAATTTGTTAAAAAAAGAAAAGAAAAGAAAGTTTCTCCTTATTTTCAGGTTAAATCTCTCTTTGTTCAGTTTCCATCCATTATTCCTTGTCTGGCCTACAGGTGCTTTAGAAAACAGCTTGACCCCTTTCTCCCTGTGGCAGCCCCTCAAGTTCTGACTAGTTCTGGAGAACCGGTAGTGGAAATTTTGAATAGTTCGGAGAACCGGTGGTAACCTTTCCCCAGAAGTGGGGAGGGAATGGAGATTTTGCAGTATCCTTCCCCTGCCATGCCCCCCAAACCACACCCACAGAACTGGTAGTAAAACTTTTTGAATCCCATCACTGGTCAGAACTAATATTATATATAAATTAACAGGTTTGGAACCAGGACTACATAAAAACAAAGATAATACTATTATATAAAATTAGTATATTTTAGATTTTTTAAATCTAAAGCTTTATAATGCTTGTCTGAGAAGATTCTCAATTATCCAGGGCATCCAGCAATGGGATTTTCTTGATTTCTTTTTTAAAATATTTCGCTTCTCATCCAAGAAGATTTTTCAGTTCTAACTGACGTGAGGAATTTATAATGCTTATAAATTTCTGTTTTTGTTTGTTTGCTCGCTTTTTTATTCCTTATTTCTTTTTTATTCTGTTTTTAAATATATATTAAAATAAATTTTAAAAGATTAAAAATTCTAATACATCATTATTGGCAACTAAAAATAAATGCAAGATACACAGATAGGACTACTATATATAGGCTGCAAATATCTGGATTACTACCCGTGGAAGTAGAGAAGCAGATATATTGTGCTAATCTTGACAGAACAAACTAAATATTTTCATTATTTTTTCTAGGTCCTGGAATATCCAGCTATGGCAGTAACCCTCAAGAAATTTCTATGCCCATCAACAATTGTATGAATAAAGTAAAGGAGAAAATTCCTTTTCATTTGCACAAAAGTGTACCTGTCTACTTGGGAGCCACAGCTGGTATGAGACTTCTGAGGTACAATAGGAAAACTACAGCACATTCTGTAGTCTAGGACTGCTGCATGTAATTTTTTATTCATTGTTTCAGTACAGACTTCAGCAGAGCATAGTAACAATTTACAAGAACATTTTCTCCTTATCCTTATCTCCTTATTTCTCCATTACTCTACAAAATTAATAAATATATTAGCTGATTCTATACACTGAACAGACATTGCAATCTTTCCTAGATAGATTGTTGGGAATAAAATTGCTGCAGATATTAAACAGATTTTTAATGGCTTTTAAAAAGTCAATCCTAGATCTGAATGTTCCTGGATATTTCACAATAGGATTATTTTTTCTAAATAAATTTTGGCCAATGGAAACCTTCATGTTCTCATTTGTATTGCTTTATTGTAATTTTGCATATGTCTGCTTTATTTCTTTAAAATCATGTATGTATAATTTTTTGTGGATTATGCAATGCAAATAATAATTTTTTGAGTGTCCATGATTTAAATAAAATATTTTGGTCACTTTTTTGAAAAGAAAATAATGAAGCGTTGAAATTCTGGCTTACTAAATGTTTTTTAAATAGGTGCACATAATTATGGTCAATATCTATTATGATATCTATTATGATATCCAACTATGATATAAATATGTATAATGAGGATCCACAGCATTTTCTCTTGTGGATGCATGACAACTATTCAATCTTGCTAAAGCATAAGCATTTCAATACAGTATATATTCTACCTACTATTTAGAACATGAATTAGAACAGAACAGGAATTTAGAACAGGATATGAATTTTTACAACAAATTTACAAATTGCATTCCATTTAAATAAGCAGGTATTGATAATTACATACACCTGTGGGAAAGCCTTATTGATAAACATGCAGCTTTAATGTAGCTGCATGTGTCTTGGGGCTTGTTCACGCATGTATATTTATAACTCACTCACTGTAATGATGTTTGAATAATCCAGCACAAATTAATTATTAAGATACAAGCTGGTTTTCATTTCAAACACAATATTTTCCATAGAGTTTGTGCATTTAATTGAAACAATAAAATAATCAGATGTATGCTTGTCTGAATCAGCCTTTTTTAAAAAGTTCCATTTTTTTAAAAAAAAATCATCAACTTTCTGTAGTCAGTCAATTTAGTAAATTATCATCATAAGCAGCATCTCCTTTCACACCCTCAGCATTTTGTCTTCTGTGAATTACTTAGGTTGCAAAATGAATCAGCAGCCAATGAAGTGCTTCAGAACATTCAGACTTATTTCATGTCACAGCCCTTTGAATTTAAGGGTGCTCAAATCATAACTGGTCAAGAGGAAGGAGTATATGGATGGATTACAGCCAACTATTTAAAAGGCAATTTCTTGGAGGTGTGTGGAATATTCTGCATGTTTATTACATTCTATTGTTTCTTACATATCTAAACTGATATGTCCTGTGATTAGCATAGACTTCCCACACTTTATGCAAGGCAAAAATCAGGGCAGTTTCCTAAATATAATAGTATAATAATGTATACAGATAGACCTTGACTTATTACCACATTTGAACCCAACATTTCTGTTGCTAGGTGAAATAGTTGTTAAGGAAGTTTTGCCCAAATTTGCAACCTTTCTTGCCAACAGTTGTTAAGTGAATCACTGAAGTAGTTAAGTTAGTAACACAGTTATTAAGTGAATTGGCTTCCCCAATTGACTCTTCTTGTTAGAAGTCGCAAAAGGTGATCACAGGCAATGCAACTGTCATATGAATCAGTTGCCAAGCACCTGAATTTTGATCACATGACCATGGTGATGCTGCAACAGTTGTATTTGTGAAAAACTGTCATAAGTTACTTTTTGAAGTGCCATTGTAACTTCCAACAGCCACCAAACAAACTGTTGTAAATTTAAATATGGCAGTAATATTAGGAAAATCTTGCCAGCCAGTTCCCATTTTTAATCTTGTTTTGTTTAGAATTGATTTTTGGTATGTCAAATATAAAAACACCTTGTGCATTTAAAGTATTTGTTATTGTTTAAAAATACACGTTCATAAAAATTCTGGCCAAATAATAAGAAAGGAAGCCCCTTTTGAAAATTTCATGGATCATTTGATCTATAAAGTAATTCAAAGAGAAATCAGTACAATTTTTTTGCACACTCTGGTCACATTTGCAGAACCTGTTCCTCAGTCTGTGGTCTCACTATTATTCTATGTTTATCTTCTCTAAAGGCAAGGGGAGATCATAAGTATACTGTGCAGAGTTGATCGATATAGTATGCAATCACTATTCATAGTCACTGTTTAATGCTAAAAGATCAAATTGAGAAGAAAGGATAAGGTGAAATAGTAAGGCAGACATTATTTTTTGTGGCTAGCCATTTTTTTTATTATCTGCTTAACTGATAAATTTTTATAGTGGAATTTTTCTTTATACTGAGAATAATATTTATAAATTTCACAGTAAATTGTATACTTTGTTTAGTTGTATAAGTTGTGCGCAGCTATTACCAGGGGTGGGATTCAACCAGTTCGGGCTGGTTCGGGCGAACCAGATGTTAACTTTACATCCAGTTCGGCAAACCGGTAGTTCCGATGACCGCCCTGCCCTGTCCCTCCCAGGAATTCCCACAAGGCCCATCTGGCTCCCAGGTAAGTGTAGGGAGGCCTCCTGGGAGCAAAAATGGGGCACGGGGGTGGGGTGCAGTGTTAAGAGCAAAATGCGAGATAATAAAAAAGCAAAAAAATAAAAAAACTGAGCAAATGTCAGCAGTGTAATATAACTATATCATGACAAAATCATCAAAAACTCCGATGAAGCTCAGTTGGAAAGGTACCAACCATTTAATCTTTCAAATAAGGTTAATGTGAGTCCTCTATAATTTTGCCACCAGATTCTATACCACAGCTTATTAAAGGAAATGTACCAGTAATCTAGTTTTGATAGACTATAACTGCAAAATAAAGTTGTGAAAAGAATTTATATTACTATAATATCAACAAAACTTTTAGAGTAAATATTTTTATCTTATTTCAGCTTATCCAGTATGGACTTCATCCAATATAACTTCTAGGAATCTCAGCAATGAGAAATCGGAAGGGAATCTAGTTGAGAAAAATCACTCATTGAAGCTAGTTATACAAACCCTGGCTAACAAAAGAGTTATATCTCTGTGTAGATGTTTTGGCAGCCTTTTGGCCTTTCCACTCAGTCTACTCATATCTTTCTTGATGGCATCTCTCAGTAGGCTAGAACTTTTTTCTCCAATTAGTTTCTTTGTTTCTTTGCAACTAGGAAAAGTGGGTTCCTCAATTATAGTTTTTAAAGTAAGTTCTATCTAAAAGTATCCTACAGACAATTAGAGATGTTTCCATTTTGATTTGAGTATTATTTTCTAATATCTTCTATGTTAAGAAAGAGAAGAGCAGAATCTCACATTAGATGATATTTCAACTTGGTCCTTTTTATATCTAGAAAAACCTTTGGAGTCCCTGGGTCCATCCCCATGGAGTTGAGACTATAGGTGCACTGGATCTAGGAGGGGCTTCCACTCAGATATCATTTATCCCTGAGGAAACCATACATACCCTCAACAGTACACTACAGGTGCAGCTGTTTGGTTATCAATACAGTGTGTACACCTACAGCTTCCAATGTTATGGGAGAGATGAAGCGGAGAAAAAACTGCTAGCTTCAATTCTGCAGGTATGACAGGGATTATGTTCATTACATGTAATGCAATGTGTACCTGGCAAAGCAGTGAGAGACAGTTTTGGCAACACAGCTTTCCTGTGGACTGAATTAGGAGACTGCACAGTCCTGAGCTGGATAGTGTAGTAATGTAGTAATTTAGAAGGTTAGAGTTTTAGTTTGATTTTGTTCACTAGGTGTAAAAATTGGATTCTATTAGGTTTTGCTGTGTTGTCTCTGGGCTTGAACGTGATATTTTGAATTCCCAAAATGCTATCCAATGTTATAGCAAGTATAACTTCTGATATCACTAAGCTTCCTTATTCCCAGGAATACTCTGGCCATAGGAAAAAAAATGAAGAGAGAGAGGGAGAGGGAGAGAGAGATTTCTTGAAAAAATTAAAATGGGCGTGCTTTGTTTATAAGTGCCTTGTAATGAATCTTCTTGGCTTTGTCTTTTTATTTCATATGTGTTTTGATAAACTTTTAGGATTCAAATAATAAATCCTGGATAAAAAATCCATGCTATCCTCAGAGTTATAGAACTGTTCTGACAATGAAACATTTATATGGAAGCCTTTGCACAGCATTTCTAAAACCAGTGAACTACAGTCCAAGCCAGTATGTAGACATCATAGGAACAGGGGATCCAGTCTTTTGCAGGGAGGCAGTGTCAACGTTATTTGATTTCAAATCTTGTAGAGATAGAGAAGACTGTTCATTCAATGGAATCTACCGGCCAAAAGTTAAAGGGAATTTCGTGGTAAGTCCTGATTATTGGCTGCTTACAGCATTGTTTACTTGGTGGGACATGAATAGTATAGATACTGTTTCTAATTTTATTGTACTGTAGTTTTTATATTTAATATTTGCTAGCGGATGAGAAAGACAAATATACCTTTTTGCTGTAATAAAATAAACCTTCAAGCAAAATGTTTTTGCAGTCACTAACATGACTTTATTTATAGGCCTTTTCTGGATTTTACTACACAGTCAATGCTCTGAATTTAACTGGACAATTTTCACTGGCTGAGTTCAATTCTAGTATGTGGACTTTCTGTTCACAGGATTGGAATCAGGTCTGTAACAATCTCTAGCTTTAAAAAAAATACTAGCAAAAGGTCCTCCTCGATGCATGGAGGTAGGAGGCAGGAGGTAACACCAGTTCAAAGGTTCCTTTCCTCCCACCCCCACCCCTCGCAGGCCAGGAACACCTGGGAAGGGCTCTGATGCTGCGATCTCCCATGTGTATCAGTCCATCTGCCACCTGTATCACTCCTGTTGCCCCACCTCCCTGCCTGATCTTCAGCACATGGCTTGTCGGCCTCTGGACATCAGATTCTCACCACCCAGCACCAGTTCAGAGGTTTCTTTACTCCCACCTCCACTCCCGGGGACAGAGAGAGAGCGGAAGAGAGAGGGAGAAAGAGAGAAAGAGAATGGGGAGGAAAAGAGAGAGAGAAAGAGGGAGAAAGGGAGAAAGAGAGAGGGAGGTAGGGAAAGAGAAAGAAAGAAAGAGGGAGAAAGGGAGTAGAGAGAGAGGGCGAGAGGGAGGGCAAGAGAGAAAGTGAGAGAGGAGAGGAGAGATCCCGGTGTTTTGTTTTCTGTGGGAAATGGGTTCAAATGACTCTTTGAGTATTTAAGGTTGCAGAAACAGGCAGCCAAGTTAAGTGCTTGAAGGACCCCATCCTGTCAGTGGGAGTCCAGACACTTTAGCAAGCGGCATGATGGATTGATATTAGTGGTCTGTGGGATTTAAAATTATGAATTTGGTGGTCCCTGAGGTACAAAAAGTTGGCGACCCCTGCAATAAACGAATGGTTGCAAATCAAGAACTCTCTTTACATCAAACTTTCTTTTCTCTGGAATATATATTGAAAATTAAACTGAAAGTTACTTCCTGACATGATATTATTTGCCTATTGTATTAATATTTCTTGAGATACTTGAATTTGCAATTAATTACACCAAAGATCTCTCCATGAGATTTCAGGAAATCACTTTCTTAAGTATTTTAACCATTGCAATCACAACAGAAAAGTAGGAAATATATATTTTTAAAAAATAAATCTTAGTTATCAATAGTCAGTTTTGTTTTTCAGTTGCCATTTATGCTCTCTAAATTTGAGGAAACATATGCAAGATCTTACTGCTTTTCAGCAAACTATATCTACCATTTACTTGTACATGGCTATAAGTTCAATGCTGACAACTGGCCTCAGATTCATTTTCAAAAAGAAGTAAGTTAACTATGTTTTAAGATTATTTGAGAAAAACACATGTCTTGAAGAATTAAAAGATCTGGAAGGAGTTAGAGCCATTTTATAGCCATTCTCCATACATATTCTTAAAGCTGCCTCAGTAAAGAAATTAGCTTATTATGGTCCAATGATAAAATATGTCTGGGTGGTAGATTTGGGGACTTTTAATTCATACTATTGGACAGAACTTAAATCTGTCCAATAAGTCTGGATTTATCATTTAGATTTAATGTATTAAATATCTTCAGATGCTCCTGACTATAGAAAGAAGCATTCATTTTAAGTCCTTTATGTTTTTATCTTGCCTTATGCATGTCTATGGAGATTCTCAGTCATCCAGGTCATGGTTGTCCCAAAGATGATTTTTCAAGAGGCAACTGGACTTTATTTTTCTTTGAAGACATTTCTCTTCTTGTCCAAGTAGCTTCTTCAGCTCCGAAGAAGGAAAATGCAATACATTAAGGGAAAGATAATACATTGAAATGCCACACTAATTTTTCTTTGCAGCAGTTCTAAGATCATTTTGATTTTACTTTTACTTTTTTGCAATATGACAACCATTACACAGCATTTAATCACACATTGGGCTAAGCTATATTGTGATTTGCTTGGTTTTGATTTAGTATGTTGAGTAAACCCAACAAACCAGAGGTGGTATTCAGCAGGTTCTCACCAGTTCTGGAGAACCGGTAGCGGAAATTTTGAATAATTCGGAGAATCAGCAAATACCACCTCTGACTGGAGATTTTATAGTATCCTTCCCTTGTCACGCCTACCAAGCCACACCCACAGAACTGGTAGTAAAAAAATTTGAATCTCACCACTGCAACAAATGCGGTAATTCAATAAACTCTGGTTAAATAAGCAATAGTTTTAACACAATGGATGAAGCAAACTAATAAGATTTGCAACATGAGCCTTTCTTATCATAGATTTAGCTTTGGGAAAAGTTAAATATTTACCATGTAACTGTCTGCATAAATGTTCCTGTTCAGTATTGTAGAAATTATTTGTTTTTAAAATGCATGTGTTGTCCTTTAAACTGGACCAAAGGTTTCAATTAATCTTTGGAAGAATAAAATGAAATCCCACAAAATAAGATTGTAAACGAAAAGATCCTCTCAAATAATTAGACATTAACATTAAAATGTGCAATTTTTGCCCCTCTTATTGCTATTTCTCATAGATGATAAAACCATCATAGTATCCAAAATTAGAATAGTAGTTTTGATTATAGTTTCCCTAATATGTTTAATATGCATGTTTGGAGGCCACTACAATTCTGACTCTGATACAATTCCTTACTCTACAGAAAGATAAAAGAATACATGAACTGAAGGCTTATACAATTTTTGTATTCAAATATATGTACTATTACTTTTTTAAAAAGCAGCAGAGAAATACTGATCTGCTGTCAGAAATATTTCCCTCATCTGTGCATCCAGTTGGCAAAGATAGGTCATAGCATCAATTGTACAAGATGGGTGAAGGGTGGGGCCTGATTAATACTTCAATGAGAAATTATAAAGAAATTATATTTTTAGCAACAAAAAAATCCAAAAGAAGATAAGTAAATCATTTCAGTGTTGTTTTAAAATTAAAAAGTACAAGGACATATTCATTTCGTCACAAGGAATTGAATTCATTAAGAAGTGTCTTTATGTTGATTAGAGCATACTTTTGGCTTGCCTGATTTATATTGAATGAAGAGGAATTGTATTGGGCTGTATATATTTTATATATATAGTTAATGCATGTAAATTACATAATGTTAAAAGTTTTTGTGGGGCTGCATTACTAGCTATAGATTGGACATGCCTGATATAGAGCATTTGCTTTTTGTAATAACACATTTTAATGGCAGTAATGTTTCTTTTTTGTGTTTTAGGTTGATAACAGCAGCATTGCCTGGTCACTGGGCTATATGCTTAGCCTCACCAATATGATCCCAGCAGAAAGCAATAGGATTTGGTTACCTATGAATCCTTCTCTGTTTGCTGGATTGCTACTCTTCTTCACAGCAGTGGCATTACTGTGTCTGATTTTCCTGGTGTATTCATATGTTCGGTCTCACATGCAAAAGAACACTTGTCAAGTTGAACATGTGTTTGCCATAGAATAAAATAAGTTCAAAAAAGAGACCAGAACTTTCACTAATTATGTAAAAAGCACGGGGGGAGACCCACAGTACCTATAAGAAAGAATCACATTATGAGGACCTCAATCTATTTTAGTCTCATCTAGAACATTGATGGAGTTCAGGATTTAATTGTATATATGCAGATATAAAAATAATAAATCAAGCAGTCCTAATATGCAAGGGACAAAGGACTATCAGAAGGAGATAGTTTTAATTTACCCAATAACTAAATAGCCTTTACCCCTTTTGATGGGAGGGGGAAAATCACCTAAAGTAAATTAGTCAGGCTTGTTTGTATTTCTGATCAGGATGATTAAAGAATAATTTGAGAAATGACCTTTTACAAAATTCATGAAGTGGGAATTGGTAATTCACTATAGTAATTAATGATAAGATTATAATATGAAATGCAAAAAACTAATTTCATATATGCAAAAGGAATGTGACAAGAATCAAAGTACATAGTTATTAGAAAAATATGTTCCAACTTTACTGGAAAAATAATTCCTACATATTTAGATTCATTGGGAAGGAAAGATTCACAATCGGGAAACAGCTTAAAAAATGATAGAGTTCTAGTATCTCTAAAATATTGTTGCCAACTGATTGATGTGCCAGTGATAGAATTCATGCATTATGTTTGCATGAAGTCAATAAACTCAGTACAAAATCTCCTCTCTAATGCAAGGCATACAATGTTCAATGTTCCCAACCCATCAGTTTGATTGCAAGTCTGAAACACTCAGGTAGTCTCCCAAATCTTTCCATGTTGCTCATTAAAAGTGCTTTGAATTTCAATATACCCCAGTTTTTCAAAGTTATTGTCATCGTCCTGTCCCTCCATCCAATTTGTTGGGGCTACAATTCTCAAGACAGCAAGGTCAATGTTTCTAGAAGATGCAAAGCTATAAAAGAAAAGGATGAAGGAGAGATTTTTGATAAATAGCCAAAATGAAAGGGTGGGGGGAGAAAACTAATTTTTTAAATAGAGGCACTCTTTTGGCAGTGGTTTGATCTCCAAGCTAGTTTCAACATAATCAACAGGATTTTCTTGTGCTATTCTCCTTAGCTTATAAATATCTAGTGTGCCAGTGGTCAGTTGTTCATATTGTTGGTTGTTCATTTGGAGCTATATTTAAATTGTAAGCAGCTGATTGGTTCTCTTGTAGATTGGTCATTCAAATGGTCTGGTCTCTTATGTATTCATATGCTGGATCTAGATCAATATGCTTGTTAATTGCTCCTTTGATTGAATACCAAGCTTCAATAAAATCATCTCTGTGGCAGGTGCTGACATGGCCAATAATTTTTGTTCCTTCCCAGTCAAGCTGGTGTTGCTTATTATCAATGTGGTTTGAGATCTGGGATTTTTGGTCATAACATTTAACTGCTAGTTGATGTTCATGAAACCTTGTTTTCAATTGCCTTCCTGTCTGTCCCACATAGAATTGGTTACAGTTGTTGCTACAGATTTTGTATACTATGTTGCTGTTATCTTCCTTCTGTATTTTGTCTTTGACAAAATAGCTCTTTTCTGTGTGTAAAAGTGGGTTTGTGAGCTATCGTTATTCCTAGGGATTGCCCTAAGAATAAAATTCTGGCAGCCATTTTGGATGTTCTTTTGATGTATGGCAGGACTTGTTTTTGTGTTGTGTTTGGCCTTGTATTTTCAATGACAAAGATATTATGAATTTTTTTGGAATAGCCATTGTACAGGAAAACATCAAAAAGTTGTTTCTCTTCTGCTTTTCTTAATGCCTGGGTGTTGCAGTGTGTTTTGGCTCTTTTGAGAAGGGTCTGGAAGCAGCTCCACTTGTGTGCAGTGGGGTAGTTGCTTGTGAAATTTAGAATTTAGTCTGTGTGCATGGATTTTCAGTATATGCAGGTTGTTAATTCGCCATTATCTTGTCTCTTTATGCCAGTATCTAGAAAAGGGAATCATTCTTTTTCTTCCTCATGTGTAAAACTGATGCCAGTGAAAATCTGGGTATAGTGGAGCCTTACGGTAGGAAAAAAAATATTTCTGTTGAAGTTAGTTGTTTTTGTTTTTCCATTTTTACCATTCTCTAATTATTTTGTTGGATCTTTGTTGATTACCTCGTAGGTATTAGTATCATTAAGTAAATTCTTGGCTTTCTTAATGTAATCAGTTTTTTCCATTTACCACAGTTAGTCTGCCTTTGTCTGCCAGTAGGCGGACAATGTCTATCTTTTCTAAGTTTCTTAAATGCCTTTTTCTCCTCTTGGTTAAGTGTCTCGTCTGTTTCATTGGATGTTAGGAATAATTCTCTGATGTCCTCTTGTGTTCCCTGGTCAAGTTTGTTAGTTTTCATTATGCATTCTAAGTTGGCAAGGAAATTAACTAGGTTCACATTTTTTGTAGTTAAAATTAAGGCCTTTTATGAGGATGGCTTTTTTGTTTTCAGATAATGGACTATTGCACAAGTTTTTATCCATGAATTTGAATTGTCATCTTGCTGTTTAGAAGTGATCTTGGCTAGTTTCTTTGGTAAGGCATTTTTTTTCTGGTTTGGAGTTTGTCAGTTATCATCCTGATTGTGTTTTTCAGTTTGCCCGTAAGATCTTGTCTAATTGTAGTTTTTTGTTCATTGATGATGCTTTGGTATTTCTTCAGATGATGAGTGCATCAGTAAATGATGAACTGAAGCATTTTACACCCATTTTTGTAGGCTAGTTTCCATTCTTGTGGGTGGTTAATTGGAGGTCTGTAGCATATGCTTTTTGGCAGTGTTTTCTTTCGGAGGCATTTAAATGAAGTTGGCAAATAAGAAAAGATTAATGCTATTTGTCTTTTGCACATTCAAAAGAGAAATTCCTAACTATTCAGCCCCAGCAGCAGTGGTATCAAACACATCACAAACTATTTATTTCCTCTTTTCCAAAAATATTTAAAAAACACCACATTAGTAGTACTGATATTCTGCATGGAGAATCTGATTTTAATCTGGAGTACATTTCCATGCAAGAGAAAATATCACTACTAGCGTTCAGGCAAGCCTAAATCAGTTGGATGGTTATGCATGATTATCATCTAGACCTAGCATGGGAACTCTTGATCAATGGGACTCCCTAATTTGTACATATTGTCCAGACCTGGCTGTGCTGTCCAGCCAGTGTATGGGAATTGGATAGTTAGATAGCAATTATGAGCTGTCCCCTTAAGGGAATGCATCATGGTAAATGTAGTTAAGGTATCCTGGGAAATGTAGTCCATGTCACGTGACCACATCTGTAATCCTGATTAGTCACTAAATTGACCCTTGATGGGTTGGAGGTTTCCTCACTCTTGGCTGAACTCACGGACTCGTGGTAACTGTTCTTCTTCTATCATTACAAGATGAGAGAAAAAGGATAGGAGATAACCATCTTTTTACCTACAAGACAGATATACAAAGGATTGGTCATTAAAGAAGAACTTCATCACAAATGTGAGTTATGAGGATACCTGATGAACCAATAGTAAAGACTTTGTATGTACGTTTTGTTGAGTTTATCTATCTGCATCTGTGCAGAAGACAAAATCTACCACTGTACAGAATACAGAACAGTAAAAAGATGGTTAATTTGAAGTCCTGAAGCCCATCAGTATAAAGACAGTTAATTTGGATTTGTGATAAGCAACGTAATATTGAAGCCAGGAGTGAATATGCAATGTTAATCTAAACCTGAATTCTCATCATCATCTCTCTCTCTCTGCAAGAGAGAGAGAACCTTTTACACGCTGTTTGGATTGTGGGAGGGGCTGGAATTCTCCACATGCTAGAGACAAAGAGAGCTCTTTCTGAGCCGCAGAGTTGCAAACCAGTTTGAATTACAGGAACCCACCCCTCCTCTCCTCTGCTCAATTTGTCTTCCTGCTCTCTCAGAGACTCCATTTGCATATCAAGGAGAGTCAGAAATTCCCCAGCTCTCAAAGGAAAATCAAACCTCTGTCTTAAAACCTACAAATGCAGTGAGAAAGTCTGAGAAGTTATGCCTGTGTGCTTATAGGTAAAATGAAAGGTGATCTTCCTCTGCTCATTTGGAAGGGAGGCAAAGCAATAAAAGAGGCCAGGGTCATAAACATTCCTCCTGCCAGAGCCGTCTCCAGAGCAATGGGCACATTCCTCCTCCCTGAAGAGAGACACTTAATCTAGCAATGATTTAAACAAAGTCAGCATCTTGCCTTTTACTATCCTGCTGAAGTCAATAAGGAGTTTTCCTTTAAAAAATTAGTAGCAATCTAAAAGCAACCACGGTGGCCATGCAACATTTTAAAGCATTTCCTTCCAGCCTCCTCAATTGCCATTCAACTGCTAGATTCTAGCACCATCTGGTGGTCAAGTAGAAAATTCCCCCCCAAAAAACTTCCCACTTTAACCCAAATGGTCAAGCATCACTAAGAGACCTAATCTGTGCTTAGCAACGGTGTCTTCCAGACCTAGCAAGTACCACAAACAGGCAAATTTGTGCTCTGCGCTAAAAGTCTCCCAGACTTCGCACCACACCCTAAGTGGCGGAATTGTGTACTTTGTCTGCATCTCCCACTCTTGCAACGCACATCTCTAGTGGTCAACCATCGAATTTGGCAGAACCTGCTCAATTCAGCCACACGTCTGCAGCGCCATCTACATGGTCAAGTACTGAATTTCGCAGAAGTTGTTACGTTCAGTTACCTGTTTGCAGCGCACCCTAGTACAAGAAAAAGGGAATTGTACGAAAAACCACTAAATTTTCCAAGTCACTGTTTACCAATTTGAAACATGGCAACTGCTTCAGCCATGACAGATGTCCCTGAAGTACCAGAGGACTCGAAACCTCCACCCACCCTAGATGTAAAGGTGGAGCCTGGTTCCCAAAATCTTCATCCGGATATCCAAACCTTCGTAGACATGGCGATACCTCAGAAAGCCTACAACCTCAGAAAGAGTAAAAAGCTTACTGAACCCATGGAAGAACACTTGAGGAATGATTGGGAGAAACAATATTGCTATGCAGACTCATGGTCGGAGCTTGAGAAGATCTGTGACGCACCAAAACCCAAGCTGCCCCTCGAGAAACTCCGCACCTTGCTAGTTGATTTAGATGTCCTTCTCGCACGGTGGAGACACAGCAAAGACAACCTCAAATCCATCCAGTCAAGACTGGGTGACCCCAAACTCCTAAAACATGTCCAATGCTTTGAGGAGATTTACAAGGAACACGAAGACTGTGTCAAGGAAAGCAAAACAGCCCTCCAGGCAACGCTCCACAATGCACTTTGGCAGGAAGTAGCGTCAAGGGAGCAGGCCACATCCAACATAGCTCCTTGATCACGTGTCTTCTTCCCACCACTCAAAGAAAGCCTCCTCCCTCCACCCTAAAACGGCTAGCTCGCAAGCAGGTTCCAGTGTCTCACGCCAATTCTCTGCTGCCAGCTCTCACCATCCTTGCACAGCATCCTCCCATCGTAGAGGTGCATCTCGGGCCTCCAAAGCAGCCAGCTATGCCGAATGAGCTGTAGAAGCCCAAGTTGAAGCTGCAGCAGCAGAGGCAGATTTACATATTACAACAGAGGTGATACAGCAGAAAGCTGAAATGGCCAGTCAACAAGCAGAAATGGCCAAACAACAGGCAGAAATAGCCAAAACTCAGGTCCAAGTGGAGCTACTCGAACGACAAAGAGAGATGGCAGCGAAAACAGCATGGGCCACAGCATGGCAGAAGGTGGCCAATGCTGCCTCCCTCAAGTTCGACCTCAAAGAGTTGGGAGAAGAGAGCCCAGATACACGGGTCAAGGCCTATGTGGATGAGCAGCACTCGCTACAAATGATTCCTTTATCTCATGGATAAGGACACAACAAGACACAAAGGGTAGTTGAGTTGTGCCACTACCCTTTCGCACTCCCAGAGCACGCTTGCCCAACAACAAACAATATGCACTCTCCCGCCTCTTCAGTCTGAGACAAATCATGACCCGGAAGCCAGAGATGAAAACTCATCTGGTGGAGTTCTTGGACAAAATGATACAAAACGGACACGCTGAGCCAGCCCCACCCCTGGAAACTGATGAATGTTGGTACCTGCCTTTCTTTGGAGTGTATCATCCACAGAAACCGGGCCAAATACATGTAGTCTTCAACACCAGTGCACAATTTCAAGGCCACTCTCTGAATAAGGCCCTTCTGACAGGACCTGACCTCACGAACAGTCTCCTTGGGATGCTCATCCATTTTAGAAAAGAAGCTATAGCAGTTATGGTCGAAGACAAAATCTATCACTGTACAGAATACAGAACACTGGCACACTTCCTTTTTGATGATCATATTTGTGTTTCAACCAGTTTTAGAAGCAATGTTTCCCCATTTTTAACTGTTTACATGTCATACTTGTCTCTGGCCGTTCTAATTATTAGAATAAGGATTCTTTTACTTTTATAAGACATTCATATCTAATCAGGATAGGTTACAAACATAATCTGTCACAAAGAAAGATGTTGAAATACAAAAACGTCTGTTTAAAAGGCAGACTGAAAAATTTAAAAGCCTGTATGTTGTTGGAAGAAATGTCCATCTGGGTTCCAAGTGAGGAGAAAGATACTGGAAACATGGAAACTGCTTGAAAAGATGGTTTAATGGTGGACAGGGCCACATGGGGTTTGAAGTCCTAGGCAAAATGGAGCACATGGGTGAGAGAGGGAGAGATTTATACCATTAGGCTTTGAACTTGCTTCCTGTTCTTGTGGCAAGAAATGTATCCTGATTGGTTGTCAGACTCCCATGGGGCCATGCAGGGATAACTTTGTAGGTTGTCTTGAATCCCAGGCTTGGTTGAATCTTGCTGGGTGATGTAATGAAGAGGGTTTGGTCAATTCCTATTATGGCTTACTAGCTTGGATCTGAGTGATCCCATCACCCTGGAGCTTATCGTCTTTGGTCTTGTAGATAGGATGGCTGTCTTTCTGGGGCTATTAACAAAGGTGGAGGCTGCTTTCCAACAGCATGTTTCTCCTTTTTGCCTTTTTAATATTTCCTAGAATATTTCATTCTTCTAGGAGAGGGGTGGGTGCTAACTTTCTGTTAAAAGCCAACACAACTTGAGTGCTTTTTTTCCTTCGTATACCTTCAGGAACTCCCAAACAAGCCAGTAATAAACTCCATTTTTTGGCAAACCCAGTGGCTCTGTCCACACAACATGATGCATACAGTTCAAATTCGGGCCGTGAAGTCAGTCGAGAAAGCTTAAAGTTGCCACGGTTTGCTCATGAATTTATTACAGGCTACAATCAACATACCTACATCCATATGAACATAGTTTAAAAGATGGGAGGAGAACAAGGAGACAGTCTCTCAGAGTTCTTCCACCGGACAACGCATGAGCAAGAAATCGTGTACATTCATCCAATTGATTTCGTTCATGGGGGGAGGGAGGAAAAGGGCCAGTAATGCGCGTGCGTAATAGTAGTTATCAGTCAACGCGGATTTTCTCCTATCCAATTGTCCAATCTCTGCTATGCAGCCTGCAGTTCGCCGCGAATAGAGCGACTGAGTCCCGCCTCTTCCTCTGTTGCACATCCGCAGTTGAGGTATCACGAGGCATCTGGAAGCCGTTCTTTCTCTTTTTGTGAATCGACTCGTGTGGCAGCCATCATGGTAATCGCGGGCTAATGGCCGAGGCCTTGTCCAAGGCGCTTTTCTTAAGATTCGCTGAAGTCGAGAGTGATTGTGAAAGGTTTCGGGATAGCCGTCCATTTTCCCTCAGCTGATTTAAGCCGAGAAAGAGGAAGATGGAAAGACGTGGGGAGAAGGGCTTATCTTGGGCGTAAATGGAAGAGATGGAAGCGGACGGTTAACGAGGGCCGGGGGTGGGATTTTGTCAGCTTTTTTATCATTCTCTTCTGGTTCGGAAGATAGAATAATACTTCTCGGCCATGGTGAGAAAGTCTTTTAACAGAAGTTTCTTAGATTTCTGTAACTTCTAGGGCCGCGTGTTTGCAAATTTATGACGTGTCTACCCTATCACATCTAAATGGTTTTGGGCTGAGAATATATTGTATTATAATTATATTTCAATTATTTCAAAGTTCAGTATAGCATGTAAAGAAGTTTCTTTCTTTGAAGGACTGTTAGAAGAGCTGCATAATTCTATACACTTGTCTAGTAATAAATCATTTGAATAATTAAACTTTATCTGATTAAGGTGTTCAAGCGTTATGTTGAGATTGGCCGAGTTGCTTACATTTCATTTGGACCACATGCAGGAAAACTAGTTGCAGTGGTTGACATCATCGACCAAAACAGGGTAAGTTTCACTGCTTATGTTATATGTTTAAGATGGTGTATTGTGATACAAAGTGATAAAAAATTGCACTTAGCACTCTTTATTCCATCCTTTAGTCCACCAAAAGAATAATATACAATATTTTAATTGGCCAAGAGTGGTTAGACACACAAGGAATTTGTCTCCAGTGCAGAAACTCAGTGCATGTGTAAAACAAAGTGATGGTTATGATAATAACAACAATAATAAATATCAATAAGAAAGTTATAATAAAGATGAGAAGGATAATAACACAGCTATACCACATAGAAGATAATACTGTGGTTTTTCTTACTATGTAGCTTCCTTTTCTACATAGTTGAGTGTGTCTTTTAGAAAATATGATTTATGTTAAACACTCAAGAGGTTATTAACATACTAGTTAGAGAAGGAGATTTTTTAATAGTTAATATAAAAGTGCAGGCCTCTAACTTCTCAACAAGCTAGATTTCCTAGATGAGTATCTGAACAGGTAGCTTTCTGAGTACATTATACTTTGAAAGATACAATCTTGTATAGGTGTTTCTCCAAGTTAGTTTCTGTAACCAAGCTTGATTTCCTCTGAATTCTTTTAAAGTACAGTGATTGCATTATGGATAAAAGCACATTTTACTTTCCTAGGTATGATTATTTTGGGCAAGTTTATTTATAAGTACTTAAGGAAAATCTTTTGTAATTTGCTAATATATAACATCCTTTTCAATAAAAGTACCTTTAAGAAGAATGTATATTGGTTTGTGATGTGAAATAGTTATGTTGGTATAAAATAGTATTCACACTAGTGTTCTTGAGGCTCCTTTAAATCTTCTTTTTAAATCTTGATAGAAATTAAAACCTATGGTGTCTTATAATGTTACGTGAAATGAGCTGAAAATAAGGAAAAACCCATATTTCCATTAAAACTCCATTTACTTCTTAAAAGCTATGCTTTTAATAAATCCGGGGTTTTTTGTAGGCTGTTGAAAGTATTTTTTTGCATTAAATGTTAATCTGGAAAATACATTTCTCCCTTGGTTTTTACAGGCCCTAGTTGATGGCCCTTGCAGTGGTGTCAAAAGGCAGGCTATGCCCTTCAAATGCATGCAATTAACTGATTTTGTTCTGAAGTTTCCTCACAGGTTGGTTATGGTACTTCAATATTACTACCTCTAAATTTAAATCAAAGAAATACTTGCCTTACTGCTGGTATTGCAAGAATGTGAAGAGTATATCCTATTTTATTATTATTGAAAACTTTATGAGAATATGGAGAAAGAGCTCTTGTATATTTATTCCCAAGAAAAATCCTTGATGTCAGCATGGGCTGTTATTTTAATTTTCTATTTAATTTAAAGTAAATTATCAAAATGGTTGTACAAGATATAAAAGTATTTTTTTTTCAGAATTATGCAGCTATTTTACAGGTAGTCCTCGACTTACAACAATTCATTTAGTGATGTTCAAAATTAATGGCACTAAAAAGTGACTTAAGTGTGACTTTCACATTTACGACCATTGCAGTACTGTCATAGTCATGTGATCAAAATTCAGACACTTGGCAGCTAATTCATATTAATAATGGTTGCAATATCTTAGAGTCAGGTGATGTCCTTTTGTAATCTTCAGACAAGCAAATCAATGGGGAAGCCATATTTACTTAACTGTTACTAATTTAACAATGACAGTGATTCAATTAGCAACTGTAGCAAGTAAGGTTGTAAATTGAGGCAATACTCAACAAATGTCTCACTTAGCAACAGAAATTTTGGCCAACAAATTGTCATAAGTCAAGGACTACCTGTATATTCCAAAGCACAACACAATTGTGATTATTAATATTACTTCTGAGTGTATTTAAAGCTGGCTTATTTAGAAGATATATATATATGTGTGTGTATGTATGTATATGTATATGAAAAATTGGCAAATGTTATCCATCAGTTTGGGTTGAGTTATTAGTATGAGATGTTGGTAACTAAAACTGAGATGGAGATACTTTGGAAGTCTTTTTTTTTTTTTAACAGACTTTATTCAGTTTTTCACATTAAAAAGAAAAATCTCTTTTTAGTGGACAACATATTTCCGGGTCATCATCTTTACATACAAATATGACAGAAATTATACATTGATATATGCATACTTAATTCTATTATTACCTTTTCCATTCCAAATTTTCAGTAAGGAGAGAAACAAACACATTAATTCTAGCCTATTTCATTAATCTCAATCAATTTTGTTTCATTTCAATTATTTCAAATATAATCCTTTAGTATTTGTTTTTAAACATAAAGATAAACAATATGTGTTTGCCTAATAAATAATAATAAAGTTTAATTCTAAGTTTCATTAATCTCAATCTAAACATCTTTTTATTTCATTTCAATTATTTCAAATATATTCCTTAATATTTATTTTAAAAATAAAAATAAACAATATATATTTGCCTAATAGTGGTAATAATGAAGTTACCAATGTCTCTCCTTGCTTTTAATAATCTATATTAAACTTATTAATTTAGCTGGTTCTTTAGTCTGTCATATTCCCTTTCCATTACACATTTTCTTTTATGAATTCTAAATTAATACAGATCTTAACACACCCACAACAAAAAGAAAAAAGAACAAGTATAAGTTTCCCCTCTTACTATTTTGAGTGTGACACCTTAATGATTAGAATATACCTTTATTCCCTCATCTTAATTCCCAATAAACCATTAATCATTACATCTTTTCAATTGGATTCCACAGCATATTTCCCCCCCCCCCTTTAATAAAAGTTATCAGTATCTATATTACCCTATTTTCTAAATATTTTTAATTGCAGAGATATTCTTATTACCCCTTGTCACCCTGCAGAATCCCCCTTTTTACTTCATCAACCATTATCTCTGAAAAAGCAATTTCTTTTCAACATTTTACTAGTTCTGTGTTTCTTTCTTTCACATGCCTGTTTCTTGCTGCTTCTCCCCCCTCTCTTTTCCCCATATCTTTTCTCATTCCAATTTATCTCTTTCTTAATATCTTCCTTTCCCCTTTTCTGCTGAATCTTCCTGCCTTTTCTGACTTCACAGGTATTCCCTCTTTTAATTGCCTTCTTAAAACTCAACTTTTTAACCTTCCTTCTTTCCCCACTTCTTTGTAGCGTTCTTTGTGTTAATTGTCTATTTAAAATGTCTTCTTGAGTCGATTCCTCCTCCTCTGAGAATCTTTCTTCTTGTTCTTCAATCGCCATTTCCATTTTTTCTAGCGCAGAGCAAAGTGATTCGCCTCTTTTCTGTAGTAATTCTCTCATATTTTTAAGTTCCATTTTTAATTCCCGAAGAGATATCATCATTCTTATATTTTATGATCGTTAAAGTCCACAAAAAGAAACCACTTTTACTTTCCTTCTTTCTTCTTTCAGTTTTTTAAAGTTCTCGGCTATTCCAGTCCAGGGTTTATACCAAAAACATTAATCAGTCCCACAAACAATCTTTCCTTGCTTTTTCCTTTATTCTGGTTCTGCTTTCACTTTCTAAAATTCTTACTTTGTTTCAATATTTCTGTAATGTTATATCCACACCAGTTCATTCAAAAACAAGATGCTTTCCCTTTTATTTGAACTAAATTTTTATCAAAAGGTGACACTCTCCATTATATAAAGTCTTCACTTTTTCCCCCTATATTTTTATTTGTTTTTCGAACCTCAATATTCCAACACAATCCAGTCTCCAATTTGTAAACTTTGTTATTATTATTCTTTGACAATCTTAAGTCCAGCTTTAGTTTTATACTTGTTTATTCCCAAATTATTTTAGTCCAATTTCATTAAATCTTTAATTCCAGCTTCTTCCTTTCCCGGTTCGAAGCCCCATTTAGCTGTCAAAAATATTTTTCTTTTTTTCTCTGTCCCTTTGTAATTTCGCCGCTCACTTTTCTTTTCTTAAAAATTCTATGTTACCTTAATCCCGGGGTACTTTTATTTGGTTATATTGCCCAGTTGTCCCGGTTCAGATGTTATCCACCTCTTTCTTCCCTCCTGCACAAATCTTAGTCGAGCTGAGTCATCCTCTTCGGGATGGCCATTTTAGACCATCCCTGCAGTCGTCTTCGGGAGGAAAAAAAACCAAGCCGGGGGGGGGGGGAGATGCAGCTCCCCACAATCAGGCTTGCTGCTTCCTCTTACTCCGCTGCCCCTCCAAGGCAGTTTCAGCCCCTAATCAGAATGATTGGGGCTCTCCGACAAAAGAGCACGAACGATAGCCCCAGAGAGTTGCGATCTACCGTCCGTCGGCGAGGAGGCTCTGCCTTCTTCCCCGATACTTTGGAAGTCTTGATGAAGACCGATGACTTGAAAGGAGCTCTATTTATGTCTTAGCTAGATTTCTGTTAACAAATAAACATTTAGAAATTCCTAAAAATATTACAATTACTTTAGTACCAATATTGGCTTTAGATCAGGCATGTCCAACTCATGGGCCACATGCAGTTCCATAAGATAAAAAAAATAAAAAATAAACGAAGTGTATTATTTATAAAGATTGGCTATATTACATATTTCATATACAGCCCAAGACAATTCCTATTCGCTCAATGAGTCCCAGGCAAACCAAAAGGTTGAACAACTATGCTCTAGGTGGAATCCTATTGTCCCTAAAGGAGCAGTGCTGTTACTTGCGTTTGTCCTGGACTCACTGTCTTAGTAGATCTGCAGATAGAAGCCATGGCTAAGGAAGTTTTTGTCTCTATATTCACTTATGCCTTAACTGTACAAAGATGTGATACTTTATTACCATGTGTCATGCTAAATATCTGGACTCTGTTCCAAGTGCTGATTATTACCTTTAGAGCTTATATGGTAGAGACCAGGAACCATTGCACTAATAATTTTGCTTGCCCTATAAGATTGGGCTTGTTTAAATTATTGTTATAGATCAGTGACGGCTAACCTTTTCCATGCTGCGTGCCAAAAGTGCTTGTGTGCTTGCACCCATAATGCAATGCACATGCAACCCTCTGCGCATGAGCCCGCACTGCATGCCTATGCGCATGTGCAGTGGGGCTCTTCCAAGCGACCTCTTGCGTGCTGGCGGAAGTGGCTCTGCCAGCACGCGTGCTATAGGTTCGCCATTACACTTATAGATTATCCTGGACAAAACTAACGCTGGTCCCTTCACTTAACATTCTAGAAAACCCTGGATTACTTCTTACCCTGTTTCTCCAACAATACGGCCTCCCCCAATAGGAAGTCCCAGCACGTTTTATAGGCATGAAATGAAATTAAGCCCCTCCCCCCAAATTAAGACCTATATTAAAACATGCGAAATGGGGGGGAATTGTGGGGGGGCTTGCCGTTAGGAAGTACTTTTGTTGCACACCCGGATATGGTGCTGCCTGTGTTGACCCCGATACGAAGTGCCCCACCAACGCCAAGGTCAACATCCAAGCCGTCCACCCGCCCACGTAAAGATGCATGGGGGGGGGAATTAAGTCACCCCCGAAAAGACAGCCTAGCCATTTTTTCGGGGCTCAAAAAAAAAAAAGACCCGGCCTTATTATATGAGAAACACGGTAGTTAGGCAGTAGATAGATTGGATAGTCACTAGGAAGCCATTTTTAGCCATGTTACTTTGGTCTAACAGTCCTGAGTTTTATATGGATTGTTTATTTTATGTATAGGCAATCAATTTGGAAAATTGGGTATTTTATAAATAAATTAATAAAAGTTTTGTTGTTCCTTTCCTATCAGTTTTAGGTTCCAGTTCTAATTTCAGGTACTGAATTAATACCACACAGTAGGCTATATTTGTTCTACCATGCTACTCAAGGAAGCATAATCTGAAACCCCAGGTCCTCATGTGTTCAGTCTTAGGTGAAGACCTTAGAAACCTCCAAAAATACACTGCTCAAAAAAATAAAGGGAACACAAAAATAAGACATCCTAGATCTGAATGAATGAAATATTCTTATTAAATACTTTGTTCATTACATAGTTGAATGTGCTGACAACAAAATCACACAAAAATTATCAATGGAAATCAAATTTAGCAACCCATGGAGGCCTGGATTTGGAGTTACACTCAGAATTAAAGTGGAAAAAAACACTTCAGGCTGATCCAACTTTGATGTAATGTCCATAAAACAAGTCAAAATGAGACTCAGTAGTGTGTGTGGCCTCCACGTGCCTGTATGATCTCCCTACAATGCCTGGGCATGCTCCTGAGGTGGCGGATGGTCTCCTGAGGGATCTCCTCCCACACCTGGACTAAAGCATCCCACAACTCCTGGACAGTCTGTGGTGCAACGTGACGTTGGTGGATGGAGCGAGACATGATGTCCCAGATGTGCTCAATTGGATTCAGGTCTGGGGAACGGGCGGGCCAGTCCATAGCATCAATGCCTTCGTCTTGCAGGAACTGCTGACACACTCCAGCCACATGAGGTCTAGCATTGTCGTGCATTAGGAGGAACCCAGGGCTAACCGCACCAGCATATTGTCTCACAAGGGGTCTGAGGATCTCATCTCGGTACCTAATGGCAGTCAGGCTACCTCTGGCGAGCACATGGAGGGCTGTGCAGCCCCCTAAAGAAATGCCACCCCACACCATTACTGACCCACTGCCAAACCGGTCATGCTGGAGGATGTTGCAGGCAGCAGAACGTTCTCCACGGTGTCTCCAAACCCTGTCACGTGTGCTCAGTGTGAACCTGCTTTCATCTGTGAAGAGTACAGGGCACCAGTGGCGAATTTGCCAATCTTGGTGTTCTCTGGAAAATGCCAAACGTCCTGCATGGTGTTGGACTGTAAGCACAACCCCCACCTGTGGACGTTGGGCCCTCATACCACCTTCATGGAGTCTGTTTCTGACCGTTTGAGCAACCACATGCACATTTATGGCCCGCTGGAGGTCATTTTGCAGGGCTCTGGCAGTGCTCCTGTCCCTCCTTGCACAAAGGCGGAGGTAGCGGTCCTAATGCTGGGTTGTTGCCCTCCTACAGCCTCCTCCACATCTGATGTACTGGCCTGTCTCCTGGTAGCGCCTCCATGCTCTGGACACTATGCTGACAGACACAGCAAACCTTGCCACAGCTCGCATTGATGTGCCATCCTGGATGAGCTGCACTACCTGAGCCACCTGTGTCAGTTGTAGACTCTGTCTCATGCTACCACTAGAGTGAAAGCACCTCCAGCATTCAAAAGTGACCAAACTATCAGCCAGAAAGCATAGGAACTGAGAAGTGGTCTGTGGTCACCACCTGCAAAACCACTCCTTTATTGGGGATGTCTTGCTAACTGCCTATGCTTTCCACCTGTTGTCTATTCCATTTGCACAACAGCATGTGAAATTGATTGTCAATCAGTGTTGCTACCTAAGTGGACAGTTTGATTTCACAGAAGTGTGATTGACTTGGAGTTGCATTGTGTTGTTTTAAGTGTTTCCTTTATTTTTTTGAACAGTGTACTTTACCAAACTGCTTTCTTCTTATATGCATGACTTGTAATAGTGAACATAATATTAATATTATGTTCACTTTTCATGAATTGAGAAAGAATGAAATAATAGTCTTAGTGGATACCCATTGGAATATGAACTAGCATTGTGCTGCAGCTTCCTAAAAACCCAATACAGTCTGGCTGCGTTAACAAAGGGATAGAAGCAAGATCACATGAAGCATTAGGAGTGTCAAACTCAATTTCACTGAGGGCCGGATCAGCAGACACCAGTTCTAACAGTGCCCTGCTGACTTTCCCGCTCATGCAGAGGGAAGCCCCACTGCCCCTGAGCCGCCCCACCACTTGCCAGGTGCCGTGGCCGAGCTATGCCTTCCAGGAACGCCAGCAAAGCAGAGAATTTGGCTGCAACTCTCAGCTCGGAGTGGAGATGCGGCCTTCAAGACAGAAGGCTGCCTTCAATCCAGGGAAGGGCCTGCAGCCTCAGGGGGTCTATGTGAAGGAACTGCATTGGTCGGACAGTGCCTTGAAAGTGCTTTGGAGTTGCTGCCTTGCAGGGCAGGGTAGGGCTTGGTTCCCCACCTAGCAGCCCTGGTGAAGGAGGTGCATCGCTGCTCGGCAGACCTGCCCAGCCCGAAAAAGGCGAAGCGGCCAGCTAGCCCAAGTAAAGCTGGTAAAACCCGCCCAGGCTCAGCAGGCAAAAAATGGCCACTGCTAGTGGGGAAAGCCTGATCGCCATCAGCATCCTGGCTGCCCAGGCCCAGCAGAGATGGCTGAGGCATGCAATCCCAGCTGGGCTTGGGTGCCGATGGGGATCCAGCTTTCCCTGCTCGTGGTGGCTACCTTTTGCCTGCTGGGAATGGGCATGTTATGCCACCTCTACTCAACCTTTCTAGCTGGCTGCTTCACTCCTATGGGCTGGGCCAGCCTGATGCTTTGGGCAGCAGCTTGATGGATCTGTGCGAGACGATGGCGGCGTTGGTGGTGCTGTGGTTTGAAATGGTATAGGGTCTTCTACTTGAGGGGATTAGGAGATCTTCATGCTCTCTTCCAACTCTGGTAATTTTGTTATAATTTGATATTTTCTTCCTATTTTGGGGGCGGAATGTGGCTCTCTTCCTGGAAAAACATTTGTGTCCCTGTAATAAACTAGCATAGCATGAATTGCAAATGCAGCCATTGTATAGTATAATTTGAGCTGTCTACTAGTTGTTTCCTCAAAGAAGAAAAGCTAAGTATTTTTGAAAATAATGTTTTGTGTGAGAGTTTTTAAAAGGGACTAATATGGGAAGTTATTGTTGCTGTGATTATTGCCTTGTTTTTTTCTGTAGCATTCACTTAAATATTAGCAGAAATTAGTAATTTTCTGGTATAGAAAAATAAATATTTTTAAGGGATCTTAATGTATGTTGATATGTTGATTGTAAACTAAAGGTAATCTTATATATATATATATATATATTTTAAATACAGTGCTCGTCAAAAATGTGTGCGAGTTGCCTGGGAAAAAGAAAACATTAATGAGAAATGGAAGGCCACCAGATGGGCAAAAAAAATTGAGGCTAGGGAAAAGGTATGTGGTTGAAACAATACAAAACATGCAATACTTTTGAGTTAAATGGCATTTTGGAAGCAGCTAAATAATGAAGTACAAATAGGAACTCACTTTCTGCAGTATTTGTTGCCAGTTAACTGCCTATGTAATCAGTTTTTCATCAAACACTTTTAAATGTTTCTGCCATTTCAAGTGCAGCAGACTGTAGGACTTTAGAAAACAATTGAGATTGTCCTTTTTCCTTATACTCTTTTCCTGAACTTGCAACAAAACAAGGCATTTGTTCCGCATGGTTTCAGACAATAGGAACTTGAACAATAGGAACTTGAAATAACCCTTTTATACCTCACACGTTATCCTAGGACAGCAGAAGTTGGGATAGTAGCAATAGCACTCATAGTCTTTATAGCATTCTCTGAGTAGTTTACAATGCTGTCATATTGCCCCCAACAATCTGGTTCTCATGTTATCAATGTTGGAAGGGTGAGTCAACATTGAACCCCGTCAAAATCGAACTCTAGGCTCTGGGCAGAGTTTGTCTGCAATACTGCATTCTAACTAAAGAGCTGTGATGGTGCAGTGGTTAGAATGCAGTACTGCAGGCTAATTCACTGCCAGGAGTTTGTTTCTGAATGGCTCAAGGTGGACTCAGCCTTCCAAGGTCGGTAAAATGAGGTTGTTGGATGCAATATTCTGACTCTAAGCCGCTTAGAGGGCTTAAGTGCTATTGCTAACCACTGCACCATTAGGGCTCGTCAGTGCTACATGCTGCCTGTAGATTCAGACTTGAAAAAATATCCAAAAGGAATGATTTTTTTAAAGTGCTTCTAATAGAAAATAGTGAGGCAATCACTGTCTCACTCCAGCCTAGTTAGAGCATTTATGCTCTTGCGCTTCTGTATGAAAAGAAGGGATATAAATGTAGTCAATATTAGAAACACAATAAATCGGCTTTTGCAGCCTGTTTGTACAATCTTTTAAAAAGATCTTGGAGAGGCTTAGTTTTGTGTCTTTAAAATTAAAATATTGTTATTCCTTCGATTCTTTAAATTTATTTGCCTTAGTCTTATGTTTTTTTCTAGTTTTAATCATTTTAGTAGTACATAAATCATTGGTTACACATGCATATAGATAAAAGGATCTGAAATGAATCTGTACTACTTTGTTGAATGCTCTCAATCCCTTCACAGCCCCTTTTCTCTGTGGATGACTGGGCCATTTATTATTCAGTGAAGCCAAAAGGATAAACTTTAATCTGAACTTATTGGGAAAAAATATATGTCATTGTAATAAGAATATCAAAAACAAATTGTTTAAATAGCTTCAGTTTTATATTCATGTTTTTGATATTTTAATTTATATATAGTTTAGTTTACTTTATTGTCATTGCACCTCGTACAACAAAATTAAGTACCATCTTCAGTGTACATTATGATAGAGTTACTGCCCTGGGATAGAAGCTGTTTTTCAGCCTATTTGTCCTTGTTTTTATTATCCTGTATTTTATCCTGTATGTTAAGAGTTATATGATTGTGGTGAAAAAAATATATAGCTTAGCCTGTGATTTTAGACACAGAAATTAGAGTGTGTGCTTCTCTGATGCTTGTATTACAGAGATATTTGCAGTAGTTTTGTCTTACTGTTTCAGGTTGTATTCTATTTGTATTCTATTCTCCATTGTTAAATGACATAAAATGCTATGTTGTGTGACCACCAACTTAATAGGAGACGTAGTTATTAAATGGATCTTACAAGGTTGTTAAGGGCAATATATCATTATTGGCTTCTGTTGATTCTACTAGTTGTAAGATAGCAGTGAAGACTAAAAATGGCAGTCACATGACCACGGGATACTGTGACCATCAGAATTGCGAGCCAGTTGCAAATACCCAAACCCCAATACCATGACTGTGGGTAATGATGCAGTTTGAAGGATCATCTGTAAATCTCATTTAGAGCCATTGTAATTTTGAATGGTTGCTGAATAGTCATTAACAAGGGCTACCTGTACTGCATCAGTACCTAGGACACAGAACAACATTATACCACCCTGTTGCTTTCAGATATTGATTCTTTTACAACATTCAATATTGCCAAATTCTATGCACCAGTAGAATTATCTATCATCTGATCCTTTTTTTTTAATGACTCTACCTTGCCCCTTTATGCTGATCTAATCATCTTGATAAAGATGATTTTGAAAATAAAAGCTATGTATGGGATGACTAGTTATATTTTGTTAATGCATAAAGAAGCTGGCAGTTTTTGGTAAGGCTCAGGATCTCAGACTTCTTTGTCAAAAAATCTTTCCATAGAAAGCCAAAATGACGGATTTTGATCGTTATAAGGTCATGAAAGCAAAGAAAATGGTAAGTACAATTGCTATATAATAGACTCCTAACACTTAGTATAATGGTTTCAGGTGCAAGATAAAATTCTTAACTTTGCAATGTGCAATTTTTGCTTGATTTATTATTGTTATTATGTAACTTAAATTACATATTTGGGAGTTGCATGCTACTTATTAATTGGAGTAGTCTCTAAATGTGTAAATAAAATGTAAATTCTTGATGCAGTTGGCTTTCTACTTTCAGTAAATTTCTTTTGAAATAAAGTAACATGAATAGGATTCTTCAACAGTATTATAGTTCTGTTTTTTTCTGCAGAACTTAATCGAAAGTTTAAGAAAACTAAATACTGAAATATGACATTTTTCAGTTGCTCATAAGAAAATAATTTATGAAAATGGATAATTCTTGCCTTATAAACATATAATATAAAATATAAACATAATTATTTTACAGAGAAACCGGATCATCAAGCATGAAGTTAAAAAGCTTCAAAAGGCATCTTCTATCAAGAAAGCATAAATTGTCAACAAATAACATTTAAATTAAATATGCACCTAACATGATCCATGACGTGCCTCATTATTTTTCTCTTACTCCACATATATTGGGCAGATACATATATTGACTTGTCTACATTTAATATATATTTATCTGAAGAAGCACAGTCACAGCAGTGGTTTAAAATACAAGCATCACAAAAATGTAAAAGCCTGTAATTATCCAAGTCAGCAAAAAAAAAAAATCACTATCTTCAGACTCCAATCTCACCCTCCTAATATTTGGGGCAAAAACCAACTCTTTCATTCCCAGAAGGTTAAGGGGATGGGGGCCTGCTGGAACTCAAGGTGAAGGGAGTTCAATAACTATTGGTACTATGGAAAAAGCATGCTTACTAAGTCCTGTTAGATGGCAATATTTGAGAGAGAAGGCCTGGAACATGCCTACAGTATCCATTCTGTTAATATGCAAAACCAGAGAAGTTTTGTAAACCTGACCTATTGTATGAATTGTACCCAGAAAAAAATTGAGCAAATCAGCTTCCACAAAACAACAAAGAATGTGTGTTTTGCTATGATCTGGCAGGTTGTAATTTCTAGATGGTGTTCAAGACAGCCTCGTGTAGCACATCACAATCTCAATGGCAAGTAAATTGTGGCTGAGTTATTGAACAAAGCTCTTCAGTCCTGCAAAGCCCCTCTTCCCACTTTAGCAACAGCTACCACCTGCTCCCAGTTTATACCAGTGTGAGCTGCCCACTATTTCTAGAAGGAGGAATAAATTATGTCCATGTACTCCCAAGCAATGGCTACTGCAAACTCCAGATTTTCCAAGTTTATATTAAAGATGCCTTCCATTTTGCTCTCTAAAGCCATTGTGTCTGCTTTGCTTCATTTCAGTTCCATGTACAGAAACCCTTTGGATCACTGCCTTTTTCATCCTCAAAGTTTATTGCGGGAACAGAGCAAGATGTGCTTCTTTACTATCTTAACAATGCTTTAACAAGTCCAAATGGGAGAAACAATACTAAATTGGCATAACAACAGATCCAGGAAGGACAAGAACAGGGAAATTCACCAATCAGGCTGTAGTGAGCATGGTTTAAACAGTATCAGGCTAAAGTGATAGAAGACATCTTGAAAACGATTTTGTAAGTCAGCATAATTTCCAGCCAGCTTCTCTACCAAGACAGTTAAAATTTAAACTAACACAAGCAAGGATCTATAATATCCTTGCTTATGGTAATAGACAAGGGCTCAGAATATTTATTTTATTGAAAGGCTTACAGCACTATTCTGTTTATTAACATCCTACATTCCAAGAAAAGATGGAGTGGGGTGTATTTTTTAGTTCCATCTGTTTTGGAAGTAAATTCTGGCAGGTCTCATACAACTGCTATGTTGCACTTTCATACTTCTGAATTGAAAGCATATTGAACTGAAGACAGCCACTATCAAACGGCCATATGCAATTTTGGGTTTGTCAGTTTCTTAACATGATGTATGTCAGGTGCCTTCATGTCCTCCGATCTACCACTTGAATTTTCCTCTGACAGCTGACGGCCTGATTTCTTTTTAATTTTAAATTTATGGCAAAAATGATTACAGATCTATTCAATGCAAAATAATGTAATGCTTAAGGCTATTTAATTATGGTTAATTATGTATTGGCTCTGACAACTTTTGCAGTCAGCCTTTGACATGTCAACCAATGTTTAGTAGTGCTTTCAGCCTGAAAACAATTATACTGCATGCTCTAGAACACAATTGGTTTTTTTTTACTTCTTTAGTGAGAAAATTACTACTTGCCTCCATCTTGATATAGAGAATTTTACATTTAAGAAAAATGTGTGAAATGTACATTATTCTAATTGTAACTTTAGATCAGGAGACTGGCCTTGCTATTTTTTTATTGAATTGGTGTGAGCTGCTGTTTCTATTAAGGGGAGTCCTCAACTTATGATCATTTGTTTAACCACAGTTCAAAGTTATGATTGTCCTGAAAAAACTGACTTACAACCTGGCCTTGAAGTTTCAATTATTACACCACGCTCACAATCATGTGATCACACTTCAGATATTTGACAACAGTTGCAGTATCCTACAGACATATGATAGTGATTCTTCCCAGTTACCAACATGCAAAAGTCAATTGGAGAATCCATATTTGCTTAACAATTGTGTGATTTGCTTAATGCCCATAGCAAAATAGGTTGTAAAATTGGATGTGGTCACATGACACTTAATGACTATGCTGCTTAATGAATTTTTCCAGGCTTAGTTATAGTTGTAATGAGGACTACCTGCAATGGAACCAATGTCTTATTCAATGTGTGATATTTCTATGCATTATATTTTTGAAAACCTAGAATCCAGAGTAATCAGTGTCCACAATATCTGCACTGGTGGATTAATGATCTGATTTTATATGAGGTAGCTTTCTAGACTAAGGTCAGAGAAGTTATTCTAAGTTTTTCTAACTCAAGTTTTCATTCTAAGACGATCTGCTTTAAGCTTCTATGTACAATCCAGCTTTTCTGTCTCCAAAACATTTTGTTGCCTTCAGCTCTATAGTACACTGCAGATCCTATGTGCTATAGTTAGCTTGAAAAATGTCATTTTTGACCTAGCAAGTGCAACAAGATCTGCTTAGCCATGGGAACTCACTTCAAATTGAATATGGGTTGGTGTCCTCAATTGCCCTTAAGAGAAGAAGAAACAATCATTGTGTACAACATATAATATATTTGTTATCAAATATGTTATCCTGAAGTAGCTTTTTCTATCTGGATGTTGCCTAAGTCTTTTTATGGTTAGCCATTGTTTTATAGTCAGTAATTTGATGAATCATTTTTTAATAGATTTAGGCATATGTACAATTCAAGTACATATAGTACATATATGTACAATTCAAGTACCCAACAGTAATTCTTTGGGCATGATCGCAAGCATATTTTTAAAAATATATTTACCATTTTCCTGATTATTTACCATTTTTCTGTTTATGTGAGAATAAGCAAAGAGAGGAAGAACCTACAAAACCCCTCTTACATATAAAATCTAAACTATGAATATTTACTTAGGTCTGTGTAATATAAAGAAAAAAGGGAAATATGATCTAGTAATATTTGCATTTTCCTGCAAATTTCAATATATGCTTAACGTGTTTTTTTTTTTTTTACAGATTCCGTTTGAGAAACTGAATATGGTAGGGGAAAAAGTTTATAGACATTTTTTCAGTTAGCATTTTTGTGATACCTTCTTTAACAAACATAGCTTCCAATATTTCCTGTAATAAGAGCCTTGTAATCTGTTGGAATATCCAATCTGTTTTTAATTTCAATTTTAGTTCCTGGCTTCAGCAAAGGGAGAAAACATTCATGTAGCAAAGAGCAGACTGATGCTGGTACTTGAGATGAAGATTGCAGAAGAGCTGGGCAGGAATACAATTGTCATGTGAGAAGCAGAGCATTTAGTGGTGAAACATTTGCAGGAGACTTGTCTAGAGAGATGGCAGGAGGCACAGATGGGGGAAGCAAGAGAAAGTGTGTGTGCGTGCACAATGGGTTTAATGGAGGCTGAGGAGGTGTAATTGGAATAGATAATCCAATATCACAAATAGTTTGAAAAGTACTAAGGGAAAAGCCAGTCTTGGTAAGGAACAAAATGAAGCAGGAGTCGGGAACTGGAATTCACAATGCACAAAATCAGATCCTGAAACTGATTCCAGCTATTGAAGGCAGTCTCTTCATTTTAAACCTCCCTGATTAGCACGTATAGGTGAGCTTAAATTAGAACTTAAGTTGTAGATCCTAACTTAAGTGCCAGTGTGTGTTTACTTTCTGTAAGAATTGCCTCCTCCTAATTTAAGAAAGTGAAGACTTGAACTTTTTTAAAAGGAATCATAAATTAAGGACTACATGCACTGTGATAAGAGTAGGATTTTCAGGCCAGGGAAGTTTTGCCTTGCTTCTTGGAGCTTGACTCTTAAGCTGTAACATTCAATTTCTTTGCCAAGTATCAAACATTGGCTAGAGAACCAAGAATATCTTCATTTAGAACTTTCACCAAACTGTTCAGAATTGCAAGATGTCCACAGGATATTGTAAAAAAAAGGTGCAATTGAAACTCCATCCGTTTTTTTAATAAAATTTTTATTTGGGTTTTCAGAAAACATAATACAAGTAAAATTTCTTTTTTTGAGAATAGCATGGTCCCGGATTATCACTTCTCCATACAGACACAAATTCAATTTCATATTCATCTTTGTGTTCTATTCCATATCTTATTACTATTTTAACATTTTCTCAATAGTAACCTTCCCTTAGTTTTCCCAATCTTACTTTTAATTATCTCATTCCTTTCTAAATTCAATTATATATATATATATATCTTTTTCTAAGTTTCAATATCTTTCTAGTCATTATATTTATACTTTTGTCCTGTTTCAATTTCATATTTTCTTTTCTCATTAAACAAAATTTTTCCCTGTAGTTACTACTTGGAGTATGACACCTTTGTATCTTTTAATTTTTATCCATTCTACTCTTATTTAAACTTCAATATATGCCTTTACAATTATAACATTCAATATAACATGACTTCCAGTCGAATTCTGCTTAGTACATTCTTAAAATATGCACTAAGTTCTTAAAGAGAATATATATATATATAACAATAATAAATAAAATACTTATTCTATTCCAGTTCAGCTCTATCATTAATGTTAGTTATAATCTTTGACATCTTTAACATTTCTTTTCAATAGGGTATCATACTTCTAGGAACACTTTATATTTCCATAATTTTTCATGTTTCTTTCATATTCCTCTTCACTTAAATTTTTATAAGACATTTATAATAATTAAAATGTTCCCCTCCTTTCCTAATTTCATTCTCTCATTCTCTTTATTTCATTTAGTTATTAAACATTCCATTATATTACAATGAGTATTTCATCTATCATTTTAATCACACTTGTTTCATATTTTCAAAGTTCATTTCTATTTCTAATATAACAATACTATCTTGTGTACCCTTGCAGAATCCCCCTTTCAATTAAATTTTCACCCATTTGTGTCTTCTAAATAGGCTTATACCCTTAATCCTTGTACGTTTTCCGTTTCTCTATGTCCTGTTTCTGTCCTTTATAATTTCTTTTCCTTTCCCTCTTCCCCCTCTTCTTCTCCCTTCCCTTTTTGACCCCTTCTCTCCCTAATTCTGATTCTCTCTTCTGTAATCCTCTCTTCTGTTTCTTCCTCATGTTGTAATTACTTTTCAAACTATTCTTTTTGGGGGGTTGTTTTTTCAAATCTTAAATTTTTCACACTCTTTCCCCCCTTTCCTTTCTTTTCCCCACATAGAAATACTTGGTCATTGAAGATTCTTCTTTGTTCCGCCCTTCTTGTTCTATAGGCATTTCTTGTTGTTTCTCATAGTTCAGGATCTCCATTTCTAAAAACTGAAATACAAAGCCAAAAGAACCTCTTCCTTCTTGTGCATCTTCTTTCTGTTTTTTAAGTTCCATTCTCAATTCTTCCAAGAGTGATACCATTTTAAAAACTTTTATACAACCACCCAATTAATTTTAGTCCTTTAGATCCAATAGCCAAAAATCCAAAAATCACCAAGTAATCCAAATAATCCAAATCTGTTTCTTCTTGCTTCTTTTTTCCACTTTCTCTTCCTGGGGTTCTCTTATCTTGTTACAAAGTTTCAGTTAAAATGTATCTTTTAGGAATCTTGTTAAAGTTTCACTGTAAATTCCTTTCATTTCCAGGTGGTCTCCTCCATTTTTCCAGATCCCACCCCTTTGGTTTTTTTCCTTCTTTTAAAAGTTTTTGAGAATCCAGAAATCTTTATTATCCCTTTGACATTTTATTTTCAGCTTAAATACCTGTTAATGTCAAAGTGGATTTTTGCCGGTTTCTTGCTTAAATCTCTTAGTTGTCAATATAGGGAAGAAAAGAAAAAAAACCAAATCCTTTCCCTTCCCTCTCTCATTCGCCACTTCAAAGTCTTCTTTGGGAACAATGTAGTTCTTTATAATTCAAATTCCAGGGTACCTTATATTGTTGCTTTTTCAGTTCAACCCGGTCAGCCAAAACTTTCTCTTCTTATCTTCCTCCTGCACATTCTTTTTCCGGTCGAGTTCTTCTTTGAGGTGGCCATTTCTGACCACTGCTGCAACCGCCTTCCATCCATTTTTATGTGTGTCAGTAGTTGCATCATTGTACTATGATTATCAAAGGTGCAATGGTTCAGATGTTAAAGACACTGACTTGTTGGCTAGAAACTTGACAACCTAAGACCCAAGTGCTGCATGACAGGGTGAGTTCCCATTATTTGCCCCAGCTCTTGCCTACCCAGCAGTTCAAAAGCATGCAGATGTGAGTGGAAGATAAGTGTTCTGTGTGCCTCAGCAAATAGTCATGCTGGCCACATAAACACGGAAATGTCTTCAGACAATGCTGGCTCCCTTGGGTAAAAAACGGAGATGCGCACAGCCCCAGAGCCGGACGTGACTGGACAGGGAAACTTTACCTTATTTTGCTGTGGTCACCATCTTGAATTTTTGACAACACCTCTGCAGAACTTGAAAGTAGAGTCCACAGGTTATTCCAGTTAGCCTGACACTGGAATAATTGTCCACAGCTCCTTGTTTAATTTTGGTTCCTTTTATTTCCGTGTTTGATTTAATTATTATTAATAATGTCTCTAAGACCAGGATGAAAAGTAGAGGTGACAGTGGACATCCCTATCTGACTCCTTTCATTATCTTAAATGGATTTGACATCTCCCCATTTATTATTACATTTGCTTTTTGAGTGGAATAAATCTTATCATTTTTTCAAATCTCTCTCCAAACTTCATATTTTTAATTTGTTGAATCATGAATTCCCAGTTCACATTATCAAAGGCTTTTTGGATGTCCAGGAAGACAAGAGCCATTTCCTGAATGAGCCTCATAATACTCCAATATATTAATTGCTATTCTTATATTATTCCTTATTTGTCTCATTGGAAGGAATCCATTTTGATCTGCATGTATAGTTTCATTTAATAGTTTTTTCAGCTTTCCACCATAATATTCATAAATACTTTATAGTCGGCATTTAGAAGAGAAATTGGTCTATAATTCTTAATTTGTTTGATATCTGTACCCTCTTTTGGAATCAAGGTAATATATGCCTCTTTCCATTATTCTGGTAGCGTTGCCTCTGTCAAGACCTCATTGCAAATTTCCAATAATAATGTTTCTGTTGACTCTCCCAAGTTCTTATAGAGTTCCCCTGGCAATCCATCCGCCCTGGGGTCTTATTATTATTTTTTGTTTTTTAATTGCTTCTTTTAATTCAGTTAATGTTATTTCCTAATTTACTAGTTCCTTTTTCTTCAATTAACGGGGGCATAGCTTCTATTTTAAAATATTTGTTTATTTTTCCCTTTGCTATCTCTTCCTGTCTATAAAGATTTTCAAAAAAACTCTTGTGTAATTTTCTTTTTCTTATCAATATTAGTTTCCATAATTCCATTCTCATCTTGTAGCTGGTGTATTATTCTTTTTTCCTTTCCTTTTTTTAATTTATAGGCCAACTATCACCCTGGCTTGTTCACGTGTTCAAAATAATTTTGTCTTACAAATTTTAAATTTCTTGCCAAATATTCTTGATCCAAAATATTCAATGTATGTTTTGCTAAGGCCAATTGGTTTTTAATTTGTTCTTTCCCGGGTTCCATTTGAAGTTTTTCTTCTAAATCTTTAATTTCCACAGATAATGTGTTATGATTTTTCCATTTATTTCTTTTTGCAATGTAGGCTATTATTATCCCTCTTAAATATGCTTTCGTGGTATCCCACAAATTTTGTAGTGAGGTATGTTGTTGTGATGACCCAAAGTGTTACACAAATGTAACAAAATCCAAAACATAAATAAATGTCCTTTAATGCTTCCAACTTGGCCCCACTGTTCAATAATTCCCAGTTGGAGATAAAACAGTCAAAAATAGTCTTCAAAAGAAAGCAATACAGTCCGAATTTAATGAGCAGATAGAGGTGAAAATAAAAACCAAACTAACTACAATGATGAAATTTCCACAACGGAACAGGAGAAGTATTTACCAAATTCAAGGAGATAACAACAGAGGTGGTATTCAGCAGGTTCTGACTAGTTCTGGGGAACCGGTAGCGGAAATTTTGATTAGTTCGGAGAACCGGCAAATGCCACCTCTGACTGGTGCCACCCCCATCTATTCTCTGCCTCCCAAATCCCACCTGATAGGCTGGGTCTTCTTTTGTTGCCCTGCACAGGAGAATGGAGCTGGAAAGCAGGTTAGTGGGGTGGGGAGGGAATGTGTCAGTCTGTGCTCCCTTCAAATCCCAAGAAAGAAATACTCAGACTTCATGGTTAAAGCAAAGTTATCCTTTTACTGGAAAATAAAGTGAAAGCTACAGATTCAATTCCGAAACTGAGAAATTGGCGGGCAGATCACATATACAAAGGAATGGAAATGCTCCCACCCCCCAAAGTCCAAATGACTCTTCCAATTAAAAGTTCTGAATATGATCA